>JAJMGG010000031.1:0-139536 GCA_030568635.1 Suhomyces caryicola | reverse complement strand
GCCCCCCGAGGGCCCGTGCTGGCGCCGGCGCTGCCGGCGCCCGCGCACGACCCGCCGCGCCGGCGGGCGAGGCAGAAAAAACAACCGTCGTCTAATTCCCCGGCCGCTGCACAACACACCGCCGTCCCGGACCCCCCAGCATCGCCGGCCCTGACTCCTCCCCCTCCACCCGACTCCCCGTCCCGGCTCTCCACCCTCCTCCACCTCCTCTCGCACGCACCCGCCTTCGCCATGGACCAGGCCAGACAGTTCCACCCGCAGAGCTTTGCGGTCGGGCTCGCCGTCGCCGGCGGCGCCATGCTCTTCCAGGACGCGCTCCTCAAGTACGCGCTCTTGGCCTTCACTGCTCTCAAGTTCGCCGTTCTCTGGGGCGCGTTGTTCGCCGGCGTGTTCTGGTACTTTGGCTTGGTCAAGGCCCAGGACTCGGACGCTTTGATGGAGTTTGTCCACAAGTTGCGGGCCAGCCTCACCGGCACGCCGTACACGCCGCGCGACCACCCCGCGCCGGCCGCCGCCAGCGGCTCCGACGACGAGTCCGAGCTTGACTCCGACGAGGGCGACAGCTTGCTCGACGAGCACATGGCCGCCCCCGCGGCCGCCGCCGACACCCGGTCGGTGGCCTCGCCGCCCAAGCAGCCCCGCCCGGAGCAGCCCCGCGCCATTGAGCGCAGAAACACCCTCACCAAGGTGACGCCGTTCAAGTTTGCGTCGCGCGAAGCGGCCCACAAGGCGGAAGCGGTGGCCCCCATGCACTCCAAGCCGCAGAACAACCGGTACCAGAGTGCCCCCAACATACACCAGCATAGAGGTCCCGCGCAGCAGCCCAAGTTGAGCCGGATCAGCACGACCGACGCCAAGATGGCGCCTGAGCGGACCTCTCCCAAAAAAGTGCGCCACGGCTCGTTCGACTCGCTCCAGTCCGCGCACTCCGCCGGCTCCGCGCACTCGGGGTACTCGCCGCACGCCAAGAAGCAGTTGCCGCCGTACCCCAAGCAGGCCGAGGAGTTGCCCTTCATCAACGAGGTCAAGTTGGTCAGCAAGGACGACGACTCGCTCGCGGACTTTGCCGTGGACGACCAGATGAAGCGCCTGAACACCACCATGAGCAAGAAGTCGGTGTTGGGCACAAGATCCAACTACAACAAGTTCTTGGCCAACGTGGGCGACGAAGAGTTTGACGACTAGCCCCGACCCTCGCTCGCGACACCCCCACCCACGCTCGTTGATCCCGCGACACCTTTACTTCTCCCCCCCGCTAGTTTACATAGTTACTTAATCCGCATCGGCACGACCAATAACACATGACTGAGAACACCGGCGATTTGCGACACGGCCTGCGACAAGAAGCCCGTCGCGAGCCGCGGTCGTGTCCCGCCAGACAGCCACCGCATTTCAACCTCGTAAACAACTCTACCGCCAACCAACCCACACATGCCGTTATACAAAGAAGACAGTTTCTTGGTCGTCTACCCGGGCTCCCGGCAGACGATCTTCTCGTTCGGGCTCCAGGACTCGTTGGCGCCGCCGCAGTACAAAATCCCGTCGGTGGTGTACCGCGACCCGGCGACCAAGACGTACCAGGGCCAGAAGGAGGACCACTTGGAGGAAGTCCACCCCATCCAGCAGTCCAAGATCGTCGACTTGGATGCGTTCAACCACTTGTTGAAGGTGGTGCTCCAGAGCGTGATCCAGAGTAACCCGATCGTCACGATCAACCAGATCCCGTTGCTCGTGATCGCGCCGTCGTTGACGTGGCTGCGCACTAACGTCGAGTACATCACCAAGTACGTGGTGGAGTCGTTGGAGTTCACCGCGTTCAATGTCATCGACTTGGGCGTGGCGTCCACGTTTGGCATCGGCTCGTCGACCAACTCGGTCGTGGTCAAGGTGGGCTACGAGTCCACCCAGATCGTGCCGGTGGTCGGCTACCAGGCCGTCAAGTTCGCCGGCAAGTACTTGAGCGGCGTCGGCGGGAACTCCATCAACCGTGAGTTGAAGGCCATCTTGCCCAAGCTCTCGGACTCGCAGGTGGAGGACTTGAAGGTGTCGGGCATCTTCGAGGTGTTGAACCGCCACGAGGGCTCCTTCTACTCAATCGCCGACTTAAACAAGCCCGAGGGCAGTGACGAGGGCGACTTCGACGTGGCGAAACTCGTGGCCGACGGCGACGTGGAAAAGGACATCAAGGCCGCGTTGGCCAACAACGAAGACGAGGACCCCAAGCACAACAGGGAGCTCGAAACCAACTACTTTATCGACTCCACCACCGAGGAGAAGGTGTTTGTGGGGAAAGAACGCTTCCAGGGCACCCGCAAGTTGGTCAAGACCATCGCTGACGGGATCTACAACGCGTTGTCGCAGATCCCGGACGTAGAGAAGAGGCAGGACTGCTACGACAACATGATCTTTGTGGGGTCCAGTTTCAAGATCCCGGGGTTCAAGGAGGCCATCTTGTACAAGCTCGTCGAGGACTACTTGGTCAAGGAGCCCAGCGAGACCAACGACCGGAACCTGAGCTCCAACGGAATCAACTCGGCGATTCTCGCGTACCAGCAAGCCGAGGAAGCCACTGACGCCGAGAGTTCTTCCAATTTGGCACAGGTGCCCAGTTCAATCAAAATAAGCAAGTACCCCGAGTACTTTCCCGAGTGGAAGAAGCCCAAGGAAAGGGGCGGCTCGTGGCACGACGTGCATTTTCTCGGCGGGGAGATCTACGCCAAGCAGATCTTTCTGAACAACTCCAACCACGGCCGGGAGTTGTTTGTCGACAGCGAGGTATACGAGGAGAAGGGGCCACAGGCCATTTGGGACGCCAGTCTCTAGAATGTACTATTAAATATACACGGCAGTGCTTTGCAGAAGAAATCTCATATGGAAGGCGCGGCCACAGAGCATAGCGAGGTTCGGCGGCGGCGAGGGCGATGGAGGCTCCGGAAGCAGCAGAAACACCGCCGGTTAAGGACCACTGCCGGTAAATACGCGTAGAGAGGGACCAGCGTATCTTACGTCAGCTCTCGAGAGTCTGCGGGACTCTTGTGAATGTCACTCCGAACTGCAGAGACATGGAGACCTTTCGTTCGAAGCACATGGGTCTGCTCTCTGCTTGTCTGTAAAACACTTTATTTCAGCTTACGAGAAACCTATAAAATGGGTCTGATGTCTGACCAGTCGGCATCCTGGTTCTTTCCGAGTTGCAAGTAAACATCGTCAAAGTTGAACACCGTGTAGACGTACTGAAAGAATACACCGCCCAAAAAGAGACCGTCCTCCCATTCGGAAGCGGTGATGTGGGTGTCACACTTGCCGTTCTTTCCTGGTTTGTTGACCAAAGCGGAAAGTGGGATAGACACTGTTCCCGTTGGGAAGTTGAAGTCGAGGGTCTTGTCGTCTGGTTGGGTACAGGAAACCGAATCGAGCGATTCGTATCCATCGAACAAGCGAATGATCTTTTCGCGGTACCTTTTTGGAGTACCGATGGACCAAACGCCGGTATCGAAAGCCCCAAGAAAAGTATTTGGAGGAAAATCTACCGTGGTTCCATCAGAGTTTGAGACCGAACTAAGGTATGCCCCATTCGAGTCCTTTTTCTGAAAAGGGACCTTGAAGAGATCACCGTCGATCTTTGCATAATCAATTCCACCGAAAACGATGGTGCCCAACTGATCCTCGGAGTGAGCATAGGAGACAGAATACGCAAACTTGTTGATAATACCCTCTTTTTTCAAACTAGCAGGGAAGTTTGGGTCCTTACTGTTTTCATCGTGGTCTACAGCATGGCCGATACCCAAAATACCCACATAATCGTGCGATCCAAGAGCGCCGATCAGGACATTTGTAAGTGTAGGACCGCCCCCTGGAAACGTGAACGTATCAAGGTAATTGAGCCCCAGGTACTGAGGGCCACCGTAGTAATGGAGAGTGGTTGACGTTCCCGTTTTGATGCTCGTCGACGACTTGCTAGGGTCGTACTTCGAATTCCAGCCAATCACAGACCCGGAATCGAGTAAGAATGAGAGCTCCTGTGGAGGAGTTCCGACCTCGAACTTGATGTAGTGCGAGCCAACTCCAGTGATTTCGGCTGAGATGGGGTCGTCACGTGTATCCAACGAAGATTCTCTTCTGTGTAAGTCGAAGGCGACATACCCTGGTCCGGACCTCTTCTGGACGGAGTCGTCTGGAATGGCAAGGCCGTGGACTAGCAACGACGAGGCGAGCAAGGAGAAGGCACTTTGCGTGAAAAGAGAAGCAGCGACCATATTTCACTCGTGCAGATTTTCAGATGTCGGTGGAAAACGCTGACGCTTCCCTGCTTTTATTGTAAGCCCACTGAGTCTTGAGAGCCGGTCATGGTAGAGTTTGCGAACGTACTTCTAGCAAACAGGGTTTCGGAATAATTTGGATATGTAGAGCCAGTTAAACTCTTGCCGAAACGCCAAAGGTTCGTTGCTCTGTGGACCGAATGACCGCCAGTGTTCCGCAATGGAACTTAGCCGGCGCTCGTGTATGCGGCAAGTGGTCCCTTCGTTGAAGGTGATTTCGTGGAAGAAATCGTAATTCGCCTGCAAAAAGGTGAAATTCGTGGCTTCAAGCGAGGAATAATTGCAATAGAGTTTTGTTGCGCCAAGATCCAGTTTAAGCGAGTCGTATCGCACAACGCACGCTTTCGCCCGTCATTAATCTGACAACTGAACCTTGGTGGACACAGAAGGAGTGGATTCACACCGCACACAGTGCAGCTTTTGATGCAGCTTTGACAGCGAAACGTCGCACGATATGCACGCCGTTCGAGATTACGCGCTCTGAAGACCAAACGGTTCTGCCTGGTGAATCGGACCCAGTGGTCGCCGAAACCATCTGCAAGAGCCTCCCCCTCGATCGGAGGCGGGCCGCTCGTCCGCTTAGCCGCCGGAGGGCTTGGGCCGGTTCGTGCTAAAAAAAACGCATACTTATCGCATATTTTCGATGGGCGGCCTCAAGCGCACGGCGCTCCCCAAGATGGCCGAAGAAACGTGAGCCAGAACCCTGGTGCTTGAGCCAGGCTTGTGGGCAGCGGCTCACGCCGCGATCGCGAGTGCCATTTCAGCTGGCCGCTCTATTCAAGATATTGCGAGCCTCCTGGCACCTCCTGGCACTTCTTGGCACCCGCTTTGCTTGACTCGGACTTTTCACCAGTGAAGACGACTCGTGGAAATTTCACAGCTTCTGTAGATCGAACCAAACGGTGCAAAAAACCAAAGCCTTACCGAGCCCGATGCGCCCAGCTGCACGGAGAACCACCCACTACCCTCTGAACGGAACGCTGCCTGGTCTTCAAGCCTCTCCTGCACTCGCCAACGCAAGCAGAGCAACTCCGATGAGTGTCCGAACGCGACCCATCGGTGCTAGTCGGCCTCGCGGTCTATACCCATAAAAGAGCCACCGTATGCGTCTGGGGAGCCGCTTGACTGCAATCACGCTGCGAACTCGCGCCCGCTGCCGTGAGCGCTCCGCCAGGCAGAGCCTCTCAACAGCTCCTGCCACCGGGAATTGTCGTGCGGTGGCCGTCCAACACGTCTGCGACGTCTGTGTCGTTTGCTTACGTAACGCGTATATCTATCAGCGGCGCGTCCCACCGCGAAAGGCACCCCAAGATGCTTCTTCGCACAGGGACAGCGCTTTGCAGAAGAAATCTCACCCGGATGGCGCAGCAACAGAGTATAGCGAGGTTCTTCGGCGGCGCCGGCGGGGCGCCGGCGGCGAAGAAGCAGAAAGCGGGCCGCGTGGAGGCGCAAGAAACGACTAGCGGGGTGAAAAGGGAGCTGGTGGAGAAAGAAGCGACTCCGTCGAGAGAGCCGCTGACGGCACCAAAATCGCCGAAAGAGGCGCTGCCGGTGGCGAAACTGCCGCTGAAAGAGCCGCCGGTAGCCAAATCGCTGCTGCCGGTGGCGAAACTGCCGCTGAAGGCACCACCAGCGGCGGCAGCGCCAGCGGCGGCAGCGCCAGCGGCAATCCCGTACGCGCGGCTCACGCAGGTGTTCGAGGAGATCGAGCACGAGTCGTCGCGGCTCAAGATCACGGCGCTCGTCGCGCTGTTCTTCGTGGACATCTTGCACACGGCCAGCGCCGCAACGCTCGTCAAGATCGTGTACTTGTTCATCAACCGGCTCGGCCCCGACTACGAGGCCAACTTGGAGTTGGGGCTCGGCGAGACGCTCCTCATCAAGGCCATCAGCGAGTGCTACGGGCGCGCGGCGACCAAGATCAAGAACGACTACCAGAAGGTGGGGGACTTGGGGCTCGTGGCGCTGAAGTCGCGCTCCGGGCAGCCCACCATGTTCAAGCCGGCGCCGTTGGACGTCGACGCCGTGTTCGAGAGCCTCCGGCGCATCGCGCGCCTCACGGGCAAGGACTCGCAGACGCGCAAGATCGGCATCATCAACAAGATGTTGACGGCGAGCAGCAACAACGAGGCCAAGTTCTTGATCCGCTCGCTCGAGGGCAAGCTCCGCATCGGGTTGGCCGAGAAGACGGTGCTCGTGGGGTTGGCGCAGGCGTTCGCGCGGTACGAGGGCGACAGCGACACCGCCGCCGCCGAGGACACCGTGCGCGAGGCCTTCTCGCAGGTGCCCAACTACGAGGTGCTCATCACCGCGATGCACGCGCACGGCGTGCGCCACTTGTTGGAGCACTGCCAGTTGACGCCGGGCATTCCGTTGAAGCCCATGTTGGCCAAGCCCACCAAGGCCATCACCGAGATCTTGGACACGTTCCAGGGCGAGGAGTTCACGTGCGAGTACAAGTACGACGGCGAGCGCGCCCAGGTGCACCTTCTCGCCAACGGCGACGTGCGCATCTACCTGCGCAACTCGGAGGACATGTCGCAGCGGTACCCGGACTTGGTGGCCATTGCGCGGGACTTTGTGCACCACCAGGTGGTGCGCGGCGAGGGCCTTGTGAAGGAGAAGGGGCAAGGTGAGGGGACAGAAGAGGCAGAAGCGGGAGCAAAAGTGGGAGAGACAGAAGAGCTACCAGTGGGGGAGACAAAAGAGTCGCAAGTGGGAGAGTCACCAGTCGGTGAGACACAAGAGTCACCGGGGACACAGGACACAAACGAGACCGCGGCGGCGCGGGTGGAGGTCCCGCCGGCGCTCCAGGTCAAAAGCATGATCTTGGACTGCGAGGCGGTCGCGTGGGACCGCACCACGCAGAAGATCCTCCCGTTCCAGGTGTTGTCGACGCGCAAGCGCAAGGACGTGGACGAAAAGGACATCAAGGTGCACATCTGCTTGTTTGCGTTCGACATGCTCTACTTCGACGGGCGGCCGTTGATCACCAGCTCGTTGAACGAGCGCCGGCAGGTGATGTTCGCCAACCTCGCGCCCATCGAGGGCAAGTTCCAGTTCGCCACCGCGCGCAACTCGTCCAACTTGGACGAGTTGCAGGCCTTCTTGGAGCAGTCGGTGCGCGACTCGTGCGAGGGCCTCATGGTCAAGATGTTGAACGGGCCCGACTCGTACTACGAGCCGTCCAAGCGCTCGCGCAACTGGCTCAAGTTGAAGAAGGACTACCTCGCCGGCGTGGGCGACTCGTTGGACCTCGTCGTCGTCGGCGCGTACATCGGCAAGGGCAAGCGCACGGGCACGTACGGCGGCTTCTTGCTCGCGTCGTACAACCAGGACACCGGCGAGTACGAGACCACGTGCAAGATCGGCACCGGCTTCTCGGAGGCCGACTTGGCGGCGATCCACGCCCGCTTGGCGCCCACCGAGATCCCCCACCCCAAGCCGTACGTGGTGTACGACACCACCAACTCCAACGCCGTGCCCGACGTGTGGTTCGACCCCTCGACGGTGTTCGAGGTGTTGACCGCCGACTTGTCGCTCAGCCCCATCTACAAGGCCGCGCACCACCAGTACGGCAAGGGCATCTCGTTGCGCTTCCCGCGCTTCCTCCGCATCCGCGACGACAAGGGCATCGAGGACGCCACCAGCTCCGAGCAGGTGGGCGAGTTCTACGACCGTCAATCAAATGTTAATTAGGTATTAGTGGGTTAATACATGCGTGCCACGACGTGGCGGGCTGCTGGCTGCCCGTGGAGATGGACGTGGGCACGGGCCCCACGCCCGCGTAGCACTTACCTCTCCTCCTTGCTGCGGCTCTCTCTGATCCTGTTCTTGATCTTGTCCGTCAACCGCGACGACGGCGTGTGCTCAAAGTTGATCTCGATGTGGCTGTCCGAGTCGTTGCGCTGGAGCGGGCGCCGCGGCGACTCGCGCTTCACGTGGTAGTCGTCCATGATGGACGCCGACGAGTTGAGCGTCGACTGCTGCTCGATGGTGATGTTGGGGTTGGTGGCGTTCATGTGGAGCGAGTAGTCCGAGAACATGGGGATGTTCGAGTACGAGTTGTCCGAGTACATCAACGAGATGCCGTCCGACACCGACGACGAGTTTTTGTTCTCCGAGAGCTCGTCCGCGGTGGGCGACTCGCCGGTGGCGGTCTTGGCTCCGCGCGCGGCGTCGCGGGCGGCCCGGCGCTTCTTCAATCTTCTGTTGCGGAGCTCCTGCGTCTTGCGGTCCTCTTCCTCGTCGCTGTCCACGTACTTGACGTCGTCGCTGATGTTCAACTGGTCCTTCATCTTCAACAAGTCGAAGTCGTTGGGGAACAACTCCGGGCCAAACGTGTTGACCAACAAGGTGATCTCCTCGCTCAACTCGTGGCGCAAGTCCTTCAACTCCTTGATGGACACGCCGGACGTGATGGAGAGGTACAACGGTCTGATCGATTTCAACAAGTCGACGCCCTGCTCGCCGGTGATGAGCGCGGCGTACGTGACGAGCACGCCGCAGCAATAGAGGAAGGCCCAGACCCACACCAAGCGCTTGTCGAACACCTCGCGGGTGTAGCAGTAGTAGGTGCCGACGGAGGCGTAGAAGCTGTAGACGACGGGCGCGATGCCCATGCCGATCAAGATCTTCCAGGTGGCGATGACGTCGTTGGCCTTGATCTTGACCGTCGAGTTGGCCAACGCGGTGCGGGCCTTGCGGGTGGAGATGATCTTGGAGCTGAGGAAGACGGGCGAGAACAAGGTGGCGCCGGGGAGCGCCAACACGAAGAAGAAGCAGATCTTGGCCAAGCGGAAGATGAGGATGGGCAACAAGCGGAGCTTGTTGGTGGCGTCGCAGTCCTCGACCGAGTGGTCGGGCAAGTACAACTGGGTCAACATCAGGTTGTAGGCCAAGATCTTCTGCTTGACGGCCTGGACCTCGGGCTTGGTGCGGAAGGTCTGGTAGCCCAAGACCAAGCGGCGGTTCATCTCGACGATCAACGGGAGCGGGAGGTGCTGGGCCAAGTTGCCGGCGTAGAGGCGGCGCGCGGCCTGGACGACCATGAGGGTCTCGTAGTCCTCGCAGGTGACGGTGACGGCCTTGAGGCCGGTGGTGATGGTGTCCAAGAGCTCCTTGACGGACTCGCGGGTGGTTTCCGGGTTGGCGTACATGCGGACCAATTCCTTGGGGATCTCGATGGGCTTGCCGAACTCGACGACGGCGCGCGAGCGGAACTTGTGGGCATTGAAGTAGTTCATGCCGCAGGGGACGATGGACACGTTGCACGCCGGGTCGTTTTCCATGGCGCCGAGCGCCATGATGGCGACGCCCGGCTTCAACGGCAAGAGGTCGGTGCGGTCGTGCGAGCCGCCCTCGGGGAAGATGCCGATGCAGTTGCCGTGCGACAAGTGCTGGAACACCATGTCGTAGACGCACTTCTGGTCCACCTTGTCGGCGCGCTTGTAGGAGGTGCCGTCGCGGAGCAAGCGGCGGATGTTGTCGGACGCCTTGAACTCCTTGCGGATGACCAACTCGGTGTCGGACACGATCTGGTACACCTCGGCCGCGCCCAACGACTGCGGCAACGCAATCAACCCGCGCACCATGCACTCGGTGGTGAAGCGGGTCCCGCGCCCGCGCACCACGAGCGGCTCGCGGTCCACGTCCACGTAGATCTTGCCGGTGCCCTTGGCCAAGTTGTCCTGCGCGCGGATCACCGGGATCGACAACTGGCACCGCAGGAAGAAGCCGATGAAGCTCTTCTTGTACGACTTGGCCGCGATCAAGAAGGAGATGCGCCGCTGGCTCTCCTTGCGCACCTGGTGCATGAGGATGATGGGGTCCACGAACTGGTTGGCGTGCGGCGCCGCCACGAAGATCACCGCGCCGGTGCGCGGGAGGCGGAACGCGCCGCGCGGCTTGATCTCGCGGAAGAAGCAGTCGAAGATCACCAGGAAGCCCCAGAGCACGAAGTCGTACACCACGAGCTGGAGCCACAGGGGCGGGCGGTACGAGAAGCGCACCGGCGGCGGTCTGGCGGGCGCGGGCGCGGGGGGCGCGGGGGGCGCAGGGGGCGCAGGGTGCAGCGCGGGCGCTGCGTCGCTGGCGGCTAGGTCGCCGTCCTGGGAGCTCATGGTTGAAGGTGTTGTTGTTGAAGATGGGGGCGGGCGTTTAAGAGTTCACGTGAGGGCGGCACGTGAGTGCAGGGCGGCAGCGCGTCACGTGACACGTGATGGCGCCAGATCCCGCCGGGCGCCGCCTGCACAATCGGGCCCGAGGCTGCGTCGGGGCCAGCATTGTGCAGGAGCGGCGCCGGCCCGGCGCGCGCATTGTGCAGGGCGGGTGCGGCAACGTGTGTGAACCAATCTGTCCACCTGCAGGACCCGGTGTGGCTCCCGTGCAGGACGCAATGAGCGCAGGTCACGCGCGCGGCACCTGACCGCTCACCTGACCCCCACGGCCTCCACCTCCACCTCCGCGACATCCGCGGCCGGCGTCACGTGACCGCATTTGCATGCTCGTTTCCCGTCCGCGGATGAAAGGCAGCGGCGCGCACACGTGACCTGGGGCACCCCCCGCCCCTCACCTCGGTTAGCCGTCTTCACAGGCCCCCACCGCCCAATTTAGGCTTCGGGGACCCCGGGCCGCGCACGACAGTGGCTCTGCCGAGCTTCATGTGCTGCGCGGGTGGAAAATTATGAGACGTGGGACCGCATTTCACCGGCACCCCGCAAAAAGGGACCAGCATATATATTCGGCAACCAATCCTCCCACTTGCTGCAGTTCCGATTCCCCATTCGTACCCGCAAGTCAGAACCCTCCCATTCTGGACAAAAGTACTTAAACTCCCCAATCCCCCCCCCTTTGCTCACTCACCCCTAGCCCACAAACATCCCCCCCTCAACAAAAAGACATGTCGTTATCGTTCAAGGACAAAGTTGTCATCATCACCGGAGCCGGTGGCGGTTTAGGAAAACACTACGCCTTGGAGTACGGAAAGAGAGGCGCCAAGGTGGTCGTCAACGACCTCGGTGGCGCGCTCAACGGCCAGGGCGGCAACTCGAAGGCCGCCGACGTGGTGGTTGACGAAATTAAGGCCGCCGGCGGTGTCGCCGTCGCCGACTACAACAACGTGCTTGACGGAGAGAAGATTGTCGAGACCGCCGTCAAGGCGTTCGGCACCGTGCACATTGTCGTGAACAATGCCGGGATCTTGAGAGACGCCGCCTTCAAGAAGATGCAGGAGAAGGACTTCCAGTTGGTCATCGACGTCCACCTCAACGGGGCCTACAAGGTCACCAAGGCCGCGTGGCCCTACTTTAGAAAGCAGCAGTACGGCAGAATCATCAACACCGCGTCCCCCGCGGGCTTGTACGGAAACTTTGGCCAGACCAACTACTCGGCCGCCAAATTAGGCTTGCTCTCCTTTGCCGAGACCTTGGCCAAGGAAGGTGACAAGTACAACATCAAGGCCAACACCATCGCCCCCTTGGCCCGTTCCAGAATGACCGAGTCCATTCTCCCGCCTCCTATCTTGGAGCAGTTGGGCCCGGAAAAGGTTGCTCCCTTGGTCTTGTACCTCTCCCACGAGGAGAACCAGTTGAACGGCCAGACCTTTGAGGTTGCCGCCGGCTTCTACGCCCAGATCAGATGGGAAAGATCCGGAGGTGTCTTGTTCAAACCCGACGCCTCCCTCACTGCCGAGGCCGTTGGCTCGCAGATTGACGAGATCTTGAACTTTGACGACTCCTCCAAGCCTGCCTTGTTGAAGAACCAACACCCTACCATGCTCAACGACTACCTGACCTTGACCAAGGAGGCCAGAAAGTTGGCTCCATTCGACGCCTCCGCCGCCTCCAAGGTGTCCTTGAAGGACAAGGTTGTCCTCATCACCGGTGCTGGTGCCGGTTTGGGCAGAGACTACGCCCACTTTTTCGCCAAGTACGGCGCCAAGGTGGTGGTCAACGACTTTAAGGACGCCTCCAAGGTGGTCGACGAGATCAAGAAGGCTGGCGGTGAAGCCCACGGCGACACCCACGACGTTGCCAAGGACGCCCAGGCCATCATTGACAATGTTATCAACAAGTACGGTACTATTGACATCTTGATCAACAATGCCGGAATCTTGAGAGACAAATCGTTCGCCAAGATGACCGACGACGACTGGTACGCTGTACAAAAGGTCCACTTGTTGGGAACCTTCAACTTGACCAGATTGGCCTGGCCACACTTCCTCGAGAAGAAGGCTGGTAGAGTCATCAACATCACCTCCACCTCTGGTATCTACGGTAACTTTGGCCAAGCCAACTACTCGTCCGCCAAGGCCGCCATCTTGGGTTTGTCCAGAACCATTGCCATTGAAGGTGCCAAGAGCAACATCAAGGTCAATGTCGTTGCTCCTCACGCTGAGACCGCCATGACCTTGACGATCTTTAGAGAGGAAGACAAGAACCTCTACTCGCCAGACCTTGTTGCCCCATTGTTGGTCTACTTGGCTTCTGACGAGCTTGAACACACTGGTGAATTGTTTGAAGCCGGTGGTGGTTGGTTCGGTGCCACCAGATGGCAAAGAGCCAAGGGTGTTGTTTCCAGACAGGAACACACCACCCCTGAGTTCATCAAGGAGCACCTTGCCGACATTGTCGACTTCTCGTCTGGTACTGCCAACCCCAAGTCTACTACCGAGTCTTCGATGGCCATTTTGAGTGCTGTTGACCCTGACGAAGAAGACGAAGACGAAGAGGAAGAGGAAGACGACGACGAAAGCGAAGACGAGGAAGACCCCGTCTTCAAGTATGAAGAGAAGGATGTTATCTTGTACAACATTGCTCTTGGTGCCACCTCCAAGGAGTTGAAGTACGTTTACGAGAACGACCAAGACTTTGAAGTCATCCCCACCTTTGGGCACTTGCCAACCTTCAACTCGCAAAAATCGCAAACTTCGTTTGCCAAGTTGTTGAAGAACTTCAACCCAATGTTGTTGTTGCACGGTGAACACTACATCAAGGTTGACAAGTGGCCAATCCCTCTCGAGGGAGAGGTCAAGACCTCGTACAACCCATTGGCGATTACCCAGAAGGGCACCAACACTGTTGTTGTGCACGGGTCCAAGTCTGTGGACGCCAAGACCGGTGAGCCGCTCTTCACCAACGAAGCCACCTTTTTCATCAGAAAGTGTGAGGGTGAAACCAAGACGTACGGCGAAAGAAAAGCATTCTCGACCGCTCAGTTCCAGGCTCCTTCGAGTGCTCCTGACTTCACCACTGAAATCAAGATCTCTCCCGACCAGGCTGCTTTGTACAGATTGACCGGAGACAGAAACCCATTGCACATTGATCCTAACTTTGCCAAGGGTGCCAACTTTGACGCGCCAATCTTGCACGGTATGTGCACCTACGGGTTGTCGGCCAAGGTTTTGTTGGACAAGTTTGGTCCCTTTGGCGAGATCAAGGCCAGATTCACCGGTATTGTTTTCCCCGGTGAAACGTTGAAGGTTGTGGCCTGGAAGCAGGGCGACATTGTGATTTTCCAGACACATGTCGTGGAAAGAAAGACCATTGCCATCAACAACGCCGCCATCAAGTTGTTGGGCGACAAGGCTAAGATCTAAGAAACGTTGTTTTTGAAATCAGCCCATCTCTTGGGAGACAGGTGGGTTGTTATGAGTGATGTTTATATTTATTTTAGTATACGTTATTAAAGCAGAGCGTAGGGACCGTGTCGTGGGGGAGACCCGCGGGGGAGACCAGCTGGGGCGACCCGTGGAGTGCAATTTTGCAGTTTGGGTGCAATTCTGCGGTTAGGATGCAGCTGTGCGGGCCGCTGGGCGTGCGGCGGCCGAGTATGCCTACATGCAAATCCTTCGTAGCGGGTATATATTTTGGAGAAGTGACGGGACTTCGTGCGGCCTAGCAGAAAGGGCTTTTCTGGAAGTAGGTGGGGAGCTTGGTGTCGACAATGGTGCCCTCGTTGTCGTCGCTGTCGACGATGCTGCAGCGTCGCGAGTAGGGCTCGTCGTCTTCCTCGCCGGCCTCCTCGATGTCGAGAGAAATGAAGTTGTAGTGCCCGCCGCCGGCCGACGAGAGCAAGGAGCCCGAGGCCCTGCGGGCGTGGCTGGCGAGGCGGGATGCGGGCTTGGTGCCGAAGGGCACGGCGAAGTCGACGGGGGTGTCGTTGATGGGGTCGATGATGGAGGAGGTGTGGGCCGAGAGCGTCGACTCGATGGTGGACACGGGGGTGGCGGTGGAGAGCGGCGAGCTGATGGTGGGCGACGAGACCGCGGGGGCGAAGGGGGCCGCGGCGTGGCGCGGCGGCTTGGCGCCGAGGTGCGACGGGAACATGAACGTGGCGAGCGCATTGCTATTACCAGTAGTAGCGGATGACGGGGCGCGGTTGGGGAGGGCCGGGAGCGGCCCCGACGGCTTGCGCGAGAGCGGGTTGAGCACCGAGGGCGCGGCGGCGCCCGGCGCCACGGCCGCGGCCAGCGCCGCGCCGAACGGCGGCTTGCGCTCCTTCTTGTCGTCCTTGCGCAAGTACGCGCCCAAGTTGGACGACTTGCACTCGAAGAAGTCGGGGTACTCGCCGAGCGGCAGCGAGTACGGCGCCGAGGACGCCTCGGTGGACGACGCGGTGCTCTCGGAGCAGAGCGACGACGCCAGCAGGTTGATGGAGTTGGACGAGAAGGAGAAGTTGGTGGTGGAGTACGCCTTGCGGTGGCCGGACTTGAAGGACGCGGCGGGGGGGAGGAAGTCGTCGGGCGTGGCGGAGGCGCCTGCGCTGGGGGCCGTGCTGGCGGTGGCGCATGCGCTGGCCGCGCTGGTGCTCGCTGCGCTCGCGGCGCTTGCGGCGGCCGCGTGGAAGGACGCGTGGATCGGCGACAGCGTGCGGCCCAACTTGGCCTCGAGGCGCGAGAGCTTGGGGTCGCCGCGCGTGGCGGCGGCCGCGAGGAACGGCGGCGCGAACGCCTTGGTCTTGGACACCAGGCGCTGGCGCTTCAACACCTTGTCGGAGGTGACGGTGGTGTACGAGTGCGAGCGGGCGTGGCCCGGGGCGGCGGCGTAGGGCGAGCCCTGCGGGCTGCGCGCGGGCCCCGCAAAGTGGTTGTACGACTTGGCGCGCGTGAGCTTGGCGTCCTGGCGCACGCGGTGCATCTGCGACTCGCAGTGCTTCTCGTGCGCGGTGTCGTTCATCTCGACGTAGCCCTGCGGCGCGCACCACGCGCGGTACTTGTGGTAGAAGCGCTTGTAGCCGCCCTCGAGCACCACCACGTCCGGGAACAGGAGGTACGGGTAGTGGTCGTGGTTGGCGCGGCGGTCGCACTTGCGCAAGTGGCCCGCCATCGCCGGCCCGCGGAACACGCTGAACTCGCAGTGGAACACGAGCAAGCGCTTCTTGTGCGCCGTCTGCGCAAGCAAGCGCGGGATCACCACCGCCTCGAGCTCGTCCTGCGTCGACACGTTGACGGCGCCGGCGATGTGCCCGCCGTCGTACTCGTACGCGAAGCGGCAGTCGACCACGGTGAGCTCGTCAAAGTCGTCGCGGTACTCGCCGCACAAGAGGCGGTACATCTCGTCCTCGTCGATGCGCGGCAACGCGTCGTTGGCGACGCTGAACGTGGCGAGCTGCGAGTTGCGCAAGTGCGAGTTGTCGTGGAGGCGGTGCGTCTGGCGCTCCTTGGACGTCTGGTACATCGAGTGGATGCGGCGGATGCCCTTGCCGGGCGGGGCGTCGTCGTCGTAGTGGGTGTCATTAGTGGAGGTGGAGGTGTTGAAGGAGGAGAAGGGGGTCGTGGTGTCGTCATTAAAGGTGGAGTCCTCGTCGAGAGGGAGGGGCGCGTGGAGGGGCGCCGCGGGCAGCGTGGCGAGCAGCGGCTCGAGCAGCGTGTCGAGCAGCGTGTCGAGCAGCGCCGCAAGCAGCGCCTGGAGCAGCGGCTCGAGCGCCAGCAGCCGGCGCGCGTAGCGCTCGGGCGCCGCGGCCGGCGGCGCAAACAGCGCTGTGAACAGGTCGCCCGCGCCGGCGGGCTCCTTGGGCTCCTTGTCGTCGCGGTCCCTGCCGCGGGCGTCGCGGAAAAAGTGCTGCGACGACTTGGCCACCTGCGTCATCGAGCGCGTCAAGCTCTTGGTCGACGTCAGGAGCTTCTTCTTCATGCTGGGGAGCACCATGTTGGAGAGGTTTTTGAACGGGTAGCGGTTGACCAACGGCGAGTGGTCATCGGCGCCCGGCGACGAGTCGCTCATGGCGTCGAGCTCGAACGCGTCGGCGGCGTGGGGTCGTCCTGTTCGCGGCAACTGCGGCGTGGCGGTGTAGCAGGACCGGGAGTCCTGGTTCATGGTTGCTGAGGTCAGGAGGGCACGGCGGGCAGGCAGGCTGGCGGGCAGGCAGGCAGGCAGACGGGGCGTGGGGCGGGCGGGCGTCTACACCGAGGCAGAAGTGTGGGGAGGGGCTGGCGGCGCTACTGGGGGACCGAGCGCAGCGAGGATGGGACGGAGGTGCACGGCGAGTCGAATTGGCTGGACAAGGCACACTATTTATTTGGTGGTATTATCAAAACAACGATGAGACGTATCATGCACACATAGCCATAGTGAGAAACTCCCACACAAAATGGGCCCCCGTCCGAGCGGGAACATAACCGCAAACGCAGGAAAAACAAAATATTATGCCTTCAATTTCAGGTCACAATGCGTGGCTCTCCCCCAGACAATATCGCAGCCTGGCCACCACGGAACCTTGGGCAGACCGCACAATCGGGACGGGCGCCTTTCGCTGGGCCTCGGCGGGCACGCTGCCTGCCGGCGGGCCCCCGGAGCGTTCGCCGAACGGCTGGCAGCCGGCGGGCCGCCGGGCAGTGAGCCCCGGGGGAGGCGCCGCCCCACATGCCGGAGTGGGCGCTCCCGAAAAGAAAACAGAGTTGCGACGGTGTCTGGGGCGGCCGTGGCGGACGGCTTGTGTTTCAGCCTTCGGGACGGCCTGTTTCGCATGCGGGACGTGCGGTGCTTTGCGGCCGTCGCATGCCCATCCCACCTCTCTTAACGGCCGCTGCCTGGGCAGCACCGGCGGCCACGCCGGCCTGGCACCTCCCAACAGGAACGGGTTGCGAGCCCGCGGCGCCGTTTCGCGATGTTTGGAATCGTGCCCGATCGGGCCAGCCTGATCCAGCGTCGCACCGCACTACAACAACTGCTCTGTCGTCAACCGCTCCGGGCGTGGGTCCTGCTGTCACGTCTATTCCTTCATTGGGACCTGGCGAGTGCTAAGCGAGATAATAGAAACCCGGCCGGAATGACAATTGCAAAAAACTTTCCGGCGGGCGGTGACAGCCGACGGCGGCGGCCCGTAGTGGAGCGCGACGGCGAGCGCCCATCGCGGCAGCCGCGCTGGCGAGCCGCTACCGTGGGCGAGCCGCCGCGCCAGCCGGCGGCCGCTCGTGAGACCCGTGCGCCGTCTGCGCAGGCTGCACCGGCCTGCGCTCATTGCGGTCGCCAGGATTGTCTGGCAGTTACGGTGCACCCACCGCTGCGCACCCACCGCTGCACCCACCGCTGCGCACTCGTGGCTGCGCACTCCCGTTGCTCTCGCTGTGCGCCCGCGTTGTTGCGCAGCGGCCACGCACTCGCGGCCCTACACGGTAAATGTGCTGCGTCGTCGCGATTGCCGAGTCCGTTCCTGTTCTACTCAGCGCATGCGTATTGGTTGCCGGCGTAGGGTGCATTCCCTCGGCGTGGCATTGTGATATTTTCTCCCGGTTCCCCCTCTATATATATCCTATTCGAGCCCGTCCAAATAGCGTCCCATTGACGAATACGGCACTTGGCTCATCTCGTCGGTCGTGTTGAAGTCCTCGGTGGTGTCGACGTCGTCGCTGGCCACCAGCTGCGTGTCGTCGGCGGCGCCCGCAGGCAGGCCCGCAGGCAGGCCCGCCGCCAGCGCGGCGTCGTCCACGTCGCCCGTCAAGTACGCGTTCAAGTTCAACGACGAGCTCAGACTGATGATGCGGTGCAACTCGTAGCCGTGCGTCGCCGACAGCACCGCCAGGGAGACGGAGCCCTTGCGCGAGAGCGGCTCGCCGGCGCCGGCGAGCCCGAAGATGGGCGGCGGCTCCATCAAGTCGGTGTACTTTTTCTTGGTGGCGTCGCCCGTCTTGGCCCGCGCGGCGGGCGACGAGAGCGAGCTGATCGTGGGGCGCGCGCCGCCGCCGGCGGCGTCGTGGTCGGCCGACGCCCGCCGCGACGACGTCTTGCGGCGCAGGAAGAGCCGCCGCAGCGGGCTGAAGAACGACTTGAGCGACAGCGACGGCGACAGCGGGCCCACGACGATCGTGTGGCTGCTGGTGGGCGTGCCGGTGGGCGTGCTGGGCGTCGGCGCGCCGCTGCGCACGCTGGCGCTGCTGCCGAAGCTGTGCTGCGTGCGGAGCGACGTCTCGGTGAAGTTGGACTGCGTGAGCACGAGCGGCTCGGGGCGCGGCGACACGCCGGGCGAGAGCGCGGTGAGCGCGGCGAGCTTGTCCAAGCGGGGCGTCCTGTGGGCGTCGTCCGAGGCCCGCCGGGGGTGTGTGGTGTCTGTGTCTGCGGCGGCTTTTTCGCTCGCTGTGTCTCTCGCTGGAGCGCTCGCTGTGTCTGCGGCGGCGGCTTTTTCGCTCGCTGGAGCGCTCGGTGGAGCGCTCGCTGTGTCTCTCGCTGCGTCTCCCGCCGCGTCTCCTGCCTCTCCCTGCTCTTCTGCCTCTCCTCTCTCTCCCGCGCTCTCCACGCTGCCGAGCGACGACGCCGACGACGAGTCCATGTACGAGTCCAAGAGGTCGTCGAGCGGCTCCAACGTGTGCGGGTCGAGCGGCTCCGGCGCCGGCGGGTCGGCGGGGTCGCCGCGGGCGCCCGGCGGCACCGCGTCGGCGCGCGCCGCCTTGCCAAAGAGCCGCCGGAGCCGCGACGAAAAGTCGCCCGCCAGACCCGTCTGGCTGGCGAGCGCGTCGCGCTTGCTCGAGTCGCGGAACACGCCGGCGTTGAAGTTGAGGAAGCGCTTGCGCTCCGCCGGCGCCAAGTCGAACGTGGCGAACTCGTGCGTCTTGATGTCGGCGACGGAGATGCGGTCGTCGGGCTTCTTGGCGAGGAGGCGCCGCACCAAGTCCTTCAAGAGCGCCAACTCGCGCACGTCGCTGTCGGTGGCGCGCTTGGAGAGGCGGATCTTGGGGAAGCGCACGTCGTCGCGGACAATGTTCTGGAACAACTCGTACTCGTTGAAGCCGTTGAACGGGAGCTCGTTGCAGAGCAACGCGTACAAGGTGACGCCGAACGACCACACGTCGATGCGCGCGTCGATCTGGCTCGTCGTGTGCACGGCGTGGTGGGCGTTGGTGACCATCAGCATGCGGTTGTGGACAAACTGGCAGAGCTCGGGCGCGTAGAAGACGGGCGTGCCCATCGTCTTGCCCAACTCCTTGGCGTCGTTGGGCCCGTTCTCCAAGAGCAAGCTCACGCCGAAGTCCAGGATCTTGACGGTGTTGTCCTCGGCAATGAGCAAGTTGGACGGCTTCAAGTCGCGGTGGACAATGTGCCTGACGTCGTGGAGGTACTCGAGCCCGTTGACCACGTCGCGCAAGATCTTGTTGAGGGTGAGCGGCCGCCGGTCGTAGTGCGTCTGGTACTTCTCGTACCAGTGGTTGTAGCGCTTCCAGTCGATCTCGCCGTACTTGCAGTACTCGAGAATGAGGAGGATCTTGTCAAAGTGGAGGTCGTCGATCACCTGGCAGAGCCGCACCACGTTGGGGTGGCTGCACTGGCGCATGATGCGGATCTCGCGCCGGATCTTGGTCCCCTGGCTGAGCAGCGCCTTCGTCACGAGCCGCGTGCGGTCCACCCGGTTGATCGTCTTGATCGCCACAAACGTGCCCGCCGTCACGTCCTCGCCCAAGAGCACCTTGCCGAACTGCCCCTGCCCGATTTTGCGCATGATGCGGATGTGGCCGTTGATCACCTTGCGGTTGGTCGCCGGCTCGAGCTCGATCGATAGCGTCGGCACTTCCATGGCAGCGTGCGCGTGTGCTGGTGGTGTCGTGGCGGTGTTGTCGTGGTGGTGGTGCCTGGCTTAACATATCGCGATGCTTGGTAAGAGCGCCCGCGGGGCTGACTAAGCGCGGCTGGCAGTACCTGACTGCTGGTCAGCTGACTTCTGGTCAGCTGACCAGGCCTCCACCAGCCAGCTGGTCGCCGTCGTCTCGTCTCTTCCCTTCTCCTCTCTTCATTTCGTCTCCTCTCTTCTTTTGTCTCCTCTCTTCTTTTGTCTCCTCTCTTCTTTTGTCTCCTCTCTTCTTTTGTCTCCTCTCTTCTTTTGTCTCCTTCTTTCTCTTTCTTCTTCTTCTCTACTTCTTCTCTTCTCTTTCTCTTTCTTCTATTCCTACAACTAATGTACACTAGCCGCGTCCTCGTTCAAGTCGCGGATCGCCTCCTCCTCGTCCTCGGTCAACCCCGTCAAGTCCGGCGGGATCTCGCGCATCTGCACCGACGGCGCGTGGTTCAAGAAGCGGAGCTGCTCCATGATCTCCTGCTTGACGCTCTCGAGGTACTTCTTCAGGTTCTTGTTGTCGATGCGGCCCTCCAACTGCGGGTGGAGCGAGTAGTCGGGCCCGAACCAGTCGTACGTGGGCAAGTAGTTGGGGATTTTGTGGTCCAAGGTGACGTCGTTCAACACCGAGGTCTCGTAGCACCACAAGCGCGACACGTTGCGCGGGGTGTACCCGCCGCCGCCGAGCACGAGCATGGGGAGCCCGAAGCTCTTGATGAACTTGACACACTCGCCGTGCGCACGGATGTTCAAGTTGAAGCACCCCAAGCGGTCGTACCCCAACGAGTCGGCGCCGCACTGCTGCACGATGCACGTGGGCTGGAACTTGGTGATGAGCGGCTCCATGACCAGCTTGAACAAGCGCACGTACGACTCGTCGTCGATGCCGTCGCGCAACGGCACGTTGACCGCGTAGTTCTGCCCGCGCCCGAGCCCCACCTCGTCGACGGACCCGGTCCCGGGGAAAAACTCGCCGTTGTACTTGTGGAACAGCACCGTCATCACGCGGTCGGTGGTGTAGAAGGCCTCCTGCACGCCGTCGCCGTGGTGGAGGTCGATGTCGATGTACATCACCCGCGGGTGGATCCGCAAGAGGTTGATGATGCTCAACACAATGTCGTTGACGTAGCAGAACCCGCTGGGCTCGAACTTCTTGGCGTGGTGGAGCCCGCCCAGCCAGTTGATGGCGATGTCCAGGATGCCGCTCGTCAACTTGCGCGTGGCGTCCAACAGCGCGCCGGTGTAGATCGCCAGGTAGTCGTACATCCCGTCGAACACGGGGCAGTCGTCGCCAATGTTGAACTGCGTCAACTGCTGCCCGGCCACGCCGGCGATCTTCTCCGGCGTGATCGACTGGAGAAAGTCGATGTAGTCCTCCGAGTGGAACTGGAGAAGCTCGTCCTTGGTGGCGCGCCGCGGCGTGAAGAGGTCCATCTTCTCGTGCAACTTGTACAGGATCATCAAGTGGTCCGTGAGCATGAGCCGGAACGGCTTCATCGGGTGCATCGCGCCGTAGTGGTACCGGCTGGCCTCGGGGTTGAAGTGGTACGACACGTGCGCCTTGGGGCCGCCGTTCTCGACGTACACCGGCGTGTGTTCCGCCGTCTTTTTGTCGGCGCCAAACGTCGCTTCGTCCATCGTGCGGTGTTGTGTGGGCGCTGGACGGTGCTGCTCTGTGCAGGGGACCTCGTGTCGGTTGTTCTCGTGGATTTCGAGAGCTGTGCTGGCAGGCGGTCGTTGCTGGTCTGCCCTGGTCAGCTGTCTTGGTCAGCTGTCTTTGGTCAGCTGTCTTTGGTCAGCTGTCTTCGGTCAGCTGTGCTCTTTGTGCAGCTGTGCTCTTTGTGCAGCAGTGCTTCGCTTTCTCTTTCTTCGCTTTCTCTTTTCGCTTCGCTCTTTCGCTTTCTCTCTTTCTCTTTCTTTCTCTTTCTCTCTCTTTCTCTTCCGCTTTCCTCTTTCTCTCTTCTCTCGTGTTGTGCTCTGCGGTCCTGCGTGCGAACCTCTAGCCGCTCCCCAGGCGCTCGCTGCGCTTGGTGGCCGGCTGCGCGGTGCGCGCACGACCCTCGCAATCGCCACCGCCCCAAAACTTGCCGCCAGGCCTCCACTGCTGCCACCACCACCTCCACCGCTCCAATTACTCCACCACCGCAGCACCATGTCTAGTAAGTCGCCCCGCCCGCGCCCCCGTGCCCGTCCGCGCCGCCGTGCCCGCCACGCCGCGCCGCCGCCCGCCCGTCGCCCCTACTAACCCCGCAGGCTCCGCTGGTTTCGACAGACACATCACAATCTTCTCGCCCGAGGGCAGATTGTACCAGGTCGAGTACGCGTTCAAGGCCATCAACTCCGCCAACATCACGTCCATGGGCGTGTGCGGCCGCGACTCCGCCGTGGTCATCTCGCAGAAAAAGATCCCCGACAAGTTGTTGGACGCCAAGACGGTGTCGTACCTCTTCAAGATCAGCCCGTCCATTGGGTTGGTGGTGACCGGCTCGGTGGCCGACGCCCGGGCCCAGGCCTTGCGCGCGCGCGCCGAGGCCACCGAGTTCCGCTACAAGTACGGCTACGAGATGCCCGTCGGCAGCTTGGCCAAGCGCATGGCCAACTTGTCGCAGTTGTACACCCAGCGCGCCTACATGAGACCGTTGGGCGTGGCCCTCACCTTCTGCCAGGTCGACACCGAGGAGGCCGAGTGCGCCCCGCAGTTGTACAAGTGCGACCCCGCCGGCTACTTCACCGAGGTCAAGGCCGTCGCCACGGGGCCCAAGCAGCAGGAGGCCACCACCTACTTGGAGAAGAAGTTCAAGAAGACCGACTACGTCAAGGGCGACTGGAAGGCCACCGTGGAGTTCCTGATCATCGCCTTGAGCTCCGTCTTGGGCACCGACTTCAGAAAGAACGACATCGAGATCGGCGTGGCCACGCTGGACGGCTTCAGAATATTGTCCCCCGAAGAAATAGACGAGAGGTTGGTCTCGATAGCAGAACAGGACTAGGACGCTGTCACGGCACTGGGTAGTTAGTGAATATACGAAAGAAAGAATGGAGCAGAAGCGTGGCCCGTCTTGCCAAGGGCCCACCATCCAATTCCTCCCCCACTCTACTATGCGTTCTCAACGCGACCGTTGATTACTTTTGAACTAGACTAAAAACTAGGCTACTTTTGGAAACGGTGATCTTTGAAAGATCTTTTGATATTCTCTTCGGACCATGGGTCACGGTCGAGATCCGGCGGTCCGTCCGCTTAGAAGACGTAAGGAATAAACATGTACGGGCACTCCTTGACGTACCTGTCCCAGTCCTTGCCGTACTTCTTGACACACTTGCGCTGGTCACGGAAGCCACGGTGGACCAAGACGATGAGGAAAAACACGGGGAAGAACCACGGGAATGGCGAGGCGAAGCCGCACGCCAAGGCCCACGTCAAGGATTGGACGTAGTCCGCGGTGTAGTGGATTTTTCTGGCGTAGACGACCCAGCCGTCGGTGAGCAAGGTGGAGCCGTTGGCGCATGAAATGTAACGGGGGTTTTCGATGATGGAAAAGGGCAAGCATGGGAAGGGCTTGCGCAAGTTGGTGTTGCCGGCAATCTTGGCACGGAAGGCGTTCTTCTGGAAGTTGCACGAGTCGAAGATCCAGTAGGCGCCCGACAAGACGACGAACAAGAAGCCCATGTAGAGCGGCAGCCAGTTGTACTCGCTGGGGTCGTGGTACGCGAGGTACAAGGTGCAGTGGCAGTAGGTGAAGGGGACACCGGCGATGTTCCAGAACAACAACATGAAGCCAAACTTCTCGTAGGCCATGTCCCAGGTGGGGACGATCAACTCCTCGCCCTTGGCGCACGCGTTGGCGTACAACCAGTGGCCGTACAACACGAGGAGCGCCTGGGCCGACACGTAGCCGTGCTGCTCCCACTGCTTGAAGCAGAGCGAGAGCGTGAGGAAGAACAAGATGAACCACGGGATGCGGATCTCAAAGAACATCTTGAGGTCGAGGTAGCGGAACACGCGCGGGTTCAAGGGCGCGCCCATGAAGAGGTCGTAGATGTGGTTGCCCGTCATGCGGTGGTAGTCGCCGGTCACGCGGAGACACACCACGTACAAGACCACCGGCAAGAGCATGCCGTACGCGATGGCGACGGTCATGATGGCGCCGAAGTTGTCGAGGAAGTAGCTGATGCGCAACACGTTGGTGAAGTGGAGCGCGAGCGCAAGCGCGATCGACGTGTAGAAGGCCCACACCGCGTTGCAGAAGTACGGCAACTGCTTGTTGCCCAAGTGCGCCAACGGCTGGCCCTTGGTCCACACGCCGGGCAAGGTGAGGTAGAAGAAGGCCTGGACGAGGAAGAAGACGGTGAAAAAGAGCCAGTTGCCCACGGTGGGCACCGCGTGCTCGACAAAGAGCCCGCCGAGCTCGCCGCCAAAGTCCCGCCACGTCTGCTCGGCCGCGGGCCACGCGGGCGCGCCGCCGTAGAACCGAGCGCTGAGCCACATGTACCACATGAGGAGCGGGAACCCGGTCATCATGCCGAGGGCGCCGAGCGGGCCGCCAAACTCGTACTCGATGTCCTCTTTGGCGAGGTAGCGGTGGGAGTTGTCGCGCGGGGCGGCGGTGGAGGCGCTAGCGCTGGCGGGGGCAGTGGCAGTGGCCGCGGCGGGGGCGGCGGCGGGGCTGTCGCTGCCGCTGGGGCCACTGGGCGTGTCGTCGAGAAGCGGAACCGAATCAGACATGAGAAAAGCGTGCTGCAAAAGTGGATGGTGTTTGTTGACGTGCGCAGTATTTATATTTCGCGGCCGCAACAAAGTTAGCGGCAGCTCGTACCGTGCTCGTACCAGCAGGCCCAGCTCGTTCCGCCACGTCGTCCCACTTTTCGGTACATCTGAGACCGCCCCGGTCGGCCCACCTGGAGGCACGCCAGGCAGTCTCGCTGGCCGGTCTCGCTGGCCGCTGGGGCCGCTGCTCTCCACCGCTACACTCTTGCAATATACACGTGACCAGATTAATTTACAGTAGTCTAAAATACACATCGGTACTCCGATACGGGTCCAGTGTCCGCTGGACAATGCTAACGTAGGGCCACATCGCCGTGACTCCTGCGCTTTTTCTCTATATTCGCTCCTCTGGGAAATGGAGACGGGGCATGCGGGCTCGCGGCGCCGTGGGCGGCTCTCGCTGGCCTCGCGCGCACTCACCACCTTTTTCTCGCTGGCGCTCGCCACTTCCCGCGCGGGGGCTCTCACTAACGGTTCGACACGCTCTGGATCTTCGTCATGATCCGGCGGCCGTGCGGCGTGTTCTTGATGTTGGGCAACAACGGCTGCAACGCCAACGACAACCGCGCCAAGTCCTCGGCGCTGGCCACGTCCAAACTCGTCTGCAACACGTAGTTGCCGAACGCGTCGTTCAACATGTCGCCAAACTTGGCCTCGTTCTGCAACAAGACGTCCACCAAGCTGTCGGTCAACTTGCTGATGCGCAACGACTTCTCGATCACGTTCAGCCCAAACTTGTGGAGCGACAACGACACCACGTTGGCGCGGATGTGCGCCAAGATCGTCGCCACCGACTCGTCGTCGCCGCGGGAAAGCACGTACTGCACCACGTAGTTGCCAAACGGATCGAGCGACAAGCTCGTGGCGTTCTCGGCCACCCGCAACGAGAGCTGCCGCCTCTGGTCGCTGTTGCCGTGGTCCAAGCACCGCTGCAACACGCAGCACCCGTGGCGGTGCGTGGCGATCTCGATGCAGTGCACCGACGCCGCGTCAAACACAAACTGGTTCTCCTCCGGGTGCAACTTCTGCAAGCACTTTTGCACCACATGGTTCCCGTTCAAGTCCCGCGAGAGCGACACAATGTGCGCCGACAACGCCTCGATGATCAACTGCGACTCCTCGCCGCTGCTGACACACTCCACCAACTTCTGCAACGCGCGGGTGCCGTGCGGGTCCAACGCGATACGCACAAACTCGGGCGCGGCGTTCTTGACCAATATGAGCCGCTGGTCGCTGCTCACGTGCTCAAACAACTTCTGGATCAAGTAGTTGCCGAACGGGTCCGTCATGAGCTCGACGATCTTGAGGTAGATCTCGTTGAAGATCATCGTGGCCGCGACCGCGCTGCCCGGCCCGGCACCCTTGCCGGCGTCCAACTGTCTCTGGAGGAAGCGACACCCGTGCTGGTCCTTGCACAACGTGTAGATCTCGCCCGAGAAGTCGTCGATCTTGCAGTTGGCGTACTTGGCGGCGTCGTCGCCCTTGCGCCGGTGCAGGCTGTTGTGCATTTTGCGGTGGACGTTCATGCCGTCGTTGACGTAGCGCGGAGGACGGCCGCTGCCGCCGCCGCCGTTGCCCGGCGGCACGATCGGACTGCCGCCGTGGTTGCCGCCGCGGAACTGCGGCGGCATGCCCATGCGGGTGTCGCCGAACGCACCGCCACGCATGCCGTGCACGAACGGCTGCTGGTTCCACATGCCGGGCCCGTTGCTGGACCCGCTGCCGGGGCCGTGCCCGGGCATTCCCATCATGTCCTTGTGGTTCAGCGGTTGGTGATGCTGGTTTTGCTGATGCTGTTGCTGATGCTGTTGCTGATGCTGCTGGTTGGGCTGCTGCGGCTGGCCGATCTGCGGCGAGAACCCCAGAATGCCAAAGCCGCGCATGGTGTGCTGGTCGTCCAAGTCGTCCGGGCCGTCGCCCTTGTGCTTGTACGCGTAGATCTCGGCGAGGTGCGACTCCAAGAAGGCGCCGCTGCCCTGCGCCGCGGGGGGCGGCGTCGAGAACGGCATGTGGAGGTTGGGGAGCGCGTCGCCGTGCAGCTTGCGCGCGTCGTTGTGGCGGCGGTCGCGGGTGGCGTCCTCCGGAAGCTCGAACGGCTTGACCAAACTCAAGTCCAGCACGTCGGGCCCGCCGTACACGAACGGCGGCGCCAGCGAGGGCACGAACGTGCTGTTCCACGTGCTAGCGGGCGTGCTGCCGCCGAAGCCCGAGTGGGGCGTCAGGAACTGGCCCACCAGCGGGTTCGGGGTCATCAGCCCGTTGGGCGGGCCGCCGCCGTACGACGGGTAGAACTGTGGGGGCGGCTGCGGGAACGGCGACACCGAGCCGCCGCCCGACGACGGCTCGCTGCCGCCGTAGAACATCGCAAACGGGCCGCCGGCCGCACCGGCAGCGCCGCTGGCAGCGTCCCCGCGACCCGCGGCCGCGCTGTCGCCGCGCCCGCTGCCGCTGCCGGGCAACTCGAAGTCGTCGTCCAAGTCCAAGTGGCCCAAGGCGCCCACGATGTCCAAGTCGCCCGCGGCCTCGCCGTCGCCCTCGGCCACCGCGCCGTCGCCCTCAGCGGGGCGGGCGGCGTCGTTCAACACCGCGCCGTCCGCGTCGCCGTCGCCGTCGCCGCCGAAGAAGCTCAGCGCGTCCTTGCTGAAGAAATTGGACCCTATCGACGCCGACCGGAGCGAGGAAGGCCCAAACGTCGTGGGGGCCGGCGCCGTGAGCGCCGCCGGCCGTTCGTCCGATCCGGAGCCGGATCGAGCTGGTAAGTTAGACATGTGTTGTTGCTGTCGTACACTGGCTACACCACATAAAGTGGCAACGGATAATATACAAAGAAGTTGGCCGAGTTGTGTCGAGTGCCACGAATCGCAGGATCAAATCATGGCGCCTAATACTAATCGAAAAATTTTCAGGGTGTGTGGTCACGTGAGCGCGAGCACGTGACCGTCCGCGCTGCCGGGGCCCGCCCAAAGGCGTGTGTGCCTAAGGGCCCGTGCCGGGGGAGGTCCCCGCCGGCGAGCGGTGGCGGTCGAGGGGAGGCTGCCCAGCGAAGCCCGCCAGCAGAGCTGGTCCGGTGTGGACGACGGCCCCTAACGCCGAGGGTGCTGGCCGGCTAGCGGGTGCTGGCGGTGCTTTTGTCACGTGCGCGATCACGTGAACTAAAATCAGAGTGGCCAAACAAAAATGGGCCAACCACAGCCGGCCCATTGGGTCAACTGTCTACACCTTGTTAATATTATTATCTATTACTATAATCGAACTTTAGAAAAATGACGGGAGAAAATAAATGGGATTGGGAATCAAAGTCAGAGGTGTCAAACTGAAACTCGCATAACGGCTCGTCAAACGATGGGGGAATCTAAAACATCAGAACCGGTAGGCTAAAAGCGACAGGACAACCTCGATAATCAACATCAACACCACCAACATGGAGCCCGCAAAAGGCGCGTATTGAGACAAGCACATACGTTCAAAATTGCAGGCTAATTAAAGATATTAGTATACCCATTCTATGGGAACGGGAATTGCTTGAGTTGGGTTTCATGGAGGGTGTGATTGCAATCACGATCACGGGTTGGATGAGGATGATTGGGGTTTTGGTATGAGCAATCCATAAATGCAGCGGGGGCGAAACTAGTCACGAACCAGCATCGCACGCTTAAGTGGACTTTTCATGTTGAGTGGAAACTCTTTGCATGGAAACCAAGAAGTCTTCCAAGGATCTGGCGTCAGACTTTGGCTTTCTGTCTCTTCCGTTACACACGTTGTCGAAACCTTCAGAAGTCGACATCAAGTAGTAAGCACCTCCCATGATACAGAAGACACCGAAAGAGAAGATCCAGGTTCTGACAACAGTGACAATGTCAGTCCAGTTCTGGGAGAACCATCCGAACAAGGTGAAACAGGTGGCAATGATGTCGACGATAAGGACGGCACCAGACAATTGCCAAGATGGAACAGAAGTCCAGAATGGACCTTGGGCTCTGGTGACGAAAATCAACCAGTTCTCAGTCAAGGAGATTTGCAAGAACAAGATACCATCAATGGCACCGAAGTTTTGGACAATACCACCCTTCTTCATGAACATGGTGGTCAAGGTGATCCAGGTACCAATGGCCAAGATAATTCCCAAAACAATGGACATACCCCACAATCTTGGGGTGTTCCACTTAACTGGAGCAGGGTCATATGGAGCGTTGTCGTAAGCAATGGCCAAGGTGGCAACATCAGCGAAAATAGCAATGAAGACAACCAAGTCAATGTTCAAGGATCTGTTCAAGATAGCAATCCACAAACCGAGGAAGATTTCCAAGTGAAGGGAAAGGGCAATACGGTAGACAACGTAGGAGTACATTCTGTGGAAAATTTGTCTCGAGGTCTTCAAGGCGTCAATGATGGCAGACAAACCTGGGGCAAGGAAAACAATATCAGCAGCAGAACGGGCAGCATCGGTGGCACCTTCAACGGCAATACCGGTGTCGGCCTTCTTCAAGGATGGGGCATCGTTAACACCGTCACCAGTCATGGCGACCAAGTAACCTCTAGATTGCAAGATTTCGACAGCGTTGTACTTGTGTTGAGGGAAAACTTCGGCGAAACCGTCAGCGTTTTCAACAAAGTCAGCAATTTCAGAACCGGCCATGTCACCACCACCGGATAATCCTAATCTGTCAGCATCGTAAATGTTAGTACCTAATCCCAATTGACGACAGGTTTCCTTAGCAATACCAACGGCATCACCAGTCAACATCTTAACTCTCAAACCCAATTGTCTGGCTTCGTTAACGGTAGCAGCAGTGTCATCTCTAGGAGGGTCCATACATGGCATAATTCCCAAAATTTCCCAGTGGCCTTCACCTCTCTTTCTGGCAACACCAAGAGATCTGAAACCTCTGGAGGCGAATTCAGCAACAGTGTTTTGGTAGTTTTCGTGGACGTCTTCTGGGATTGGGTGGTCATCTTCAACAGTCTTCAAGACGAATAATGGAGCACCTTTAACACAAATGATTCTTTCACCCTCTGGGGATTCAACGATAGCGGTAACCTTCTTTGAGACAGGGTCGAAAGGTTGGAATTCAATAACCTTGTACTTAGTCAAAGCAGCCTTGGCTCTTGGGTAGGAGATCAAAGACTTCAAGAAAGCCTTGTCAATAGCATCCAAACCCTTCTTCTTTCTAGAGGCAGCCAAACAAGCAGTCAACATCAAGTCGTCAGCTTCGACACCTTCGACGGTGTATGGTTCGTGCAAGGACAACTTGTTCTTGGTCAAGGTACCGGTCTTGTCGGAACACAAGATTTCGACACCAGCAAGGGATTCAATAGCAGACAACTTTTGGACAATAGCTTGCTTCTTAGCCAAGTAAGCAGCACCGACGGCCATGGTGGTGGTAACGACAGCTGGCAAACCAACTGGGACACCAATGATGGTGATGGCCAAGGTGTGTCTCAAGATGGAAACAATTCTGACGGATCTGTAGAAACAAGCGGTCCAGACAACCAAAAGGGTGACAATGACGAAAACCAAAAGAGTAGTACCAATACCGTTCAAGACTTCAGTGAAGTGACCGGTACCACCAGAAGCCTTGTTGACCAAGGAAGCGGCTCTACCGACGAAGGTAGAGTCACCGGTGGCGGTGACAACCATGAAGGCTTCACCGGTCTTGACAGTGGAGGAGGAGTAAACGGAGTCACCGTGTCTCTTGTCAACGGCAAGAGATTCACCAGTGATAGCGGATTGATCGATTTGCAACAAGCAGTCTTCGGAGACGACTCTACCATCGGTTGGGATGACGGTACCGTCTTCCATTTGCAAGATGTCACCAGGAACGATTTCGTTGGCGGGGATTTCGATCAATTCACCGTTTCTGACAACCAAGGCAACGTTGGCCAAGGTCTTCTTCAACTCGTCCACAATGGAACCAGCTTGGTATTCTTGGATGAAACCGACAAAGGCGTTCAACAACAAAAGGGCACAGATAACACCGAAATCAACCCAATCTTCCAAACCAGCGGCCAAGATAGCAGCGGCTTCCATGACGAATTGAATAGGGCCGACAAAGAACATGATGAACTTCAAGAACATGTTTTCCTTTTCTTCGGCCATTTGGTTCATACCAAACTTCTTTCTTCTCTTGTGGACATCGTCGTCGGACAACCCAGTGGCTGGGTCGGTCTTCAACAATTCTTCGGAGACGGCCTTGAAGGAGCCTTGGTCTTGCTCTTCTTCGTCGGACTCGTCGCCGTCGCCGCCGTGCAAGGATTGCAAGTCCAAAATCAATTGGTCAATGTCTTCATCTTCGTCGTCGGAGGCGACTTTGTCAACCTTTTCGTTGGTAGGTTCAGTGGCACTCATTCTGTAAAGTGTTGACTGTTAAGATGGCTTTTCAACGAAGTACAAAAAGGTGAATTAAAAGGAACAAAAAAGAAGAATCTCAACGCAATTGGGGAGGATCTTGGATATATATAGTCCCGGAATGGGCCCGTGGAACAGGAATTGCAATATGTGGTCGGCTCCAAAAAAAATCAGCACAGGTGAGAAAATAATGATTAGCCAGAATGCAATTTACGGCTGAAGAAAGTTATTGGCCAATGATTGCTTGAGGGATTTTACCGAGTGGGGGGGAGGGGGTCTTCCTGTCTGGCCGCACTGTTTGGGTTTAGGCTCAAACCGAGCGAGCCGGGCCGTCACGTGACGCGTGTTTTGGGGCCGGTTCCTGCCTATTCGGGCGGCATCTGTCCGCATCAGGCAGGATGCTAGCCTAAAACATGTAAACAAAAGGCCTGCGCTAACCGGATTTTTTTTCAATGTGTATACATTTTTTTTTCGGTTTTAGTCTGCGCAGCGTGCGCGCACCAGCCGATTGCTTTTCCGGCCGCTTTGGGACCCACCAAACTGGCAGAACATAAATTCGTGGCAGGTGCAGGTCGGAAACAAACAACTGGGTATGTGAGCTCCGACTCCACGATGACTAAGCTGCCAATGGGCGGCTGGCGCCGACAATAGCGGCCAAGGGCCGAGCTGGGACGGCCGGCTATTATTTTTCTGGCGGGTCCGCCGCTCTGGTCCGCCGGGGCCGCCGGTGGTGTTTTGCGGGGCCGGCCTATTGTGCCAGGCCGCCGCCACTTTGTCTTCCGTCAGCTGTCTGGTCTGTCTGGTGACGCCGGCCGGCATCTCCAGAGCGCTCTACACACCGCCGGCGTCGCTCCCAATGCAGCACTGCACCCGGCTCGTTTATTTCTTTTCTTTTATTTGTTTTTTTTTCCCTTCACTTTTCTTTTCCGCTCGAGTCCTGGTTAGCAGAGGTGCCGATAATCCCACCCCGGGCCAAAGGCCCCAGCCGCAGCGTCCTCGCCGGAGGGCCTCCGAATTAAATCCCTCCTCCGGTCTTATCTCTGATAACCGGCCTGCCCGCCGGCCGTGCCCGCCGGCCCAATTCGCCCCGCCCGGCGAGCCACCATAACACTTCCTATTTGGTCCACCAGCAAGGCCTGCGCAGCGGCCGCCATCTGCCCTCCCTGCGCCCGCCGGCGTTCCCGTGGCAGAAGGCCCCACCCTTGGAGCGCCCAGCCTCCGGGCGTCGGCCGGCCCCCCGTCCACGCTCGCCTCTACAGCCCCCCACACCGCCGGCTTTGTCTCCGCCATTTGACATTTCTTGGAACGTCGTGCACGTCAAAATGCTGCCGGTCGGGTTGGTTGGGTCGGCGACAATTGGAGAATGGGTACTCCGATGGGGGGACTGCCTACGGCCCCCGCTACCGTCGGTGGTGTCGAAAACGCTTCCGGCCGGGCCCCCTGCCCCTCCTGCCCGTGCGTGCCTTTGTCCCACGACATCGGGCCGACCGCCCAATCTGAGAGGCATCCCGCTGCCCTCCTCAGAGTGTTCATGTCCATCGGCCATCCGGCCAATTAGAAAAATTAACGCACCCGGTACTTTACTCCTGAAAATTTTTCGTACATCCGTCAAATACCACCGACTCCGGGCACAAAAAGAAACCCACCCACAGGTACGTCCCTACCGAGATATTTCGGCCCGCAGGCAGGGCTGAAATTGCTGGCGCCGGTACTGGCACCAGCGAACGGCTCGCTAGGTCGAGCGTTCGTGTCCGTGCTGAAAAGCCGTTCGCCGTTACACCGGCAGCAGCTGGCGAATGCCTTAGGCCCCAGTCCTCAGTGCCCCAGTGCTCAGTGCCACAGTGCCTAAGTGCCCCTTCAGTTCCCCCTTCAGTTCTCTTTAGTTCCCCCTTCTGTTCCCCCTTCCTCTCGTGTGCATTCTGTTTCTACAGGTTTTACGCTTCCCGTGTTATCGCTGCCCTATTCGTCCACTAAGCTCTGCTACTCTCTCCTCGTCTGTCCCGCCATTCCTGCTCTGCACTTTCCTGCTGTGCATCTTTCCTGCTCTGCCCGCTTTCTTTCTGCAATCCACCTTTCCCGCTCGCCTCTCCACCTCTGCTTCGCTTGCAACGGTCATTTTCAGTTACAAGCATCAAACTTTTCGATTCGTCCTGTTTAAGCTTTTTTTCTGCACAATTTGCTCTCTATACCCCATCCGCAAATTGCTAACCGTCGGATTACGTCATCGCCGTTGGGCTTTTTCCATTTGCCAGAAGCGGCTTTTCCCGCGTGCTGCATTTTTTCTCCACGTTTCGCGCTGCTACATTCGCTCGTTTGGGTGCAAATTTTCGTAATTTCATTCTATACCTACCCACTGTTGGTTGCCTTCTTCTTTTCCTTCCGGGCAAAGTACCGCCACTTGATAGGACGGAACGCCTTGAAAACCAAGTACAAGACACACCCAACAAACCGGAACAATGCCAACCCGGCAACGATCCATAAAATAATCGTCAAGAAAATCTGCGAGTTGCCCCGGATCGATCCGTCCGTATACACACTGACGTCCTTCGTCAACGTGTCAACCCCGCCGGCCTCCAAAACTATCGCAATCAAAATGGCGTTCGACAACATCCAGATCAACACAGTCACCGTTCTCACAAATGCATAGTACGAGTCGTCCTTGGCCTTGTTGAGGTTCTCAACAATCACCGGCGGTGGAACCGTCCGCAACGTGTCCAACGTGTTCATGTACGACTCGTCCAACTCTTCCGCCACCCCGGGCGCGATCATGACCAACTCGTCCTTGTTGGCCCCAGTGGACTTGGCGGTGCCCAAGTCAACCGCCTTCGTTTCGCCCTTGGTACCCCACGAAACATCATGAATGTTGCAGAAGGAGTAAATGTTCAAAATGTTAATGTAACTGGGCGACAAGGCAAGATACTGGATGAAGGATGTCACCATGAAACTGGGCTCTCCGTACAAGAATGCACCGATAAAGTACAACAAGTACGTGGAGACAATCGACAACACCAAGTCACGGAACTTACTGTCAGTGAACACCATTGTCACCTGGAAGTCGTCCTTGTGTGCTTTCAAAACACTGTTGACCGTATGAACCGCCAAAAACACCACCGAAAAGGTCATGTACACCATCAACACCGCAAAAATCAGCGCTATCGCAATGTAGAACTTTTTGGTGCCCCGAGGGGTGTTACCAAACGCCAAAACAAACGTACAGACCACACAGCCGACGTAAAACCATAGAAAAATGACTGCCAAATACCGTCCAATGTCGAAATTCATGTCGGACGACCCCAAGTTGGCAGTCAAGATTCTGAAAACCAAAAAGAAAGATGCCAAAGAAAACCACGAGACAAGAATGGTCACCAACTGGTAGTAGAACTCCAACTGCAAGAATAACTTTCTTGACAATGAATGGTTGGATTTCCAAATCTTGGTCCAGTGGAACACAGAGTATGCTGCCGCGAACAAAGAACCGTTCAACCATCTTCTTCTTTGCAAGACAAACTCGTCAAGAGATTCAGGAACATCCGTTTCGGCCTTGGCTTCATTGACATATCTCAACACGTACTGGTGGGATTTCTTGGCCACCAATTCGAAACACAAGATTCTGTCTTCGGCCAAGTACATATTAGAGGTGAAAATACCCGCTTCCTGGTAGTTTCTCTCTTTGATCCCTCTTTCGTCGTCTTCTTCGCCATCTTCGGCATCAATCTGGGATGCCTGATGCAAATACTCACCCTTAAAGTACTTTTCCAAGGGTCCTTCTCCATCAACGTTCAACAATGCCTCGTATCTGTAGGCCGAGAAGGCACCGGGCAACACCGAGATGAAGCCAAAAACGGACTCCATGGGCTTATCCAAAATGTTGGAGATTTTGTACTCAAAGTTCTGAGCTGCGACCAAAGGATTGGCCAACAATCTCTTACCAGGACCAAGAGACGTTCTCATTTCTCCACAAGCGCCTGCGACGTTGGGGTCACGGAATGCTCTCCACAAGTAGTAGAAGGCGTCTTTCGATGGCTTGGTACCACAGTCCAACAACATGATGACCTTGGGGTTGACGATGGGACAGAACGCTTGGAACGCCCATCTGTGCGAGTTGATCTTTCTGCCATTCTTTTCCTTCAAGCAAAAGAGGAGCTGGACTGGGTTCGAGTTCGTTGCCAAATGGACACGGTCGTTGACCACGTCAATTCCGACGGTACTGGTGTATTCGTAGATGTGGGCTTTGACCGAGCGGTCGTTAATTTTCGACTTGGCGTAACCGTCCTGGTAACACCCCATTGCCGTCAACAATTCACGCGACCTCTTGTGCAACTGAGCTCTGCCGTCATTGACGATGACCACCACCACCTTCTTCCACGAGTCTTCGCCCCAGGTGGGGTCGGAACGCTTGGTCAAGTTTTTGATGTTTTCAAACACCCCCTTCAAGGTTCTTCCAAGCAAGATCTCGTCTTCGTTGTACATGGTGATGCAGACCATGATTTCGGTCTGTCTCGGAGGCGAGTACAAGGCCTGCCTGGTGTTGTAGTTGAACTTCATGTAGTTGGAGGGCCCACAGGTGGCGGCGGTGTACCGCATGAAGGACATTTCGCGGCCGCCGTCGCTGATTTTCTTGCCGTAGGTGTCCAACAAGGTGTGGGGCACCGGGCAGTCGATGATGTAGTTCCCGTTGATCAACTTGGCGCGCTTGATGGTCTTGGTGTAGTTGAGGCGGGGCTTGAAGTCCTCCTCCTCGAAGTCCTCGTAGGAGGTGCCCGAGGTCTTGGACTTGGTGGTGTTTTTGCGGTTGAGGGTGTTGTTGCGCCTTATGGTGGTGCCTCTCCTCATGATGTCCTCGCCGGTGTCGGAGAACAAGGACTCGTCGTCGCCAAAGGGGTCGAGGTCCGCGCCCTCCATGTCCTCCAACTCGTTGATCATGTAGTCGTCGCCCGAGAAGGTCATCATGGTGGAGAAGGGGCGCATGGGGAAGGAGTTGCGGCCGTCCATGCGGGGGTTGGCGGAGATGTCGAAGGAGTCGATGCGCTCCAAGTCGTACTGGTTGGCGTCGTCCATCATCATCTGCTTGCGCGGGGAGTACGCGCTGGGCGGGTACTCGGGCTCGGACTCGCGGAAGGCCACCGTCTTGCCGCGGCGCAACGGCGAGTTGACGCTGGTCATGGACGCGCTGTGGGGCAACTTCTCGTAGAACAAGTCGGCGTCGTCGTCGACGACGGTGCTGAAGCCCGAGCTGCTCTTCTGCGAGTGCCCGAGCGGGGGCGCCGCCTGCAACAGCGGGAAGTGCGGGCCGGCGTAGTTTCCGGGCGGCACGGCGGGCGACGGCGAGTACGGCGCGAAGCTGCCGCTGGTGGAGCGCGCCATGCCGCCGTACGCGCCCGCCGCCGCGCCGGGGCCCGGCGACGCCAGCGGCGGCTGCCCGCTGTAGAACGGGTTGGCGGCGGGCATGCCGTAGTTGTGGTACATGGCCACGGGGTCGTCGAACGCGGGCGGCTGCGGCTGGAAGAAGTGCTGCGACGACTGGCGCGAGTGGCTGCGGCTGGCGCCGACGGACGCCAGCGGCGCCCGCGAGTGGTTCATCGGCTGGTACGACAGGTAGCGGGACAGCGGGGGCTGGGAGGCGCTGGCGGCGCCGTGCGCCAGCGCCCGAGATCCAGCGGCGCCCGGAGCGCCGCCGGCGGCAACGTAGCTGCCGTCCTCGAACAAATCGTCGTCTTCGTGGGGCATCGCTGGGGAATCACGCGATCGGTGGGGCAGAGGACTGTTGTGGTGCCGGTGGCCTGGTCAAATAGAAAAATTCAGGGCTTACCAGGCGGGAGCGGTGGGCGCACGCCGCTGCAGAAAAGGGAAGGGGTGCTTTGCGGCGTGGGCGCAACTATAAATAGCGTGTTTACGTAACCGCCGTTTGGGGATGTCGCGGATCAGAACGACGTCGCATGGGGAAATGAAAACAAACATGAAACGCGACACGGGTTGCGACAAGGCCGCCGGCGAGCCAGGCACCGGTGCTGGCGGGGCTCAGGGCGAGATACGAGATCCAGCGGGGTCATCGAAGCCTGGCGGGCTTGCGGTGGGTGGTGGTGGGAGGGCAATGGGAGGGGAGCGCTGCTGCTGCGTGTGTGCTGGCTGTGGGGCGTGGCCGCTCGCTAGCTGCTCTCGCTAGCCGCTCGCTAGCCGCTCTCGCTAGCCCGCGCGTCCGCCGCCAGGAACCTCGCGCCGTTTACACTTTTCGCCTATCTCTGCTCGCTAAACATGCGCCGCTCAATGGACTATTTGCACTAAACAGACTAAGTCTCGCTAAACTTCGTTGCGCGCGGCCGCACGACACGCTACCACTTGTCACTGCGCTGTCACTGCACTGTGGGCTCTCTCGCCGCTGCACTGCGGGCTCTCTCGCTGCACTGAGCGTCCTCTCCCCCCTGAACTGAGCGCCCTCTCGCCGCTACACTCCCTGGTCTTCTCTATAGTCGTTTATACGTTAATGCTACTGCGTGCACTCTCCGCTGGCACTCCCACCGGCACTCCCACCGGCACTCCCGCTGGCTCTCCCCCCCTACTCACAAATCACACACCGCTTCTCCTTGCGCCCGCCCAAGCCCTCCAAACACGTCGAGTGGTACCCGTGCCCGCACCGGAAGAAGATCAACTCGCACGCGTGGTGCGTGCGGGCCGCCTTGCGCCCGTACCGCGACCCGCTGAGGTAGAGCACCTCGAGCTGGCTGTCGACCCACGCGTCGTAGTGCGCCAGCGCCTGCGCCGGCGACTCCAAGAGCCCCGCGCCCCACATCGCCTTGTCGCACGACGTGCACCGCCGCTCCGTCACGTCCCACCCGCGCAACGAGTCCACGCGGATCTGGCGCAACGACCGCCGCACCTCGTCGTTCAACATGCGCATCGAGATCTCCAACATCTCGCTCTCGTACGAATACGAAACAAACACATTCTGCAAGATCTCGCGCATGTTGGCCAACGTCGCCCCGGCGGGCGTCGCCGCCTCGCCCGCCAAGATCCGGTTGAAGATGACGAGAAACGACGACTCGCGGTCGCCGGTGTTGAGCTTGGCGTCGCCCAACGTCCGGAAACACCGCTGGATGCACTCGTTGAAAAACGCCCGCCGCGCGGCGTGCTCGCTGCCCATCCGCACGAGCGCCCCGATCAACTCCAACCACATGTGCTCGTTCAACGTGAGGCCGGGCTGGTGCGCGATGCCGTACGCCGCGGGGGACTCGCAGAGCGCCATCGCCTGCGCGAGGATCCTGGCGAACGTCCGCCCGGGCACGGGGCTCGCCGCCGGCTCGCCCCGCGCTTCGTGCGCGCCCTCCAGCTCCATCCACCGCACCAACCCGTGCAACGCCCCGAGGTAGTCGCCGCGCACCTCGCGGACGTGCGCCAACGTCTCCACCGCGCCGTGGCGCTCCAACACCGCCGCCAACGCACCGACGTCGCCCACGCGGCCCATCCACTCGCGCACGAAGGCGTCCATCGCGCCGGGCTCGTGCTCGCAGAGCAACTCGGCGTACCGCAACACCAACGCGCCCACGCCGTCCGGGTCGCCGGCGGCCGCGCTGCGCGGGCCCCGGAAGTACTCCGCGAGGTACGCCGCCGCCACGCGCCACGCGCGCACCCGCACCACCTCGCCGTGCAACGCCGCGTTGAACCGCGCCACGAGGCGCACCATGCTGCGCGCGTCCTCCGCCGCCATCTGCTCAAAGTGCGCCCGCACCACCTTGGCCACCGCCACGCGCTCCGACGGCGCCCGCGCGGCGCCGAACGCGCGCTCGACCACCGCCGCGAGCGGCTCGCTGCGCGTGTCGCCGTGCGCGAGCCAGAGCCGGAGCACCTCCGCGTGCTGCCCGCGCGACAAGTACACGCTCATGAGCACGTTGTGGTAGTCCGCCGCCTCCAAGCGCTCCAACAACCACGGCGCGTTCTCGGGCTCGTAGTGCGGCAAGAGGCTCTGGAGCGCCAAGTCGCACTCGCCCTTCAACGCGGGCGCGGCGTTGTCGCACAACCGGTCCACGACGCCGTCGAGCACCAGCTCGCTGAGCCGGAGAAACTGCAGGTACTTGGGGTAGTTGCGCGCCACAAACACCGCCATGCGCGTGTGGTCGGCCGCCGCAAGCTCGCCGCCGTGCACCGCGTACACGTCGAGCACCGCCTCCACCAAGTACTGGCGCGAGAAGCGGCGGTCGCCGGCGCCGCCGTTGAGGAACGCGTCCTCGAAGAACTCGTGGAGCGTCGCGAGCATCGCCGCCGAGTCCGCGCGGAGAAGCGCGTACAACGTCGGGAACACCCCGCCGGCCGGCGCCGCGAGCAACGCGCCACACACCGCGGCGCGCGCGGCGTCGCTGCGCCCGGGCCGGATGCTGCGCTCCGTGGGGTACTGGCGCCCCGTCAACACGTACGCCATGTACGCGTACACGCGGCGGTCGCCGCCGCGCTCCGCCGCCGCCACCAACTCGGCCATCGGCGTGCGGTAGTCGTCCAAGAGGTGCGTGGTCACGTAGACGGCGGCGTCGTGCAAGCCGTGCTCGCGGCAGAGCCGCAACGTCATGTCGATGTCCAACGCCAGGAGGTCCATCACGCACAAGAGCTCGGTCAACACCGCGCCGCGCCCGCTGCGCACGTAGTGCTGCACCATGGCCCGGAGCACCGCCGGCGGCACGCGCCCGAGCGCGCCGGCGAGCGCGTACGGCTGCACCACGGCGAAGAACACCTCGTCGTCGGCGAGCTGCTCGTGCACCGCGGCCAAGAGCTCGCCCAGCGCGCCCAGCGCGCCCAACTCGCCGTGCTCCGCCACGAGCTTGACGTAGATGCCCAAGAAGCGCCGGCACTCGTCCTGGCGCCGGTCGGGCGACCCGCTGGACCCGCTGGACCCGCCGCTGGCGGCGTCGGACGCCGCCGGCCCGCCAAAGATCGGGCCCACCGACTCGGCCATGATCTGCTCCAAGTACGGCCGGAGGAGCGCGTACTTGTCGCGCGGGCGGCTCGGCAACCCCGCGAGCACCAAGCGGCCCGCGCTCGTCGACTCGTAGTAGCGGTCGGCCGCCACGAGCGCCTGCGCGTACTCGCCGCGCGCAAGGAGCCCCGCCAACTCGTCGGCCCAGCTGCGCTGGCGCCCGGCAAACACCGCGCCCGCCGCCGTCAAGAGGACCGTGCGCTGCTTGTAGCACCGGATGGCGTTGTCGTAGCGCGTCATCTCGGCGGTGTCGGAGCGCACGCGCGCGGAGAGCGTCTGCGGGCGCACCGCGAGCCCGTCCACCGCGTCCTCGCCCACCACCTCGAGGCTCGCCGCGGCGCCGCCGCCGGGGCCCACGTAGTAGAGCGCAACAAGCCGCACGCCGTCGCTGGCGCCGCTGGCGCCGCGGGCGTCGCGCACAAACACATGCAAGAGGTCGGCGGCGATCCACTTGGTCGCCACCACCACCGTCGCGTCCGGCGCGTGCCACCGGCACGTTCGGCGCACCGGGAGCACCGCCACGAGCTTGTCCTTGTCGCGGGCCTCGTCGACCACCGCGCAGAGGTTGGCCGGCAACGACTGGTTGTCGAGCTCGGCCACCGTCAACACGCCGTTCCACGCGTACGCGAGGCGGGCGTTCTGCGGCACGCCGCTCACCTCCATGCACGGGTACCACGCGAGCGCCGCGGTGGGCAGGGCGGCCGTGTTGACTGCGGAGGGCGGGTCGGCGTTGGCCGCGGCGCCGGGCCGCAGCGCGCGAAAGTGCGTCCGCACGTTGGCGCTGCCGCTGTTGTTTAGCGAGAGCACCGACACCACCGTCAACGCCGCCGCCGTCATCACCGCGACCACGCCGAGCTGGTCGGTGATCTGGACCGACGTGCCGAGCGGGAGCACCTCGCACTGGTGGACAAAGGCGCCCGGGTCCAGCGCGCGCGCGTCGTTCTTGCCGAGTAGCCGCTGGCTCACGAGGTGGCGCTGCATGAGCCGCCGGAAGCCGTGGTGGTAGAGAAGCGTCCCCGCCGTGTCGGCGGCGACCACCTGGCCCGGCGCGGCGCCGACAAACGCCACCTGGCTGATGGCGGCGCCCGCGACGTGCCCCTGGGCCGCGGGGGTTTTGGCGTGGTGCGCCGCGACGGGCTCCACCACAAACGACGGGCCCAGCGCCACCGCCGCGAGGTCCCAGAGGTGCACCGTGCCGCTGGCGTGCCCGGTGGCGAGGAAGGACGAGTCGGCGTTGAACGCGAGCGCGGTGACGGGCACGGCGCCCGCCGGCAACACGAACTGGACGCGCTGGTGGTAGTCGAAGGCGACGACGCTGCCCGCCAGCGTGGCGACCGCCACGTAGCGGGCGCCGGCCTCGATGAGGACGGGGACGCCGTGCGTCTCGCGGAAGGAGTCGCCCTGGAGCACGGCGGAGACGGCGGCCATCTCGGCCCACTTGACGTAGTTCTGGGTGCGAGACGGCACCGGGGCGGCGGCGTGCTTGGGAGACGCTAGCGTGGCGTCGTGGTGGTGCTTGAGCGAGACGCTGACGGCGGTCTGCGAGCGGTCGTCCAAGCGGCGCGGGCGTGGCGACGCCGTGGCGGAGTCGCTGCTGGGCGCCGGCGACACCGACACCGCCGAGCGCACCGGTATGTCGAAGATGTGGTCGCTGTTGTCGTCCAACATGTGGGTGTAGCGCAGAAGGCCGGGGATTGGATGAAAGCTAGCGAGAAATGGAGGAGCCGCGAGAAATAGTGGGGCGCGAGATATAGTGGGGCGCGGGATGTGAGGGTCTAGCGAGAGATTGTCTCTGGTGTGCGCAGTCGCGTAGTACATCGACGAGAAGCTCCCAGAACAAGTAGCTCGGCAGCCTGCAGCGGCACTCGAAGAGAATATGCGGTTGGCACAGTTCTCAGGCCAATGGCCAGACCTGAGTGAGTCGGATGCTCCTGCGAGCTGGTGAGCCCGCCTCGCGGGAGCCGCACTCTCGCTGGTGAGCGACTCTCTCGCTGGAGCGGAACTCTCGCTGCGCCGCACTCTCGCTGGTGAGCGACTCTCTCGCTGGAGCGGCACTCTCGCTGGAGCGGCACTCTCGCTGAGCCGCACTCTCGCTGGAACCGCACTCTCGCTACTCTCGCGGCCTCACTACTCTCACGCCTCACTACTCTCGCGCCTCACTACTCTCGCGCCTCACTACTCTCGCGGTCTCACTGCTACTCATCGATCCAGCCACCCACTTCACCCACTCCACCCACTCCACCCACTTGCCCCCCCACCCTATGAATCTCGCGCTACAGGACCCGTTTGCAGTGGCCAAGGACTACCCCGAGACCCTCGTGAACACGCTCCAGTACGGCCACTCGGTGGTGATCCAGTTCAACCACCGCGGCGACTACCTCGCGTCCGGCTTGAGCGACGGCGCCATCGTCATCTACGACATGGTGCTGCACGGCGGCGTGGTGGCGACGTTGGACGAGGACGCCCACACGCGCCCGGTCACGTCGCTCAGCTGGCTGCGCTGCGGGCGCTACCTCTTGCTGTCGTCGCAGGACTGGTGCTGTGTGTTGTGGGACTTGTCGCTCGCCAACCAGCCCGACACGCTGGCGGCGGTGCGCCACGTGCGCTTCGACGGGCCCATCTGGCTGGCGTCGATGCACCCGGGCGACCCGTTCCGCTTCCTGGCGTCGTTGTTCGAGGACGCGCCGGTGCACGTCGACATGACCAGCGCCAGCGCGCCCGCCACCGTGCGGCAGCTCGCGACGCTCCCGGTGGGCTCCGCGGGCGACGACGCCGCCGCCGCCGACGCCGACGACGACGAGCCCGCCAAGCGCCGCAAGCTCGACAAGCACATGACGCTCGTCACCGCGTTCAGCGCCGACGGGCACTACATTTTCTCGGGCACCAGCAAGGGCTGGATCAACGTCATCTGCAGCGACACGCTCGCCACCAAGCACTCGGTCAAAATGGCCAACTCCAACATCAAGCACTTGGTGGTGTCGGCCAACGGGCGCAAGTTGGCGGTCAACGCGTCCGACCGCATCATCCGCCAGGTGAACCTCCCCGACATGCTCAACGTGCCCAACCCGGAGCAGTGGGACTTTGAGATCGAGCACAAGTACCAGGACGTGGTCAACCGCCTCCAGTGGAACTCGGTGGCGTTCAACTACAACGGCGAGTTCTTGGTGGCGTCCACGTACGGGCAGTCGTCGCACGATCTCTACGTGTGGGAGACGTCGATGGGCTCGTTGATCAAGATCTTGGAGGGCAGCAACGAGGAGCTCATCGACGTCAAGTGGAACTTCCAGCGCTGCACCATCGGCCTGACCGGCTTGGACAGCGGCACCGTCTACCTCTGGCTGATCGAATTCCCGCAGAAGTGGAGCGCGTTGGCGCCCGACTTTGTCGAGATCGAGGAGAACATCGAGTACGAGGAGCACGAGGACGAGTTCGACATCATTGGCGAGGAGGCGCTCAACAAGAAGCGAATGGAGGAGGAGGACATCGTGGTCGACGTGGTCACGATGGAGACCACCGACGCGCGGGGGTTCGACATCTCCCAGCCGTCCTTTGTCATCCCGGTGGAGTACGAGAAGAGGTAGCGGGAGCGGTGCGGCCCGCCAACACCCACCCCGCTAGGTCCCGGCACTTCCCACACGGCTAATTTCTTTCGGCCAGTGCCTGCACTCCCCAAGCACCCGAACCGATGCAAGAGCTCAGTCGGACAAAGGCCAGTCCGAGTCGAAAGCCAAAAAAGCGATTCGCCTCGAGTCAACTAAGCACACGCCCGGAGCCGCTGCAGGTCGAACGGCTCACTGGGGCCACTGATCTTCCCCGGCCCGGGTCCGTCTTGCCAATGCCAATTGTCCTAATTGCCTGTCTTCTGGACCTCATGGGCTCTCTCGGTAGGGGCCGTTGTACTGCCTCGGTGGTTGGCCGAGACAGTGCATACAACCTAAATAGACAATGCCACCAAAAATAGATGAAAGTGCCGTCCGCGGCCTGTCCGTCTCAACTATCCACCAGCCCTCAAGTACCGTAGTCTTCTCCTTCTCGCCAATGTCTCTTTCTTGTCGCTTTTCTATCGCTTTTCTGTCGCATTTCTTGTTCCTTTTCTGTCGCATTTCTTGTCGCATTTCTTGTGGCTTTTCTCTGTCTCTGTCTCTGTCTCATTCTCTGCCTCATACTCTGTCTCTTTCTCTTTCACTTCTCTGTCTCTTTCTCTTTCTCTTTCTCTTTCACTTTCTCTTTCATCTTCTTTTTCTCTTTCACTTTCTCTTTCATTTTCTCTCTCTCTTTCTTTCTTGTTCCTTTTCTCTTTTTTTACTTCTCTGTCGCTTCCTTTCCTTTCTTTTCTGTAATGCGGAGAAGTTGCAAAATGTGACAACTGCGACTGTCTCGCCAGCACACCACACTTTGCTGACGTAAAACAGTATGCGGGACACCACTCGCCAGGTCTCAGCATCGCCACGAAGCTCCCACCACGCTCCCACCACTTGACCCTCCTCCAGCGGCAGTCCTCCACCTCAGCAGCCCCCGCCCGGCGGGCGCCCAAAAGGCCCGTGCCGCAACGCCTGCCCTCCCTGCCCTCACGCACCTCCAGGAGTTCCATTACCATGGCGTGCGCGCACCACCTCCCACCAAAACAAAATTTTTGTTTTGTAAACAAACCTGGCCATCATCAAGTGTCAACACCAGGCGAAATCAGCACCCGCAGGCGACCCTCCACGAGCCTGAACCCCCCGTGAACTTTCTGTCCCGCCACCGCACACGCCCGGCCGCCCTTTTCAGCAACACGCCCCGGCCCCGATACCCGCAGCAGGACCCCCCGCCGCTCCTCCGCTTAGCAACACCTCCCACCACCAGCACACCTCCCCACGGCCCCGCTGCAGCCGTTCCGCCCGCCTCCACAAGCCCCCGCCAGCGAGAGCCCCACGACTGCCGCCGCCAACACCCCCCCAGCACGCCCCGCCGCCCGTTACATGTCTTCTCCCCATGTCCAGCTCCTCGACACCCAGAAAGCGCCATTCCAGTGATGGGGACGACGCCGAGCTCCCGTCGTTCGACGACCCGGCCGACATGATAAACGCGGTCATCTCGTCGCTCCAGACCCCCGAGGAACACACCAACGTGGCGCAGAACTACGCCAACGACAAAAACTTGGCCACCGAGATCCAGGCGTACGCCAAGATCGCGGGCCAGAACTGGACCTTCTACGTCAAGCTGTTGGCGATTTCGCTCGGGCGCAACACCGACAACCAGGGCGGCGCCGCCGGCGCCGCCGCCAGCGCGCAGCAGGTGTCCTCCAACGCCGCCAACGCCATCGACATCGACTTGGGCCCCGCCAAGGTCGTGTCGCGCCAGCACGCCACCATCACCTACAACCTCGACTTGCGCTGCTGGGAACTCAAGGTTCTCGGCCGCAACGGCGCCCGCATGGACGGCCAGAAGATCCCCGTCGGCCCCGCCCACTCCACGCCCTTGCACTCGGGCGCCATCTTGGACGTGGGCGGCACCCAGATGATGTTCATTCTCCCCGACTCCCCTCCCACCATCCTGCCCAAAATGCTCTCCAAGTGCTTGCTGCGATACCGCGACAACGCCAAGCGCGCCCGCAAGGGCAGTGCCGGCAGCATCGGCCTCCCAGGCGCCTCCGCAGGCTCGGCCCAGATCCGCAGCTTCCAGATGTTCGACAAGGCCCACCTCATCCAGTCGCCCTCCTCGGTCTCGGCCACCTCGTTGCAGAACAACTTGGACCAGGACCTCTCGAAAGAGGACGCCAAGGACATCAAACCCCCGTACTCGTACGCGACCATGATCACACAGGCCATTCTTTCCAACGACGACGGTGTAATGTCGTTGTCCGAAATCTACAACTGGATAGGCTCCCACTATGCATACTATAAATACTCCAAAACGGGCTGGCAAAACTCCATCAGACACAACTTGTCGCTCAACAAGGCTTTCGAAAAGGTCCCCAGACGACCCAACGAACCGGGCAAGGGAATGAAGTGGCAGATATCCGAGTCCTACAAGGAAGACTTCTTGAGCAAGATCCAAAACGGCTCGCTTCTGAAAACGCGGAGAGGCTCCTCCGTCTCCCGCCAGCTCCACTTGCACTTGGCCACACACAAGAACTTGCCCGAGTCCCAGAAACACTTCCAGAAGGACCCATCGATCGAACTGCAGCTCCACCACAACCAGCAAAAGCAGATACAGCAACACCAACAACACCAGCAGCATCAGCAGATTCCACCGCACCAGTCGGCGTCGCACCAGGCTGCGTTTGTGCACCAGAGGTCTGATTCGCAGACCAAACTCGGCCAGTCGTTTCCTCCAATCACCAACAACCCCATGAACTTCATGACTGGTCAGACGAACAATGGGTACATGGTTGGTGGCGGGGGTGGCGTAGTACCGCAGAGGTTTGGTTATCAACAACCAGCCCCTCATTTGCTTTACGGTGGAGGAATGATGCAGCAGGTATCACCGTCCGGCCAACCAAACCAGCAACAGCAACAGCAACAAGCACAGCAGCAGCATCAGCAGCATCAGCAACAACAGCAGCAGCAACTTCAGCAGCAGCAGCAACAACAACAAATCAAGGCATCGGGTCCCAAAAGTGAGTTGTCTTCTCCCCTCAGACAACTCAGCGAGATGAACAGTACTACGCCCAAGTTGCCCAAGGTTGGCGGAACGCATCTCTTCAATCTTCCACCACCGCCAGCGACCGCCTCAGGTCACAACCTCGGGTCTTCAGCTCCTGGAGCGCATCACTCACGCCTGAACTCGTACATTAATCCGAACACGTTTGGGAATCCTGCACATCTCCAGGAGTCCACGTACACCAACCCCTCATCTACCGACACCACTAATAACAATATCAATCAGAACTCAACCGCGCCCAGCACTGGCGACTTGGGCTTGGAGTTCACCAGTCCGAAGAAAGTGGCGCCCTTGGAGGCGTTTACGCCGGAACGAGGACTGAAGTCGATGAATGCCAAGCTCGGTGTGCCCAATGGAGGCAATACGAACCAGTCGTCGCCTGCCTTCTGGAACTTTGTACAGTTTAGCACCCCCAACGGACAGACGCCGATGCGAAAGAATAGCGATGAGCTGACGAGCCAGGGCAGTCCCACGATAGGTCGAAAGTCTGTGGCGAACGACGACATGTTTAATGAAAAGGAGAAAAACGAAAAGAACGATTTGTCGCCGCTCAAGGGCCGCAGCGAGAGTGAAGGCAAGGAGAGCGTGAGGACGTAGAAGAAAAGAAAAGAAGAGAGAGAGGAGAAAAGAAGAGAGAACCAAAAAAGAAGAGAGCTCCAGGAAACCTCGAGATCAGCCCATGAAGTGATATGGTTTTAGTTGAAGAACGTAAAGCAGTCAAGGCACCAAGAGACCAGAAATTAGACCGCAGTCGCGGAGCATGAGCTGATAGAGGAGCAGCACCACACGGCCCAACGGGACCGTGCGGGACGGTTCCCGGCTCTCGCTTCCGCTGCTACAGAAGACCACTAGCTAGCTGTTTGTCGCTCCGCTCGCAACAGCTCTGTGTATTATTATGCCTCGGCGCCTTTATATCATCTAGCTAAAATGTTTTTATACCAATATAGTCTTTGTTTAGCGACTTATAAAGCGCACCGGGTGCGTAAGCTGGCGAGCTTGGCCTCGATTTCTCGCGGCGTGCGGTCCACCGCGCGGGCCACCGCCAACTTGGCCAGCGGCGCCAAGCTGAGGAACCGCTCGGCGAGATCGCCGTCCACCACGTTCTTGACGGGGTTGTAGTAGCTGCGGAACTTGAGGTGGTCCTTGCCGAGCGGCGAGAGCGAGGAGCAGTCGCCCGCGGCGAGGCGGCGGAGCTCGGCCTCCAAGGCCACCAAGAAGTCGGCCTCGTGTTTGGTGGCGAGCGGGAGCAACACGCCCACCGTGCCCTGCAAGCCGGTGTACACCACGCGGTCGTCGGCGCGGGAAAACGCCACCACGACGTCGGGCACGAAAAACTCGCACATCGTCGCCGTGCGCGCGGGCGCTCCGCCGAGGAAGCTGTCGCTATTTCGCACGAGCAGCCACTCGTCGTCGGTGCGCCGCGACACCGCGCGCGGGACCCGCGAAACCAGCACGGTGCCGAACTTGTCGCTGGCGACGACGGTGTCGCGGTCCAACGCCGCGAGCGCCACCACCTGGCGCCGCACGGGGTCGTCGGCCACCGCGACGAAGCGGTTCTCGGCCGCGTCGTGCTTGAAGAAGGTCGCCAGCTGGCGCGAGTCGCCGGCCACCACGCGGTCGCCGTCGCGCTGCGGCACCACGAGCCGCGTGATCGCCGTCAAGTGCTCGACGCGCGTCGAGCTTTTGCGCAAGAGCTGCTTCTGGCCCATGTCGTACTCGCGGAGGTGCTGGCCCATGCCGACCAAGAGCTTGCCCTGGAACAGGACCATGGCGGTGGGCGGCCACTCGACGGCGGTGCGGTGCACGAGCTCGAGGCGCCGCGGCATCGCCTTGCGTTTGTGCACGCGGTACGTGTAGATGGAGCTGCCGTCGTTCGCGTTGGGAAGGAACGTCTGGTTGGCGGTGGTGCCCACGAGAAGATACTCGGGCGACGACTTGGCCGCGCCGAAGGTGACTCTGGCGAGCGAAACGGCGTACTCGCCGCGGGGGAGACGCACCGTCTGCGTGAGCGACGACGTGGTGTGGTTGATGACCTGGAGCGACGACTGCCAGGGCTGCACTGCGGCATCCGAGTCCGCTGGGGCCACGCTAGGCGCGCCCGAGAGCGCTGGAGTCACGCTAGGCGCGCCGTCGGGCTCGTCGCTCGCGGTAGTTTCCGATGCGTCTGGCTCCGTGGCCGCCGCGCTGGCGTCTTGTCTCGCCAGGGAGGCAACGTAGACGTACACGTCGCCGGTGGCGTCCCCCGCGGCGCCCTCCGCGGCGTCCACCACCATCTTCCGGCCGCCGCTCGCCAAGGCCACCGTCGTCACGCGGAACTCCTTGGCCGGATCGAACCCCAACTCGTCCCCGAGCGTGAAGATCACCAAGTTGTTCCCCGAGAGGCCCACCATGCCCTCGCCGCCAATGTCCTCCGACACAAACGACGACGCGCACGACACGTCGGCCCCGAGCAACGGCACGAGGCGGAACTCGCCCTTGGGCGGGAGGTGGCCGAGCCACGTCCGCGACGACACCGCGACCAAGGCCGTGGCGTCGTTGACGGCGCTGAGGCGCACCGCGCGCGTCCCCAAGTACTTGGAGCGCGTGTCGGAGAGCGCGCCGGTGGCGCTGTCGACGGTCGAGCGCACGTACACGCCGTTGGCCATGCCGATGTGGACCAGCGCGCCGGCGGCGCCGGCGAGAATGACCACCGACTCCGCGGCGGCCGAGAGCGCCTGCATCGACGTGATCTCGAGCGTGTTGTGCGGCTGGAGCGACACCACCTGGACGGTGGCGTCGGCACACGCCACCACGGCGAACGCGCTGCGCGCCGTCGGCACGATGGCGACGGCCGCGACGGCGGCGCCGCCCGGCATCTCCAAGCGGTCCTGGTACTCGATGAGCTGGTCGTCGGAGGCGTCGACCTCAAAGTAGCACACGTCGCCGTTGCTCAACGCCACCACCACCTGCTGGTTGTTGGCGGCGGCGTGGACGACTTCGATGCCGGCGGGCGGGTACCACAGCGTCGTTTCCTTGCGGGCGTTGATGTGGCGGATGCCGTTGGCGTAGATCTGCGCCACCGCCAGCGCGCCGAGCTGCTGCACCGCGATGGTGGGCTGGTCGGTGACAAAGTGCGAGTCGGCCACCTCCTCGACGACGGCGCCGATCAGGAGCACGAGCGTGCGCGACTCGGCCGCCGACGAGAGCACCAAGTACTCGTCGTTGGTGGCGGCGCGCGCGAGCTTGGTGGTGTGGATGGCCGACGGCGCGAGCGGGAGCGGCGACGACACCACCGTGGTGGTGGGCACGCCGTGCGCGAGGGTCCTGAGCGCGGCGGAGGCCGAGAGCGTGATGAGCTCGCTGGCGGTGCCGGACGTGGCGAGCGCGGCGTCGACGGTGGGGCAGATGCTGTCGAGGACGTCCACGACGGCGAGGGCGCCGGGGGCCGGCCGGGGCGAAAAATAGTGCGCGCGGGACCGCGGGGCGGAATCCTCGCTAGCGCCGCTGGGGTCTGCGGTCGCGCCGCGCGGGTCCGCTGGCGGGGTCTCCAACGCGGTATCAAAATGGAGCACCGTGTCCACCAGGCGGTCCGCCCCCAACAGCTCGATCTGGAACAACAACTTGTCGCCGCCGGCGACGTTGCCAAAGAGAAACCCGCTGCGGAACACGTTCAAGCTGGTGCAGCTGGGGATGGTGTCAAAGTACGACACCGCCATGTCGACGAGCACCTCCCTGTCGGCGTCCCACTCCACCTCGAGCTTGAACAAGTCGCCGTGCGCCGAATGCAAGAGCACAAAGAAGTCGTTCTTCTTGATGCGGTGGGTGACGTGGGCCACCACGACGGTCGGGGCGGCGGCGCTGCGCCGCGGGAGCGCCAAGTAGAAGCGCGCTCCCTGCGGCGAGTCGTAGACCAAGTGCGACTCGCAGCACACCACGACGCCGCCGATCGGCGCCGGGAGCGCCACGAGGTGCGTGGCGCTCGCGGGGACGTTGCCGCCGCCGCGCCGCACCATGTGGTTGAGCCCCTGGTCGAGCTCGTAGTACGAGAGCCGCAACGGCGACTCGGCCGGCACGTACGCCCGCGCGGCGTACGCCGCGTGGTCACACTCGAGCGCCGCAAACACCGGGTTCTCGTACTGGGGGTCGAGCGCGGCGAGCGCGAGCGTGAGCACGTTGCGCGCCGGCGCCTCGAGCGGCGGCGCAAACTCGAGCAGCGCCTCGCTGGCGTCGCCCGCAGGGTCGCCGGCGCTGCTGCCCCCCCGTGCCGCCGTCACCTTGTACACCAACTTGGTGCGCTCAATCGCGCCAATGCACACACAGCGGCCCTGCGGGTCCACCGCGAGGTACGCGCCGGCCGCAAGCCGCCCGACGCCGTTCTTGCCGTACGGCTGCTGGACCTGCGCCGTGAACTCGCCGCTCGCCACGTCGAGCGCCAACACCACCAACTGGCCCGAGTCGCCCGTCACCACCAACAAGTCGCGCGCGCTGCCGGGGACCCGCACCACGGCGAGCCGCGCCACCGACGCAAACATCGCCGTGGTGCCCATGGCCTCCAACTTGCCGCTGGCGGCGTCGACCCGGAACGTGGCGAGCGTGCTGTTGTTGGCGACCACCAACTGCTGCGCCTTTTTGGAGCTCCCGCCGAAGTGGCCCACCACCGACTGCGTCGCGGGCGTCGCGTGCCGGAGCGTGAGGTTGTAGAGGTAGAGCGAGTCGTCGTCAATCATAGTGGCCGCTGGCAGTCGACGGGCATTTCGGGCTGGGCTGAACTAGGCATCGCTGACTCAGCGCTGACTCAGCTCGCGACACCGCGTGCCGCCAGCGTCAGATGACCCGTAGGCACGGCGCCAGGCGGCGGCGCCAGACGGCGGCGCGGTCGAGAATCTGGCGCGGCAGCGGGCATCTGGTGCTGCTGAACCGACGTCCCACGATGTGGGGTCTGGCGGCGGCCGTTCTGGCGTGACATCGTTGCACGATCTGCTGGAGAGGCTAAAGCGCAATTGTGCGCCAGCACCACTCGAGCGACGCGGCAGCGGTGGCCGTCTCACCGTCCACTCCCACCGGCGGCCGGCCCGGGAGAGGCAGCGTGGAACGGCAGGTGTATCTGGCTTGGCTGAGGGAAAGATCGGGCTCGTCTAAAGGAACCTTACTTTGCGTGGGGAAGGACAGGTTTTCCAGATTGAGCGGAAAAATACAACGTTGTATTTAGCGTATTTGTGGGGGTGGTTAGATAATATTACTACTAAAAAAACCGGGTTATTTTTTCAGGCCATCTAATGCCAAGCGTGGGGTCAGGCGACCGTTGGGCCTCTAAATTAGGCCACTTTCTTGCACCCGCGCCCCAGATTAGGCAACCTCCTTGTGGGACACCTCCGACTTCAACTCGTTGGCGTCCACGACTCCGAGGATGTCGTCGTCCTCCACCTCGGTGCTGTCGGTGATCTTGAACAAGATCAACGGCGCGGCGATGAGAAGCGAGCCGTGCACCAACGCCCACGACGAGGCAAACAAGTCAATGAACGGCTTGTGCATGGCGTCCAATCTCCACACCACCGCAGCTCCGGCAGACTGGATCCCCTTGTAGAAACCAGCGTATAAGGCAGCTCTCTTGGGGTTGTTGGACAAGGCGCCCAACGTCCACAAGATGAACGTCTGGAAAAAGGCGTCGAACGCGCCGTAGAACATGTACAAGAACATGGGCCCGATGTAGCCGCCGTCCTTGTAGTCCATGGGCTTCAATCTTGGGGTCTGGCCGCCGACGGTCTCAAGGTCTTCTCTGGTGAACTTCAACTGGAACTTCAAGCCTCCTCCCCAGATGGCCAAGCCGACGATGAACACAAACGCGTAGCCGAGCCGGGCTCTGGTCGATCTCTTGAACCGCTTTGCATCAAGCAAAAGCCCAATGACGATGGCGCCCCACATCTGCGAGAACCAGTAGAGCAACGAGTTCAAGGATCTGGTTCTCAAGTTGAAACGGCCAGCGTTGTAGTCGTTGAACTGGTAGGTGTAGAACCAGTTGGACGCAAAGAACATGGGGAACAACAAGAACACCTTGGGGTCCTTGTACAACAACTTGCAGAGGCCCTTCAACTCGTCCTTCCAGTGCGGGTGGTTCTCCGACATCACTCTGGTGCCGTCGGTCTTCCACACCTTGGACGAAGGGAGCATGAAGAACGCCACTACGGAGCCAAAGATCATGAGCACAATGAAGGCAATGTACGTGCCGTCGTTGACAGCCGAGCCCTTGTTTTCCAAGTTGTTGGCCAACGGGATGATCGACCCGATCACGGCACCCAAGTTGAAGATGACCCAGAAAATCATGATGGCTCGGCCCTTGTTGTCTTCGGTGGGGTACGACATGACAATTGTGCCCTGCGCGGACCACAAGACCGAGGCGCAGATCCCAAGGAAGGCGCCGGCGAAGATGACAAACCCTTTGTTCTCAACATGGTAAAAGCAAAGCAACGAGGCCGAGTAGAGGGCGTAGCCGAGACCGCCAAACATCAACGACGCGCGGACCCCGATCACGTTACAGATCGTCCCACTGAAGAAACCAATACTGGCAAAGGTCGAGTACAAGGCCACGTTGGCGTTGTCGGAGGTCTTGATGTCAGAGATGGAGGCACCGATCCCCGAAAGCGCGTTGAACATGCCCGGGGTCAAGAAGATGACAAAGGCCACCATGACGACCTGGGTCTTCGAGTCTGAGTAGCGGAAGTTGAACGGCTTGACCTTTCTGTCGTACCATTTCCCCGAGGCCTCGATCTCGGCGCTGGTGTGTCTTTTCAACTGGAGATGGTCTTTCTCGACGTAGTGGTCATCGGATTCCGAATGATCTTGCGTGGAGTTGAGCGAAGCAGGCTTGGGACTTTCAGAAAGCATCTTGGGTCTGATTTGAGTTAAGGAGAAAGGAGAACCGCCAACATCGTTGCAGCCGGACGCTTTTATAAGGCGAGACTCGCTTTTGCACACTCGAGTAAACGCTGGAGCGATGCAACCGTTATACATTTCAAAAGTGCCCCACGAATTGGCGTATGCAGGTGCATGATGATGGCCCCGAAAAATTATTTATTTTGCACCACCAGCACCATTTGCATGGTTCGAGAGCGCAAGTTACGGGGCAAGGCATTAGAAGCGTAGTATTAAGGATAGCGTAACAATAGTAGGCAGGACGTGGCTGCAAAAATCAGCAGCAGAGGGGGTGAGAAAAGCACGCATTTCAGACTGGCTCGTTTAGGCAGGCTCGGTGGGGTGACGACCGGGTCGATCGCGGAACTCGCCGGCCCCGCCAGGCGCTTTAGACGTCTTGTTTCTCGGGGGTCGACTTGACGGACTTCAACTCGGTCAGGTCGAAGATCTCGTCGTAGCCGTCCTCCTCCATCGTGGTGGTGTCTTTGATCTTGAACCAGATCAACGGCGCCGCGATGATGAGCGAGCCGTGGACCAACGCCCACGAGGATGCGAACAAGTTGATGAAGGGCGTGTGGGTGGCGTCCAATCTCCACGCGACGGCGGCGCCCGCGGACTGGATGCCCTTGTAGAAGCCGGCGTACAACGCTGTCTTCTTGGGGTTGTTGGACAAGGCGCCCAAGGTCCACAAGGTGAAGGTCTGGAAGAAGGCGTCGAACGCGCCGTAGAACATGTACAAGAACATGGGCCCGATGTAGCCCGAGTCCTTGTAGTCGATGGCGGTGAGCTTGGGGGCTGCGGTGCCGACGGCGGTGACGTCGGCGCGGGTGAAGCCCTGCTGGAACTTCAAGCCGCCGCCCCAGATGGCCATGCCGACGACGAACACAAAGGTGTAGGCGATGCGGGCACGGGTGGATCTCTTGAACATCTTGAGGTCCAAGATGACGCCCATGATGATGGCGCCCCACATCTGGGAGAACCAGTAGAGCAAGGAGTTCAAGGATCTAGTTCTCAAGTTGAAACGGCCAGCGTTGAAGTCGTTGAACTGGTAGGTGTAGAACCAGTTGGAGGCGAAGAACATGGGGAACAACAAGAAGATCTTGGGGTCCTTCAACAACAAGCGGCCGAGGCCGAGGAGCTCGTCCTTCCAGTGCGGGTGGGACTCGGACTGGACGCGGGTGCCGTCCAGCTTCCACACCTTGGAGATGGGCAAGATGGAGAGCGCCACCACCAGGCCCAACACCATGAGGATGATGAAGGCGATGAAGGTGCCGTTGTTGGCGGTGGACGTTTTGTTTTCCAAGTTGTCGGCCAAGGGCACGATGGAGCCGATGACGGCGCCCAAGTTGAAGATGACCCAGAAGACCATGAGCGCGGTGCCCTTGCGGTCCTCTGTGGGGTACGACATGATGATGGTGCCCTGGGCCGCCCAGAGGACGGCGGCACACACGCCGAGGAACGCGCCCGCGAAAATGACGAAGCCCTTGTTCTCGGTGTGGGCAAAGCAGAGCAACGAGCCGGCGTAGAGCGCGTACCCCAAGCCGCCGAAAATCAAGGACGCACGCACGCCGATCACGTTGCAGATGGTGCCGCCAAAGAAGCCGATGGTGGCGAAGGTCGAGTACAACGCCACGCTGGCGTTGTCCGACGTGGACACGTCCGAGATGGACGCGCCGATCCCCGAGAGCGCGTTGTACATCCCGGGGGTCAAGAAGATGACGAACGCCACCAACATGACCTGCACCATGGAGTTGGAGTAGCGCACGCGGCACCCGAGCACGCTGACCGACTTGTCGTACCACAAGCCCAGCGACTCGATCTCGGCGGTGGTGTGTTTTCTCAACTCGAGGTGCACGTCGTCGTCGTGGTGGTCGGTCTTGGAGGCGGCGGAGAGCTCTTCGTTGGAGGTGGCGACCTCGACTTGCCCGGGGGCTTTTTCGTCCGACATGCTGAGAGTGGGAGGAAGGGGAGGTGTTTGGCTGGAGCGAAATTGCAACTGGGGCGGCGCTGCACCTCTTTATATAATTCGGCAAATCGTGGAGGGGTTTTCGGAGTGCTTATGCAGCCAGGGACCTCTGCACTGGTCAAGGTTTTTTTCGGTGTAAGCCTGATAAGGCTAATCATGCATAAAGTTATCTTCTCGGTTAGGAAAGAAATTCGCTCCGGCACACAGGGGGCGAGGTGCCACTGGTGGAGCCATGTTACATTTCGACGGTGCCCGCACGGCTGACCAGGAGGAGCGGGCACAGGCCAGAAAAGGTGGGCATTTGGCCCGGCGGCGGCGGGGACGGCCGCCGCAGGCTAGCAGTCGCCAGCGCAGCGCCCGCTGGGGCTCCTCGCCCGCCGCGTGTTCTGGGCCATTGAGCCTCCTGTGGGGTGCAGCCTAGTCGCTAGCAATTTCCCGGCGGCCGCGCGTGAGCCTCGTTCCAGCTACTCCAGCCGCCCTCTCGTCGCCAACCGCAGAGCTGGGGCCCATTTTTCTTTTCTTTTCGCCAATGTAACATCGGCACATTTTCGGGCACCACCACTGCGAAAACGACGATCGGGGATCTGGGGTACCCCCGTATCTTATCAGGCCCATCGAGAGGTTGCAATCGCTCGAAATACGACCCGCCAGATCTGAGCGAAGCGGAAATACGACGTCACTTGGTGGTGCTGGGGTTTCATCGCGTGGGTGCTGCCACCGCCGGCCCTGGGTTCCATTTAGCTTTCTCGCTATTAGCTCCGCAGGTTTGTTCCCCCGAAAGATAATTCCGACTCTGCACCCGAGTGCCTATCTTTGGCTCCCGCTGCACAAGAGTGCCTATCTTGTGTCGGCTGGTACTGCCTGAGCCTACTTTTCGCCGTGTTTGCTCGGTGCACATTGACCACTAGCCCGTTTTTCTCAGCTGTTTAGCTCGCCATGCGCACCACCTAGAGGTGGTGCTCCTCCGGTGCCGCACCACCTATTTGGTAACTCGCGCTTCGCTCCAGTGCCACCGCTCCACCTATTTGGCACTCGCGCTTCGCTCCCCAGTGCCACTTTTCGCTACACATTCTCTTCTAGCATCTATTCGCTCTACCTACTGGCTCGGCACGCTCTGCCTACTGGCTCTGCACGCCCACCTCCTGCGCGACGCTCACGATGCTCGCAATCAAGTCGTCGATCACCTTGTCGGTCAAGATGGGCGAGTTGAACACGGCCCTGAAAAACTCGCCGCGGCCGCCGCCGCCGGGGGTCGGCGAAAAGTCCACCAAGTACTTGCCGCGCAGGTGCAACTCGCGCGACACGCGGCGCGTGGTGTCGGTGGTGGCCTCGGCGGCGACGTGGTAGTAGAAGCACACCTGCAAGCACTGCGGCGGCCCGTCGACCACCAACTCGAACGCCGGGTTCTTCGCAATCTGCCCCACAAAGTAGTCGACGACGGCAAACGCGTGGTCGACGCGCGCGGCAAAGCCGTGCTGGCCGTAGTACACCCACGCCATGTAGAACTTGAACGAGTCGGCGCGGCGGCCGCACCCCATGGTGCCGTCGGCGAGGTCGTAGTTCTCGGGCTCCTCGCCCTCGGCGCTGGCCTCGCGCCCGTGGAACAAGTACGGCGCGTTCAACGACATGGCCTGCTGGAACTGGCTGACGCCGGGGATCAACAAGAACGAGCACGTGTTGGGCACCCCCAACATCTTGTGCGGGTTGACGGTGATGCTGTCGGCGAGCTCGCACCCGGCCATCTTGGCGCGGTGCACCGGCGAGAAGATGACGTTGCCGCCCCACGAGCCGTCAATGTGCATGTGGCACCCGTGGGCGCGCGCCACCCTGCTGATGGCGGTGAAGTCGTCGAACGACCCGAACACCGTCGTGCCCGCGGTGGCGTTGATGTACAACGGCGTGTACCCGGCGGCCTTGGTCTCGGCGACCACCCGCGCCAACGCCGCCACGTCCATGCTGCCGTCGGGCAACGTCGCCACCTTGAACACCTGGCGCGACCCCAACCCGAGCAAGATCGCCGCCTTCTCGACCGAGTAGTGGCAGTGCTGCGACGTGTACACGGCGAAGCGGTACGCGCCGTTGCCGTGGTCCTTGGTGTCGGGGTACCGCAACGCCCGCGCCATCTGGAGCGACGTGATGTTCAGGTACGACCCGCCGGGGAAGGTCAACCCGCCGCACGCCGCGTTGCCCGGGAAGTACATCTGGGCGTACTTGCGGCCAATGTAGTTCTCGATGATCGACAACGCCGGCGACACCGTGTACACGTGCGAGTTGGTGTTGAGGACGCTCAACAACAAGTCCAGCACCACGCCGATGGGGTTGTTGGACGCGTACAACTTGTCCAAGAACCCGGGGTTCCACGTGTTGACCGAGTAGCGCAACACGCGGTCGATCACGTCGAAGAGCTGCGCCGACAACCCGACCCCGGCGTCCATGTCCTCGGAGAAAAACTTGGTCTTCAACGTGGCGGGATCGTGGTACTTGCCCAACGAGCTGGGCTCGTACGCCGCCGAGTTCACGTCGGCCTTTTCAATGTACCGGAGGAGCTTGGGCTGGAGCGTGGTGAGGAGCTCGTCCAACTCGGCCACGCGGTTCGATTCTAGCGTGGTTTCGACGGTCATGGTGGTGGCGTGAAAAACTGGCGGGCGGTCTCGTGCAATTTCCAGCGGGCCTGCCCACGGTCCGGGGTCGAGGTGTGCGAATCGGTGTGGCGTGTGAGATTAGTCAGGAAAGCCCGAGGCTGGAGAGACAGACAGTAAATGCTGCCGCGGTCGCTCTTCCGCTCCACCGTCCGACCGCCCGACCGCCCGACCACCGTTCTTCTGCCCCACCGCCCCACCGCCGCTATTTCGCACCCTACCGCTCCACTGCCCCTCTTCTGCTCCACCGCCGCTCTCCTCTCTCGGTGCGACTCGCCGCCACCGCCACCTCTCCGCCATCCGCCCCGCGAGACTGCAACGTCGCACTTTTTGCTGCTCCGCTCTCTGCCTCGCTGCCTCGGCGCTGCGCAACCGTTGCAGTCCGCCCGGCGCTCGCGCTCGCTTCGAGTCGTCGCTCGTCTGACGTTGCACCGAGCGAATGTGGGGTAAGCACCAAGCACTTGTATTACTATGTACAGGGACAGAAGTCTAAATACAGGTTGTCTGGCCGCCAGCGACGGCGCAGAGCGAGCACGAGCTAGTGGCCGGCTGCCAAAGCGAAGCACCGGCACGGTCAGTGGGCAGCGGCTGCCATATTGAAGCACCGGCACGGTGAGTGGGCGGCGACGGCTGTAGAGCGAAGCACCACCGCCACCGCCGCCACCGCCGCCACCGCCGCCACCGCCGCCGCACAGCGACTCCGCTGAGCAAATGGCAGCGCGACGCCGCCAGTGGCCTGGCGACCATCGCCGCCTAGACGTCTCGCCGCCTAGACGTCTCGCCGCGCCTCGCGCTCCTCCTGCTCCCGGAGCTGCCGCTGCTTCGACAAGTTCCGATTCAAGATGTCCAACTTCTTCATCTCGTCGCGCGCGCTGAAGTTGCCCGTCGACAAGTTCTCGTAGGTCTCGTCGTACTTGCCGGTGGAAATGGGGGCGTTCCCCTTCATCCGCTTGCGCATGTCGAACATGCCGTTCTTGCACTCCATGAACGCCTTGAAGTTGGCCACGCACAACTCGGGCAACTCGCGCTTGAGCTCCGGCTTGGTGAGACAGTCCTTGGGCGTGTTGCGGTCCAACAACACGCACGGCGATCTCTGCAAACACACGGCCAACGCCTTCTTCTGGTCCTTACAGCTGTCCGGTTAGTACGGGTCCGGGTCCGTTCCGCGTCCTCCGCGCGCGCCGCGCACGCGCAGCCGCTTTTGTCCACTTACCTAGCGCCCATTTCTTGCCGTCTGGCCAAAAGAAGTGGTTTGATTCGGATGGATCTCGAAAGTCGTGCGCGCGCCCAGACACCGGCCCGCTGCAAAAATCCCCAGCCTGGCTCCACCGGCCTGCCCCGAAGGACTCGCCACGGTCCACCCCCACCCCCCTCCAGTCCCGCCATGACCGTCACGTTTGTTCCCGGCGACATCAACAAGCCCGTGGGCTCGATCGCCCAGGCGTCGTGGAAGTCCCACCACGTGATTGCATACGCCTCCGGCAACAACTTGATTCTCCACACCAAGCACCACCTCCAGACGGTGTACCTCCCGTCCGACCCGGCGGCCATCGCCATCAACCCGGCGACGGGGCTCATTGCCGTCGCGCTCCGCGCTCAGGTCCTCGTGTTCCGCTCGGTCAACGAGCACTCGCCCCGCCCGCAGTGGCACCACGCCGCCGACATCGCCGTGGACCCCGCCGTCAATTGCGTGCTGTGGGCGGCGGCCGAAGACGAGTTGGTCGTCGGCACGTCGGCGCAGTTGCTCCTTTTCCACCTCTACGACGAGTACGGCACGCTCCGGGCCACCGAGCGCTGGCGCACCCTGCTGGCCAGCCCCATCACCAGGGTCGAGATCACCCGCAAGGCCGAGAAAATCGTCACCCAGAGCGGGCCGTTCGACCGCTTGGTCAAGGTGTGGTCCCGCGTGAGCTACGGCGACGAGAACACCTTGTTCGAGCTCTCGTACCTCAAGCACCCGCCGTCTACGTACGTGGTCCACTCCCACATCAGAATGCACAGCCCCCACCACGACCGCCCGCCCGACCGCAGGGTCACAGACAGCAGCATGGCCAACATCAAAAACATCCGCGGCTACATCGGCTCGGAGGACGACGACGGCAACGACATCGTCTACACAATCACCAACGACAACGTGCTCCGCGTCTGGTCGTCCTACGAGTTCTCGGGGCACTCGCACATACGCGCGTGGGCGTCGTTCAGTCTCGAGGACTCGTTCCCCGACGAGCGAATCGTCGCCTTTGCCGTGGTCGAGAACTACTTCATCCGCAAGCACGTCAAAGACCTGGACCTTTTGCTTGTGGTGTCCCAATCGGGGCGCGTGGCTCCCTACACAATCTCGAACGTTTCGATGAATCCCCCCAACAACATAAAGCTAGAGAGAACCACAAAGGGCTCTTTCAGGTTTGACAGCACCACGTTTCCCTCGGTTTCGGGGCCGACGCCACTCCCGGACCTTCCTCTTGACCAGCTCGAGAAACTCATCGTTTCAGAACACTTTCAAGTGACCAACCAGAAGCCCATCAGTATCTGCCAGTCTCTGTTCTTGAAAAATCAAAACAGGCTATCTCTTTTGATCCACGATCGAATCAAAAATACCGTCCGGTTGAACGCATTCGACCCTGCCGACTTTTTCTCGCAGTCTGACAACACATCTCTCGACTCGCAGATCCCGTCTTTGTATCTACTTGACAAGTTCCAGGGCCATTCCAAGTCAATAAGAAAGTTGTGCAAGTCTCTGGGAGGCAACTTGTTGATCTCAATCTCCAATTTTGCAAAGTATAATTACATCTGGGAGCCTTTACTATTGAAAGACAAAGACAATGAGCGCATGACCATTGCTAAACGGTTCTTGATTGATATTAGAGAAGAAGGTGAACCAGAGGAGCTGGACCGAGGCATTCATGACTCTGTAATTGTCAACGATATCGAGGAAGGACGCCACTTAGTGGTAACCTTGGAAAGAGGGGGCTTTATCAGTGTGTGGGATTGTGTTGGCTCCAACGAGGATAATCCCGCAATTCTTGTGCAACGATTGAAAGTCAACCGAGACAAGGAACCGAGAGCATTCATTCTAGCACTGTATCCCAAAGCTAATGAGTACGTCAGAGAGTACAGCATTGTATCGATATCTGAAAATGACGCTGTCGCTTCATGGAAGCTTTCGGTTGTAAGCACCAAGGGAAAAGTCAACCTGATAAAGTTTGCTCAAGTGGATATAGAGAATTTGCCACAAGTCGAAAGAATACACCAGGTGTCATCCATCGACTCGACCGCCACCAATCCCCAGGATAGCATGCTTTCTGTTCTAGATGAACGAGGAGATGTCGTGATATACCTGATTAATTTTGAAAATAGAAAATCGTTGAGTTGGAAAAAGATCTACCACATACAGACAAATATTCCCGGTGCTAGCAAGGTCCAAGGCTCGGCCGCAATCAATAAACTAGCAATAGTTGACAAATCAGGGTTGGGTCTCTCGATTTGGGACATCAAGACGGGTGTCTTGGAATACGAAGAGTCGTTTCCTTCTTCATATGGTGCAGTCCGAGACTTGGACTGGACCTTCATCGATGCCACCAGTACAAGGCTGATTTCCAATGCAATCTTCTCGGTTGGGTTCGAGCGGTTTGTGCTTTTGTACTCTCAGTTAAGGTACGACTATACGAACAATATCCCCACCTTTGCGGTGTTGAAAAAGATTGATATTTCCGACTACACATCTCATGCTATTGGAGATCTGACCTGGCTCACAGGAGGATACTTGGTGATCGGAAGCGGAAACCAATTCTTTATTGATGATAAATGGGTTAAATTGGGAGCTGATAACAACAGCTCGATGGACTCTACAATCAGACAGCTCATGGAGGGGTCTACCGGTGACAAGTCTGGAGAAGTTGGAAATGAACCAAAGAACAAGGAGATGTTGTACGATATCAGCTACTTGGTGAGGATTCTCAATGGACCATTACCTGTTTATCATCCTCAATTCTTGATCCAGTGCCTATTTTTGAATCAACGGAAATTCGTACAAGACGTGTTTGTGAAATTGTTCCAGACCATACGGAAGGGAGACACGATCCACTGGGATTTGAAGATGGACGTCACAGACAGAATGATGAACTCTCAGATCACAACCATTTCACAAGACAGTGGTCGAGAGACCCCCAAAAAGAATGACTTTTCGACAAGAAAACCGCTAGACTTTAATCGCTTGGAGGTCTTCAATAAGTTCAACTCTGAGCTTGCGGACATTTTGACCGAAAGGCTCATGAAAGTGACGCTACCTCTTTTGACCAGACACCAGCAAAGTACTTTGATATCGGTGATATCTATTGTGCAAGAGCTCAGAAAACATGGATCTTCATTGGATGATAACGGAAACCGGTTTTTGATTGGATTCAAGTTGTTCCAGATGTCCAGCAAGCAATCCAGGATGACGATGAGAGACTTCAACTGGGCACTTCATAGCGACAACAAAGAAACATTGTTCAACGCGGTTCAGGAAAACTACGGTAACCGAATGAAATGGGCGCATGTCAAGCAAACGGGGTTGGTTTATTGGGTAGATCTCAGTCGTCTCACCAGTGTGATCGAGTCCTGTGCACGAAATGAGTTCAGCGATCTGCGTGATCCTTCTGGAAGAGTAGCACTTTTCTACCTTGCGTTGAAAAAGAAGCAGATATTGGTTGGGTTATGGAAGAACGTTGTACATGTCGAGAAGCAGAAGATGTTGAAGTTTTTGAGTAACGATTTCACGCAAGCCAGATGGAAATCAGCAGCCTTGAAGAACGCTTTCGTTTTGTTGGGCAAACACAGATACTTGGATGCGGCCACGTTTTTCCTATTGGCCGACTCTGTGAAAGACTGCTGTGCTGCTTTGGCCAACAAGGTGGGTGACACGGCCTTGGCAATTGCTATCGCGAAGATATATCCTCAAGAGTCCAAGAACGAATGTTTGACGGGCATAGTTGAAAACTACATCATTCCCGATGCCATTGAGACGGGGGACAGATGGACCACCAGTTGGGTTTTCTGGCAGCTTGAGATGAAGGAATGCTCGATTGAAGCGTTGATCAAAACGCCGGTGCAAATGATAGAGGCTAATCGCGACAAGTTTTCCGAGGGGTGCTACAAGAACGTGATCAAGCGGACCACGACGTCGGCTGCTGGGCAGAGCTTCTTGAAGGACGACCCGGTGTTGGTTGTCTTGTTCAACGACTTGAGACACAAGAAGATCAACTACTTGCGGGGGTCGATGAAGGTGGATGAAAACGAGGAGTCGCGGTTCCTCATCAAGGTGTGCATGATATACACGCGGATGGGGTGTGACTTTTTGAGTATATTGCTATTGAAGCACTGGGTGTTTATACATAGAGACAGGGATCCAGCTGCTCCCGAGAAGACGGAGTCGATGCAACCAGTGCAGACCAAGGCGCCGCCTCCCCCCAGCATGTTTGAGGAGCCCGACATGAGTGCGTTTGACTTTGGGTTCTAGAGTGCGGAGCCCTCACTGTTGCCGCCGGGGTTAGAGCACCGCCCCCAGGAACGTTCGCATCATCCTCGTGGACACCTCGACCGATTCGCCGAGAGTCACGATGGCGCTGAGAACGAAAAACACCCACATTCGCGAGACGACCATCACGCGGATGCCGTGGAACATCATGGAGTGCACGATGGCGAGCAGCACCTGCAAGGATTCCGACCACTTGTCGACAAAGTCGGAGGCGTCGCCAAAAGTGTGGGGCAAGAGCCACGAGATGACCAGGTGCGGCACGAGCCAGTGGAGCACCGAGAGCACGAACTGCTCGTACGCGTCGACCCAGTGGTGGCGCACATAGATGAGGTCGTAGTTGTGGAACGCCGTGCGCAACAAGACGGCCTTGTCGCCGTAGTCGTCCTTCAAGAAGCGGAGGCATAGTTCCGGCTTGTATCTACAGAAGGGCTTGCATAGCAAGATGACGTGGAAGTTCTCCTGGAAGTGGGTGAGGGTGTTGATGTCTGCGTAGCGGGCGATGAGGAGAATGGCGGAGACGATCGGGAAGACGACATTTAGTAGGAATTGGACATTTGCGCCAAGGAGGTGCCGTATCATGGCTGAGGGCTGTAGAGTCGATGCAGCAGAGGATAAAGTGGAGGGGAGGGTGGGTCACGTGACCGCGGGAGGTGATCCAAAAAAATATGTCCTCGTTTTAACCCTACCCGGGACTCGAACCCGGAGTCTCCCGCTTAGGAGGCGGATGCCTTAACCGTTTGGCCAGCAGGGCAAGTTTGTACTATATCTGGGCGATGTATGCGGTGATGGGGTGGTGAGCCTGCTGCAGGTCAACCCAGCCAGATGTGCCAGCCAGTAATGGCCGGCCCGTTGTCGCCAGCTGACATCCCGCCTGCCGGGTCTTGGCGGGTGACAATGACTCTGGACGGCGGCACAAAGAATGACGGCGGCAGCGGCCGCCGCTGCCACCGCTGCCAGCCGGCCAGACGGCCTGCTGACGGCCTGCTAATCGCTCAATGAAATAGCTTGGACGACTGCGGCCGCCATTACGGTGAGCATTGGCACGGCCGGCGTGGCAACGTCGCGGCCGCGCACGCCCTCAGGCCGATTGTTGGAGGGAACGAAGCAGTGCCGTGTTGTGGATTATTCCCAAAGCGGGCGATTGGCGGAGGATGCATCGAAAGCGAGGCGAAGCTGGGCGAAAAAGGTTTGTGGCGGGAATTACCAGATGGCACGACAATGCGACAAGAAAAACTGGGGGCAGCATACGAGCGGAACAAAGGTATACGGCCGGGGAGGCGGCGGGGGGCCATCGCGGCTCCAGCAGCGGGCCACGAGAGAGGTCGGCGGAGGGAGTCCGTGGGGGCCGTCGGCGGAGGGCCGTGGGCGAGTGCTCTGGGCAAGGGCTGTGGGCGGGTGCTCTGGGCAAGGGCTGTGGAGCTGGGCGCTTGTCACGTGCCGATAATGCGCTCGCGCGCCGGCAGCAGCAGGCTCGCGGCACAGCCCTGAGCCTTGGAGCCGGCGGCAGGGCCCCAGCGGGCTGCGTGGCGCCTCCACAGCAGGGCGCCTGCACACAGCGCGCACTGCCCCGTTCGCATCACTTGCTCCAGCGACGCTTGGCGCCGGCAGCAGAGGCGAGCCAGGCAGCCCGGCGGCGGCCGTGCCCGCTAGCGGCGGCGGCCAAGCGAAGGGCGCTGCAGGCGAGCTGCCCCCCTGCGGGATTACCCTGCCTTCGCCCTGCCGAAGCTCGTCTGCCTCGCTCCCCGGCGTGGCGGCGATGGCGCGTGCCGAATAAGGCACAGCAGAAGCCGTACGCTCCTGCGATCGCCCGCCGCCGCCGGGCGTATATATGAGATGCGTTTCTCGCACCGTGTTTGTCGGCGTAGGACGGAGTAACACCAGCAGTTACGTCCACGAGCAGCGCAGTCAGTCCCCCAGCAGCGCCGTCACGTCCCCCAGTGCCGTCACGTCCACTAGCGCAGTCACGCCCCCCAGCACAGTCAGCGGGCCCAAAGCAAGCCAGCGCATCATCTCCGCCGCAGTCACCCGGAACTCCCCCCCAGCCGTCATCGTCGCCGCCGGCCCTCTGTGCAAAGCCCCCGTAGTTTGCTCGCCGTCTGTACATAACTCCGGCCGTCTGTCACACCCGCAGACCCTCGCACCCACATAGCCTGTGCATCGCCTGCCCCGCCGCAGTTGCTTTATCAGTCCGCCGTTTCCCACCGGGCCCCCGAGACGTTTTCTCCGTTTCGCTCCCACCGCATACGCCCGCACCACCCGCCAGCGTCCATCCACCCCCGACTCCCAGCATGGCTCCTCTCACGCCCGCCGACCGGGTCGTCACCGCGCTGACGCTCTACGTCAGCCAGCCCGACACAGACGCCCACAGCGTCAACCTGGCGACGCCGCTCACCGAGGACCCCGTCCCGGTGCACGCGGCCACGCCGCCGCCGCCGCCGCCGCCCGCCGACGGCGCGCCGCCCCCCAAGCCGTTCGGCACCCTCAAAAACACCTTGACCAGCACGTCGTCGCGGCGCCGGGCGTCGGCGCTGCTGCCGCGCTTCCTCGTGGCGCCGCCGGCGCTCGCCGAGCTCCACGACCCCAAGTCGCTCGCCGCGCTCCACAGCATGGGCGGCTTCGCCAAGCTCTGCTCGCTCCTCGACGTCGACGTCGCCCGCGGCTTGGACGACACCAACCACGCCGACCAGCAGCGCCGCGAGGACCACTTTGGCGCCAACCGCCTCCCCAGCAAGGTGCAGAAGTCGTTTTTCCGCCTCTGCTTCGAGGCGCTCAAGGACAAGGTCTTGATCCTCCTCCTGGTGGCGGCGCTCATCTCGCTCGCGCTCGGGCTCTACGAGACGTTCGGCCAGGGCACCTTCTACGACGACGAGGGCATGCCGCTCCCCAAGGTCGACTGGGTCGAGGGCGTCGCCATCTTGGTCGCCGTGTTCATCGTCGTCGTCGTCGGCGCCGGCAACGACTACCAGAAGGAGCGCCAGTTTGCCAAGTTGAACGCCAAGAAGGAGGACCGCGACATCATCGTGGTGCGCAACGGCCAGCAGAAGCTCATCTCCATCTACAACTTGCTCGCGGGCGACGTCATCAACTTGCAGACCGGCGACGTCGTCCCCGCGGACTGCGTCTTGTTCCAGGGCGAGTTGGAGTGCGACGAGTCCGCGCTCACCGGCGAGTCCGAGACCATCAACAAGGTGCCGGTGGCGGCGTGCTTGGACTTCTACGCCCAGCAGGGCGCCGCCCCGGAGGACATCGGCTCGGCCGCCGTCAAGGTCCCGGACCCGTACCTCATCTCGGGCGCGCGCACGTTGGCCGGCTTGGGCAACGCCGTCGTCACCGCCGTGGGGCCCAACTCCATCCACGGCCGCACCATCATGTCGCTCAGCGCCGAGGCCGAGACCACCCCGCTCCAGGAGCGCCTCGACAACTTGGCCGAGGGCATCTCCAAGTACGGCTTCCTCGCCGCGTTGGTGCTCTTTGTCATTCTCTTCATCAAGTTCTGCGTGTCCATCGCCCCCAACGGCAGCAACAACGCGTTGACGTCGCCCGAGAAGGGCAAGAAGTTCATGGACATCTTGATCACCGCCATCACCATCGTGGTCGTCGCGGTGCCCGAGGGCTTGCCGCTCGCGGTCACCTTGGCGCTCGCGTTCGCCACCACCCGCATGGCGCAGAACGGCAACCTCGTGCGGGTCCTCAAGGCCTGTGAGACCATGGGCGGCGCCACCGCCGTGTGCTCCGACAAGACCGGCACCCTCACCGAGAACCGCATGCGCGTCGTCAAGGGCTTCTTCAACGTGCACCCGGGCTCCGAGACCCTCGCGCTGTTTGACGACACCGTCCACGGCGACGGGCCCAAGTCGTTGGACGTGCTCGCGCGCATGAGCGCCGACCTCAAGGTGTTCTTGTGCACCAACATCACCCTCAACTCGTCCGCGTTCGAGAACACCGAGTACGACGCCGACAAGGTGTACCGCGCCAAGCAGAAGCCGCAGAGCACGTCGCTCTTGGCGTACCTCTACAACACGGTGCTCCGCAACAAGAAGCAGGAGCCGGCGCACAAGGCCGAGATGGGCTTGGTCACCGAGCCCTACGTGGGCAACAAGACCGAGTCCGCGCTCCTCGTGTTCGCCAAGGACAAGTTCAACCTCTTTTCGTCCAAGGGCTTGGAGGAGCAGCGCCAGTTCTCGCAGCCGGACGTGGTGCAGCTCATCCCGTTCGAGTCCTCGCGCAAGTGGTCCGGGATCGTCATGCGCATCGACAACGGCTTCCGCCTCTACACCAAGGGCGCGGCCGAGATCATGTTCAAGAACTGCGGTTTCCAGAACTCGGGCGACGGCGAGACCGTGGCGTTGGACCGCGCCGCGCGCGACTTGTGCTTGAGCTACATTGACGACTACGCCAACGACTCGTTGCGCGCCATCGCGTTGGCCCACCGCGACTTTGTCGGCGTCGACACCTGGCCGCCCGCCGAGCTCGCGGACCCGCACAACAAGAAGGAGGCCGACGCCGACTTGCTCGTCAACGTGGCGTCGAGCGGCTCGTCCGCCGAGGACAAGAGCTTGGTGCTCGACACCATCGTCGGCATCCAGGACCCGTTGAAGGAGGGTGTCCCCGACGCCGTGCTCCAGTGCAAGGTGGCGGGCGTGTCGGTGCGCTTGGTCACCGGCGACAACTTGATCACCGCCAAGGCCATCGCGCGCAGCTGCTACATCCTCACCCCCGACGACCTCTCCAACGAGCACGCCTACATGGAGGGCCCTGCGTTCCGCAAGTTGACGCCGGCGGAGCGCGCGCGCATCGCGCCGGGCTTGAAGGTGTTGGCGCGGCTGTCGCCCGAGGACAAGCGCATCTTGGTCGACACGTTGCGCAAGGCCGGCGAGGTGGTGGCGGTCACCGGCGACGGCACCAACGACGCCCCGGCGTTGAAGTTGGCCGACGTGGGCTTCTCGATGGGGATCTCCGGGACCGAGGTGGCGCGTGAGGCGTCCGACATCATCTTGATGACCGACGACTTCAACGACATTGTCCAGGCCATCAAGTGGGGCCGGACCGTCGCCACGTCGATCAAGAAGTTCATCCAGTTCCAGTTGACCGTCAACATCACCGCGTGTGTGTTGACGTTTGTGTCCGCCGTCGCGTCCTCCGACAACCACTCGGTGTTGACGGCGGTGCAGTTGTTGTGGGTCAACTTGATCATGGACACGTTGGCGGCGTTGGCGTTGGCCACCGACAAGCCCGACGACTCGTTTTTGAAGCGCAAGCCCGCCGGGCGCACCGCGCCGTTGATCTCCACGTCGATGTGGAAGATGATCATCGGGCAGTCGGTCATGCAGTTGGTGGTCACCTTCATCATCCACTTTGCCGGCGCCAAGCTCTTCTACCCGGACGTGCTCTTCATCGACAACCACCAGGAGAAGCAGTTGGCGGCGTTGACCTTCAACACGTTCGTGTGGCTTCAATTCTGGAAGTTGGTAGTCACCAGAAAGCTCGACGAGGCCGACGAGGTCACCAACGTGCGCGGGCGCGTCACGCGCGAGAACTTGGACTTCTTCCAGCACTTGTTCCGCAACTGGTACTTTATCACCATCGCCGCCATCATCGGCGGCTGCCAGGTGTTGATCATGTTTGTGGGCGGTGCTGCGTTCACCATCGCGCGCCAGACCCCCGGCCAGTGGGCCACCGCCATCCTCTGTGGCTTCATCAGTGTCCCCGTCGGGTTGGTGATCCGCATTGTGCCCAACACCTGGGTGGAGGCCATTTTCCCCACCCGCGCGTTCAACCTGTTCATCTACTTTGCGGGCTTCGGCTGGGTCCGGGCCAAGGGCAGACAAAGATACCACAATGAAAAGAACGGCATCGAGCCGGTCGACGAGGACTTGGAGAAGTCCATTCCGAAAAGCGAGTCGAGTTAGCATAGTCAATAAAGGTATAATAGAGAAGAAGCAGAGCAGCGAAGCAGCGTATCATGGGCTACATTGACACCGTTGGGCGGTCGTGTGGCCGTCCCTTGTACCGTCATTGGGCCGCGTTGTGCCTGGCCTCCACTACAAAGTACAGAGTAGTCCTCTATTGCTTCTATATGATCGTGGCGTTGCCGTCTCCTCGCCTCTATTGCCCCTCCTCCTCTGATGCCCTCGCCTCTGTTTCCGTCCGCCTCTGTTGCTCCTCCACTCTTCCCCGTCTCACGCACCGCCCTCCTGGACCAAGCGGGCGAGAAACTGCTTGTAGACCGGGGCAAACTTGTTGACGCCGTTGAACAACGGCGCGAGCTCGGCAAAACGCTCCACCTGGCGCCGGACGGCGGCGTGGTCGCCGGGCGCCGCTAGCGTCCGGCGCACGCCCGCCACCACGTCGTTCAAGAGCGCCAGGAACTCGTCGACGCTGCACATGCGGTCGTCCTTGACCACGTTGTTCTGGATGAACTGGTACACCAGAAGCACCAGCTGGAGGTTGGAGCGCACGGTCTTCAAGCGGATCAAGTCGGACACCGCGCGGGCCTCGCCCGGCGCCGGCGCCGCCTCGGGCTGCGTGTTGAGCCGCGCCAACTCCGTCTGGAGCGACACGATGGCGTTGTTCAACACGTTGACGTAGTACTGCAAGCGCGTCAGCCCGCCGTCGTGGTCGCCGCCCACGATCAAGTTCAGGTTGCTGTTCAAGCTGGCGAGCTTCTCCTCGATGCTGTCGGCGAGCTCGGTCGTGTAGTAGTCGAGGTGGGTCACCAACTGGGAGATGTCGTTGGAGAGCCCGGCCAAGTTGTGTTTGGCGTAGCCCGCCAGCACGCCGCCGGGCCCGCCGCGCGGCGCGAGTGTCTGGAAAAGCGTGTCCACGTACGTGTTGGCGTTGAAGTCCTTGTCGAAGAACATCAGGAGAGAGTCGGCCATGGCGGGTGGTGCTGGTGGGTGGTGCTGGTGGGTGGTGGTGTGGTTGGCTTCGCTGTAAGTGCGGTGGTACAAAGGCCCTCGCGGCAGTCGCGGTGGAACGGGAGCCGCGGCGGGGAGTGGGCGGCGAGAGCGGCGAGAGTAGCGAGAGCCCAGCGAAAAGCTAGCGAGAGCCCAATGAAAAGCTAGCGAGATGCTAGCGAGCTTAGCGAGCCCAGCGAGAGTAGCGAGCCCAGCGAGAGTAGCGAGCCCAGCGAGAGTAGCGAGTGCCCAGTGAGAGCCCAGTGAGAGCCCAGTGAGAGCCCAGTGAGAGCCCAGTGAGAGCCCAGTGAGAGCCCAGTGAGAGCCCAGTGAGAGCCCAATGAGAGTAGCTGGAGTCCAGCGAGCCACGCGAATAGCGCCAGTTCGCCCTAGGCCACATGGACCCCACTTCTCACTCTACATTCTTCATCATTCACCTATTATTCATACCATAGATAGACTAATAAATAAGCAACAGTAACAGTCTATGCACCTTCAAGGGGCAGCATTCGTTCATTCATAGCAAGCTTGCAACTAAGAGGAAGCAGCGACAAAAGAGCAGCGCGTGCACACGGCCAATGGCGTGCTTACAACTTGGGTCTTGGGTCGATAGACTTGAAGACACCCTCGATGGCGGTGGCCTTCATCATGTTACCCTTAACCTTCAAGGCACCGTTCATGAACAACTTTTGACCGTTGGCCTTGCCGGAGGCCAACTTGACAAAGTCAGCGTCCTTCAAGATCAACTGGACGTCGTTCTTTGGGATGGCGCCGTCAACCTTCTTGATGGTACCGTCCTTCTTGAGGTCCAAGATCCACGAGCTTTCCTTGCCCTCCTTGTTCTTCAAGGTTATGGCAATGATGGCCTTGACGCCGGCAATGGCCTTGCTCTTGTTCTTGGGGTCTTGCAAACCGGTGTCCAATTCCTTGAACAAGGGGGAGGCGTTGAATCCATCGACAGCTAAATCAGACATTTTTTATTGGTGGGTGGGTGGTAAAGAAGATAGTGGTAGATATCTGGCCAAATTAAAATCACTGGTGCGAGGATTGGCTCAATATATATAGAAGCGCCCCGGCCTGATTTTCACACCCTCTCTGCCTACCCCCGTTTGCCCAACTTAGGCACACTACGTCTAATCATGGGGTAACCACAAAAAGCCAGCCTGTACATGTGAAGAAGCGTCGCAACAGAAACGGTGTCAATCCGGTATCCGTTGCCTATTGCGGCAACATTGCCTATTCGGGCGCCCCCGACCCTCGTTACTGGCCTCGGTTGTTTCCCGTCTGACGTTTCCAACAATCTCATTTGCTGCCTTGCTCGCCGCAAATTGAGTCCGTACTGCACCCCTCCCGCTGAGGGGTCGCCCGCCGCCACGCTGTGCTGCACCAGGCGCTGTTTCACACCGCCAGCCGCCGCTCGCAGCCGCTGGCGGTGGCCGCCAGCGTCCTCGCCCTGGTCGCTACCTCGCCGCCACGCCGTGCTCGCTCCACCAGCTGCCCCCCACCGCCCGGCCCGCCTGCCCCGCGCCGCTCAAGCTCGTCGCGGCGTCCTGCCGACGCTCTCGCCGCAACTTTTCACTCGCCCCGGCCTACGCGACGTCCCGCTGGAAAACCGCCGCCGGGAAACCCGCCGCCACCGCAGGACGTGCCTGTCGGGCCTAGCCGCTGCAGCTGGGGCCTTTGCTGGAGCGAGGTTAGTAACTCCGTTGCTCTTCACCGACCCTTCGGCATGTGCGATTTCTCCGCCGGCGGCTCGAATTGTGGGGCGGCGCATGTGACGCGGGCCGGACGGCGTCACGTGACCGAGGCTGGCACCCAACCGCCCCCCGACGACCCGAGCCGCGTGCAACGAGAAGCGCCGTCACGTGCTCAGACACGTGACTCGCCGGCCCGTTGCGAGCACCGACCCCGCATTTTGCGGGTGTGGCCTTTGGCTTCTCGCGGTTGGGGCCTTTGGTGCGGCTATGGTCTTTTCACGTGACGCTCTAGCGACTAATTTTCCGTCTCATCGGCTCGTCTCTCCTCATCCCCAACCACATGTCTTTCAAATCATCCTCGTCAAAGGCACAAGCTCAGTCCACCGTGGACAAGTTGTTCGCCAGCATCCTTCCGGGCGCGGGAGCCACCAAGAAAAGCGAAGACGCGAAATCCAAAAAGCCCATCTCCTCAACACAACTTCTCTCCAACCAATTCCAGCATGCACAGGTCCACAAGAAGTCAAAGAGCTCGTCCCACAAATCAAAGAAGAAGACCGAGGACGACAACAAGTTCAGGAAAATGATCAAGTACAACATCATCAAGAACCGCGAAAACCACAGCGTGGAAGAATTGAAGTACTTGGCGAAGTTGCGCAAGAGAAACATCAACCAGATCTCGAGTCTCTCCAAGATGGACGACGAAATAATAGAGCAGGAGTTGAAGGAGTTGAAAGAAAGCTTGTTGGAAAACGAGTTGATAGCCAAGAAAGCAAAGAAGAGAACCAGAGGAAGAACCGCCGACAACAACTCCAGGCACTCCAAGTACGAGGACTTCGACAGCAAGGTCCAAAAGGGTCTCATTTCCATGCCTGGGTTGACTCCGGGCTTGGCTCCTGTAGACTACAACGAGTCAGAGTCGGAATAAGGGCGAAGAGCGTAGTTTGGATTGAATGGCAAAGAGCGTAGTCTGGTCAGAAGGAGGGCCAGGGGCGCAGTCAGTAATAGAAGGGTAAATATACACTAGTTATACAATTAGATAATCAGAGGAGAGGTGTAGCGTCGCAGCTCCGGTAATTTGGAGCGCTGCTTGGCTCACTGACAGCCTGTGCTTGGCTGAGTGGCCTTAAGCATGACCACCAAGTATGATTTTTTGAATTGGGTGCAAAAAAGTCTAAAAAATGCGAATGTACTTCAAGCATCAGCCACCGAACGAATCGACAACCTTGTGCCAACGTGCTTCTATATACCCTTGATATTTACAAAATGTGCTTGTATGCCCCTTCACATGTCGTACAACACTTGGCGCAAGTCACAGCACAACTTTCTAACGCTTCTTTTCTTATCGTCCAAGCCAACCTTCAATTGCGTCAAGCACTCGTTCTTGTACCTGTCCATGTTTCCAAACTTGGAGAATACCTCGATCAAACACTGCATAGCCAAAACTCTCGTCTCTTCGCCATTTACAAGAAGGCCGTTTTTCACCAACCTTTTGGTGGTCAAATCCAACAAGGTAGGAACTATCGCCGAAACATGAGGTTCCAATATCGACTGGTTTTCGTCAATGATAATCCTCAATGTGGACAACGAGGAGTTGATGATCACGCTGGAATCTCTGACCGCGATCCCTTTCAACACAAGCGGCAAGATCTCGGCCAAATGTCCCACCAAAATCTTCTTCGAAATGTTTTCTATGATCAATGACAATGCGTTCAAGCACACTTCAGGCGCATCGGTGCCCGAGCAGCCTTCGATAAGAGTTGGCAAGATTTGCTCGAAGATTTGCTGCTTGTACAAAAGTTTGACATTCAAGTTTGTCACCTTGGATATTGGCTTCTTCGAGTGCCTACTGAAGATCTTCAAGTCTATGAAAATCACCACCAACGATCTGGAAATGATCTGCTTCACATTCAAGTCTTTTGTTTCTACCAACAAGCTTACCAACTTGTTTAAGAATTCAGTTCCCGTCCTGTCGGTGCGCAAAATCAACGATTTGACTAACCATATTAAGATCTCAAATGAAATCACATCATTATCGGAGATAAACCTGTCAAGGTAGCCACTGAGTTTGGAGTGCTGTGATTCCGGAGTTTCTTTGGAGGCAAACTTGTTGTTCAAAATAGCCAAAGTCTGCAAGTATTGCATTCTCAAGTACTGATCTTTGTCTAACGTATAAACAATCAGAACAATGGTCGGCTCCGAGTACTCGAAATTGCACAGCTTGTCTACTCCAGCCAATATCTTGTTGAAGACTCCAATGAACTTATCGGGGCTGGTCAAGCAATTGGCAAAAGTTTTCCCAAAATCATCCAAAACTCCTTGCTGCTTAGAGGCGTTGATGTACCTGACAATCAAACAGACCAAATCCCCTGTCAGCTCGATCAACAAAGGTGTAGGACTAGCCGTCAAGTTTAAAAGCGTGTCCAAAATCCGAGGAACAAACGATTTGTACCATGAGTTCATAAGAAATTGGCCACGATCTTGAATTTTCTCTATCAAGGTAATAAACAACTCGACAAGGCTCTGGAATATCTCAATATCGCTCGAGTAGCTAATCTTGTTGGAGAGTCTAATAGACAATGTTTCCAAGAATCGATAGTTCAAACAGAGGCTTCCTACCAATTGCAAAACCTTTTGATATTCCTCAACGTTGCTCTCTGATTTGTCAAGCTGACTTAACAAGTTGGGTAAAATGGTTTCTATGATACCGTCCTCGGTATCGTCGGCGATTTTGCCCAAACCGTTGACGATTTCCTGCAACACCAAGTCAGAGTTCCAGTTGGCCACACCAGAACCGATAATGCTGTTGATAATGTCGTTGAAGTATCCAAAGATCAATGAAATTTCTCTCGAGTTCACGTAGCCAGGAATACTAATCAACTTTATTAACTGCTGGATGGTTTTGCACTTCAAGGTCTTTTCCATGTTAGATGAGGTCATCAATAATTGACCCAAGAACACCAACAAGTGATCCTTGTACATCGAGAGCTCATTGTTGGCAATAAAGTGATCCAAGTACTGACCGGTGGACTTTTCCGATAATTTCTCGAGTAACTGCTTATACCCGATGAAAACAAAACCAAAGTTGTCCACTAAATCACGTTGTTTGGCTGTGTTCAATACCAAGTCTTCATTCACATCAGTTTCTGCAGCTTCGGGTACTCTACGCTCCACATTGATGAACTTTCCCCAAATTTCGTACGAGAAAACGTATTCAGCCAACCTGTTGAAAGAGTCAATTGAACCTGACATCAATACTGAAAGTAGGAGGACCGCCTGTCTTGACTTTTCCTTGGGGTTTTCCAAGTACTGTTTCAACTCAGACTTCACGGTGTCGAGAAAGTTGTCCAACTGGGAGTCGGACAATCTTGCGGCAAGCTGCTGCACTATGACCAAAGTTAGAATCAAGGACTTATTGTCATCGGAGTCGTCTATGGATGCGTCGTAGTTGGCGGGGATGATCAGGTCTGCGTTGGGGTTGAACACAGAGACGTCATTATGCAAGATTTCAAACTTGAGAGCATTCCAGAGGGTTATCCAATATTGCTCAACTGTTTCCAGATCGTAGGACTCGACACAGAGCAAGATGGTCTTGAGAACGTCATTGCGGATCACGGGGTTGGTGGAAGTCAACTTTTCAATTAGGTTGGAGAATGAGTCCTTGGCGAAAAGAGATTGGGATGCAATGCAGGCTCTGAGCTTCGTCTTCAAGTCGAGTGCGGTGATTTTGTACGGGTCGTTTGCCGGAGGACTGAACGAGATGGGGAAGTAGCAGAAGCACACGTCGAACAACTCGTTCATGAAGGTGGCGTGCATATCGTTCCCGTCGGCGTCGAACGTGAACGTTCTGTTGATGGAGGAGTTCAACTCGAAGGACACCAACAAGTTGCGCGGGTCCTTTTCTCCGGTGGCGACGTGGAGGAATGCCTGGACGAACAAATCGGCGCCCGACCGGCTGGACTGGAGGTATCTTTCGCTCGCGCCCAAGAGGTTGAGGAGGATCTGGAACGACTGGTAGCGGACCTTGGCCAAGTTTTTCTTGGGGTCGTACGCGTTGAGCAACTTTTCGAGGATGCGGTCGGTGTTGGCGGAGGGGAGGTAGTTTTTGAACTGGATCAAGGTGTTGATGGCGCCCAACACGTAGTGGAGGCAGACCTTGTCGTCGAGCTTGGAGAGGAGGAACTCCGACAAGACGTTGATGTCCTGCTTGGAGAGAGCCGGGGAGCGGTCCAACTGCACCAACGTCTCCGAGAGGCAGTTGATGCCCTTCGATCTGATCAAGTCGTCTTCGGCGGTTAGCGTGGGCCCCAACGCCTGGATGAACTGGAGCAACGTCAACTCTTTTTCGAGAAGAAGCTCCGCCAACTGGCCGGCGTAGGTCGCCGAGGCGCCGTCGTCCGTGGCCACCGTGGCTATGAACTGGTTGATGAGCGTGGGGATGCTGTGGACGGACATGGGTGATGGGAAGAGAAGGCGGCCAGTACTGCGACTGGCGATAAAAAGAGGCCCACGACAAAACGCGACAGAAAAAGGCGACAAGCAGCAGGGCCAAACGCGACAAGCAGCAGGGCCAAACGCGACAAGCAGCGGGGCCAAACGCGACACACCACCAGCAGGGTGCACTGTAGCTCGCCCGCCAGGCCACCTACAGGCCCGCCGACCGGCGCGTTGTGACCGCGGCGCCCGCCGCTATCCGCCGCTGCTCTCCGCGAGCCGCTCGCGCCGCAGACCGCAGTGCTGGCAGCGGCCCATGGCGTGTGTCACTTCGCTCCTCTTTTGTCGCTTTTTTTCTGTGCACAGATCATGAGGAGATCGCCTGCCCTCCAGATCACCTCCCACACAAACCACAAGGGGGACACACACACACACGCCATGATCGAAATCCCAGACCTAGACGAGTCGCCGTACATGCCCGGCGAGCCGGACCACTTCAAGGACCAGCACGAGCCGCTCGTCTACGACCACGAGCTCCCGCCCGGCGTGTCGAACATCAACAACGACTACGACAACACCGACGGCGCGGCGCACTACGCCATCAATCGGGCGCCGTACGGGCCCGAGCCGGTGGCGGCGGCGCCCCGCCGCTACTCGCCGGACGCCCGCCCCGAAAACACCCAGTACTCGCTCGCCTCGGGCTTCATGATCTCGTCGCCCGACCACCACCACAGACCGTATCTCCACCAGCCCGAGTCGCTCTCGACGGGCGACTCGTTGGCGAACCCGGACCTCTCCAAGATCTCGCTCGCGTTGACCGAAGACTCGCTTGAAATCAGACCGCAGTTCGTGGAGTTTGAGACCGCACAGGCCCTTCCGGTGCACCAGGTCCGCAACGGCTCCGAGGCGTCGCCCCACCAGCAGGTCCGCCAGGTCAGCTTGGGCACCCCGTCCGCGGCCAGCGACGTGTCCCCGCGGCCAGCCCTGGCCGACAAGGACGACGACGCCCGCCAGATCCAGCCTCTGTCTGCCTCCACGCTCCGAGCCCCCTCGGCATTCCAGCTCCAGAGCCTTCACGACAAGCTCCCCTCGGTCGACGACTCCAAAAGCCAGGCCTACAAGCTCACGTTGAACCAGCAGCTTGCATCTCCCATCTCACAGCTCCAGATCCACGACCACAAGGAGGCATCGCCCCAGTTGCCCCCGCTCTCGATCTCGGCCGCCTCGGCCAAGAGGTTGACGTTCTCCAACGGCGAGGAGTTCAGCTCCATACGAAGAGACTTGGCCACCGATCTGAAGGCCCCGGCCGAGTACACCTTGCATATCATGTTCACCCAGTTTGTGCGCCATGCCGAGCGCAAATTGAACCTCTGTCTCGACTACCCTCTACAGGAAGAGCCTCCGATCATTGAGTTGTTGGCCGAGGGAATAGACCCGCAGTTTGATAAAATCGTCACCTCTCTTGGGTACGTGGCCAGAAGGAAACCAAAACCAGTCATTGACAGTGTGATGTTCTGGAGAAAGTCAAAAAGCGAGGTGGCCTCGATGGCCGCAGCAGAGGTGGAAAGAACCATAGTCGCTGGGAAAGCTAACTTGTTAAAATTATCAAACAACCCAGACATTAACATCAACCCCAGCAATCCTGGAATAGCAAAGAACTCCAATACCAATGACAAATCGAAAAGAAGTTTGAGCTTGATGAGGTCCAAGAGCTTCTCAAAAATTACCCATCGCAGAAATCAGTCGGCTTCATCGGTCTTTACCTCCTCCAACACGAATGGCGATACCCAGTTCGCCAGCATAGATCAACAGAACCTGGCAGACCAAGGCTTTTCCAGACAAAAAGCTTACTACGATGAACAGATAGCACAGGCCAGAGAAACCGCCATTCAAGCTGAGCGGAAGTCTCTTGCTTCGATCTACATCTTGTGTCGCGTTTTGATAGAGGTTGTCAAGCAGACGTCGTTCGAAGTGATGGGAGAAGACTTGGAAGACAAATTGGAGGAGATCGTGTACACCCAATTGAAGACTACCGAGCCCATCAGCACCAGTCAATCATTGGTGAGATCCGCAAACTGGAACTTGTTCGCAGAGCTCTTGGGTTACATGTCCGAGAAACGATTTTTGAGTGTCAGTGACCGCTTCATAGCTGACTTGGAGAAAATTCCAGTGAATCTCAACCAAGCCGACGAGCCCAAGATACATCTTTTGATCCACGGAATGAAACACTTGAAGCTTACAAACTACCCCTTGGACGTGTTTGAGGAAAGTGCCGATTTCATCCAGTCGTTGGCGAAATTCCTTAGCAACACTCAGAACGAAACTATAATCTACACTTACTGTGAAGTGTTGAGTGCCTTGGTATTACCCTTGGCCAATATTTTGACGGCCGAAACCAATCATCCGACCTGGGTTGAAGCAATTGAAAAGATTTTCGAGAAGTCTCTTCAAATTTGGAATCATGCCGTCAAGTCAAGTGGTGGAAGTTCTTCTGCCTCAGGACTTACGGGATCAAATCCGTCTTCCGCATTAAACTTCAATTCGTCCACGGCTCTCAGAAACCCATATTCGGCCTTGGCTGGATTCTATGTCTCCATCTCTAGTAACGGGTGGGCTCAATCGTTAAATTTGCTTACTTCTGCTTTAGCAGTTTCTCGGAAAGAGCTCTTCTCTGAAGTATGGTTCAAGTTGATAGAAGACAACTCCTTCAAGCTCAAAGCAAAAGCCGAGACAGAGGAGAAAACTATCTTGATCGTTTGCATTGCCAGATTGGTGTGGGTATACATTTACAGATTACCTGACACATTGAACAATACGGTTAAAAAATTGGACGGTTTATTTCAATTATTACTTTTCAACAGTAATGCCATCAGCAAGAAGCACCAGTGGATCAATGCTGACCCCTTGCTTATCAATGCTATGGTTGAGTTAATAAGAAGTGTTGGCTTCAACCATCTCAACTATGTTCTAGACAATGTGTTGATTAGATTATTGAAGCTCAGTTTCAACAGTACTTCATTGGAAAATATCTCATCAGAACGAATCATTCTAGTGGTCAAAAGTTACTTGACGATCTTGGAAGACTACGAGCTTGCCAAAAAGCCAGACTTCCCAACCGACGAGGTTCTTGGAAATAGAATCCTCGATGAATCCAGTCCTATCAAGAGGTCAAAATTGGGCAAAGTTAAGTCCAGTGATACGAAGAATAAAGATTCACGATTGAACGAGTTTACATTCATGGCAAAGTCACACAACAATGCTTTGTCACACGAAGAAATATGCCGAACATTTGCCAATGTCTTGCGCCTTTTGGATGCGCAATATGGCTCGGATGTTTGGACCAACAATGGGACCCTTGTATCTCCTGGAAACCCACCACCTTCGAAGACTCAGTCTGCATTTTCGGCATTCCATTTTAATATGGACTTTTCTTATCTGGTAACACGGAACTTGAACATCGAGCTTTTTGCAAACTTGATTGACGCCATTCCATGGACCATGATTCCACTTAACGGCGAGAAGAATTCCGCTTCAGGTATACCGTTCAAAAGTATCGTTGAGATCTTGACGAGAAATTCCGTTCACTCAACTTTCAGGGTTGCAAATGCAGCCATTAATGCATTGAAGAAACTTGCATCCAGGAAAAACCCTAGTAGTTTGATCACAATGTTCGCCAAGATAGCTTTCCAATTTAGCGACAAGCCCGGTCCGAACTACAATGGTGACTACCTAAATTCAGCAGAGTTCAATAGGCTTTTGAAAATCTATGTTGACCTCTTGAACTGTTGGTTGAAACAGTTCAATGATATTACAGAAAGCAAGGCAAGCGACCAAAATTCAAATCCTCTAGCCCAGGATGATGAAATGATGAACAAAGATGTATTGAACGATCTTTATCAGATAAACTACAAGAATGATGATTTTGTGGGCAACGCCACCAAACTAAAGCCTAGTGATGAGCTAGAATGGAAAACAATAATCACTGTTATTGAGGAAGTCGAGGGAAACGGGCTCTTTTTCCTCTGTTCTCAAGACTCCAAAACAAGACATTATGGTGTTTGCATCTTAAAATTGGTCGAGCATTTTGATCAAGCCATCTACAACATAACGGATTCTTCGAGCAACCTTGTTTCTCCAGTGGTTTCTAGCAACAAATCGAAATCTCATTCTCGCAGCTCGTCCAAATTTGCTGCTGACGTCGGAACAAGACTCATTCATATATTGGAAGATGTCGACTTCCTCGAGATAATCAAGCCGTACAGAAAAGAATTAAGTGTACCGGAAAGAACCAGACTTGCAAAGTTGAAAAACAAAAAGAACATTTTGGTAAGACTTGCAGAGTCAGACTATGGGATTGACTCCACAATTTGGTTCCGGTTGTACCCCAAATTGTTGGATATCTTTTTCGAAAGATGTCCAATGCCAGTGGCCATGTGTCGGTCAATTGTCTGTGTTCGGATGGTACAAATGCATGAACTGATTTTGGACTTTTCAGAAAGCTACAAGAATTATACTAGCTCTCTATTTTCCAGATCAGCTACAAGTGCACCCCCTGAACTATTGGTCAACCAATGGAAGCTTTACTTGATCTACGCATGTTGTTCTTTGACTTCAACGAACGAGCAAAAGATTTCATTCCCCAACCAACCAACACACGGACGGAAACGTTCAATGCAAATGTTCATACAGCACCAAAAGATTACTAGTGCAAAATCAGTATTCAGAATGGTCGTACCACTCTTGAAGTCACAACAAAGTATGGTACGCGACGCCGTCATCTCGGGGTTAAGCTGTATCAACATCAATATATTCAAGACTTTGCTTGATAATCTTCCTCCTAGCATAAATGAATGGGACGTTCTGTTGAAGAAACGTGACTCCACGGAAGATCAGTTGAGAGTTGAAGTTGTCCACATTTTGGGTAACATTACTGAACGGTTCAAAAATGATGAGCTCATTTATGGAGACGACTGGATGATTGCCAATTTGGTTTCCATTGTCAAAAATGTCAAAACATTTTTGTCTTTGCCTTCAATTCAATCGGATTATGAGTTTCAGAAGCTCAGAAGATACTTTTGCCACTTCTTGGAAAATGTTTTCACAGGCTTGCAGGACAAGTCTGACTTGAATAAGTGGTTGCCATTCGAAGCCCGAATCGGGTGTTTCAATTTCCTCAAAGAGTGGTGTGGTTTTGGAGATGCGGATGTAACCGAGGATCGATACAATGCTATTTTGAATAGAGCTATCCAACAAAAAGAGCACACTTCCGCAGTTGCCATATTGGAGTTGGAAAAGAAACTGATACAGTACTCGACTTTGAGTTGTATGTCTGTCCTTTGTTCAGGCCCAATCAAGCAACAGATCGAAGTTCCAGGCAAATTCGCAATGATGAGCTTTGATATTCCCGCGTTGATGAGCTGGATACACTCATTGTTCTCCTCAGATCAGGACAAAGTTCATGAAATTGGAAAGGTTGCCTTGCGCAACATCTTGAATCTCAACTTGAATGATGAGGAGGTTTATCAAGAAGTTATCAAAGAATGCTATACTTCTCAAGTATCGGCAAAGACAACAGAGAGCTACTTTGTTATTTTTGTTGATGTGTTCTTGAAAGGAAAGGAGCTTGGTGAAACTCCGTATGACGTTTTATGTTTGGCGGGATTTTTACTTGGCCATGACAGTTATCCAGTAAGACATGCGGCAATCAAGCTCTTGAGGTACTTGGAAAAAGTGCATTTCAAAACTTCAACAACTGATAAGTTCATCGAGTCAGTTTCAAGTAAAGCGAAAGTCGTTTACAAAAAGGCCTTGTTTGATATTTCAGCACACCTGGCCAGTTTCAATCCTGATAGTGCCTTCATCAGAATCAGTTATATGACCAAATACTTTAACCTTGTGGGAAATGACGCAAGAAGAGATATTTTATCCTGCCTTTTACCTTGGGTGCAAATCGTGGTTTTGAAGTACAAGGAATCTCCTCCGGATTCCGAAAGTCCTAGACGTCCCGCTAATTATCTTACAGGAAACAATTTGGAGTCCACATCGTTGATGGTGTTGAACAACTTGTTTGAGATCACGGTTAAGTTCAGTTCCAAGATATCAAACGAAGTTGAGGCTTTGTGGGTAGCCCTTGGGGGAAGCACTGGAAACTTTGATATCATCATTGATTTCATAATGACCAACTGTTTGGAACGGAAGAATCCTTTATTTGTGGAGCACTCCCGACAGATCATTGATTACTTGGCATTTGCGCAATCGGATCCCAGTTATATTATTGACAAGCTTATTGGCAATCTTCAAACTAAATCCATGGTCCCACCACAGCCGCAAAAATCTTCTACACCCACAGATGCCAATAACGAGTTCCCTTACATTGCCAACCTCTGGAAGATAATTCCATACAACGAGAAGGATGCAGCGTTCTCTTTGGGCCAGTTGTCTATGGTATTTCTTGTTGACCTATTCACTGTTAGAAATGAAAAAATGTTGGAGAAGTTACCGTTACTCTTACATGTTGCCTTTTCCTTGTTGGACCACTACTTATACATTGTCCAGGAACAAGCCGGTGCCATGTTGATACATTTGATAAACTGCCTAGCGCCTAGTGAACCCAAAGCATCAGAAACCATAGAAACCTTGAGACAAAGAGATCAATACAAATATCTCTGGGTTTATGACGATTTGAACAACGACAAAAAGGGGGCACGAACCCCAAAAAGCATGGATTTGCTTGCCAGAAACATTTTGGAGATTTTCAAGACCGTTTCGCCTAATCTCCAGGACGAATGGAGCAGAGTGTCACTTAGCTGGGCCACTACTTGTGCGGTGAGACATATAGCGTGTCGTTCGTTCCAAGTTTTCCGTTCTTTGTTATCATTCCTAGACCAGGGGATGTTGAAGGATATGCTTCATCGTTTGTCAAACACCATTTCTGATGAAACTTTAGACATTCAAGGGTTTGCGATGCAGATTCTAATGACATTGAATGCTATTACTGCAGAATTGGACTCAGAGCAACTTATTGATTTTCCTCAGTTGTTCTGGTCAAGTGTGGCTTGTTTGAGTACAATTCATGAGCAGGAGTTCATTGAAGTCTTATCAACCATGTCTAAGTTTGTTTCAAAGATCGACTTGGATGCTCCCGATACTGTTTCCTGTTTGATCTCCACATTTCCTCCCAAATGGGAAGGAAAATTCGAAGGTTTGCAGCAGATTGTGTTGGTCGGTTTGCGCTCTGCCACAGCCTGGGACCACTCAATCAAGTTCCTTGATAAATTGAATACTTTGTTGGATAGTGAGATAATTGGTATGGGAGAGTCGAGACTTCTTATGTCAGTTTTGGCCAACATGCCTCGTTTCTTACATGCATTGGACGAAAAAGAAGTCAAACCTGAGGTCGAAAAGTCGGCCATGTGCTTGAGTGAATTGGCAACAAAAGCAGGCAAAACAGGCTTGGCCAGAATCTTGGTATCTTTGTCAAAAAACAGATTTAGGTCCAAGAAAGACTTCTTGGTACAAACAGTGACCACCATTCGAAACGCATTCTTCCCTGAGTACGAAGCCCAAGCGTTGGTACTTTTGCTAGGATTTTTGTCCAATAAGAAACCTTGGGTTAAGCTTGAAACTATGAGCTTGTTGAAGAACATTTTCCCCATGGTAGACCTACAAAGAGACGAGTTTGTAGGAGTTGGAGCGGACTTGATTTCACCGTTGTTGAGACTTTTGTTGACCGACTATGCTGAATCAGCCTTGGAAGTTTTGGATGAAACGGTGATAATTTCAGGATCTCAATTGGACAAGGATGTTTTGAGAATGAGTTTAGGAAACACCTCCGTCAAAAAGGAGTACGAGAAAACAGCTACCTTGTTTGGTATACCAGATGATAGTGGGTGGGCAATCCCAATGCCGGCTGTTACTGCCGCTAGCACCAGAAACAATGTTCATGCAGTCTTTTCAACTTGTGCCGTGGCGACAGTAGTTGACGACGAACTCGTTAAAGGAGAGGAAATACAGTTTCATATGGAAGACTACTACGCTCCAGTTCCAGATTATGGAGATACTGTATCAGTCGGAGTCGAGGAGCCCGATGCTTCATTGAGTAACGTGTGGGCTGCGTTGGATGATTTTGATTCCTTCTTCACTAAAGAAACGGAGCACAGTGGTGCAACGCCGGCCACCATCGCCATGAACCCAAATCGCAGGGACTTATCCGGACACCATCTACACAGCGCCTCTGTGGATACCAAGTACAGCAACTCCAGTGACTTAATGACACCCATGGACTCGGCGCCACACGTTTACGACAAGAAGGCATCGGTGATTTTGAACCGAAGCTTGGCAAGAACGCAATCCAACACGTCATTCAAGAGTAGTTTGGCGGACTCGATTGGTGCATCTAATGTGGGTGAACATGGGGCATCTGTTTCGGTAAAACGGTCGTACATCCCGTTTCGGAACAACAAAAGTAGTGCCAAGAATGGGAAAATGGATCCAAACTTCACAACCCCCGTGCTCTCTATGAGCCCGTCCTTCGACCTGCAGAGTCCCAGCTCTCCTTTCAGAACCCCCAACGTTAACACGCCAGCAATGTCCACGTTTTCTCCAGCAGGGTCCTTTTCCAACCAGGAAGCCAGCCAAACGAACATAGCCCCCGACAGTGCTACCCGGTTTGAAAATCTTCTTGGAGGCAGCAAGAAGAAAGCGAAAAGAGCGACCAGGGTCTCTCCGAACACATCCACCGCCAGCATCTCTCCCGATTTGGCCAGCAATCACTACTGGAACAAATCGAATGGGAACTCCAACGGCACCAGCTCGAGCCCCAGCACTCTCAGCACGCCTCCGGCGTCGGCCCCGAGCGGCGTGGCAGTGACCCCCAAGTACAAAGACAAGAAAAGAAGCTCGCAAAAGTATAGATGATCGTGCACTAGTCTAGAATCAAGTATATGACATTGAAGAGGAGTCGGGTGTAGAGCCGCGCGGCAGCAACAACATACCAGCGACCGCAAGTAGCAGTTCCGAGGGCGTGAGTCACGTGACTTTATTCAAAAAAAATGGAAAAAAAATGCCATCATGAAAAAGGGCATGTCAAAAGATTAAGAGATCACTCAACTAGCGATGCCACCCAAGAAACAAGACATCTCCTCCAAGAACAAGAACAAGGCCAAGGTCAAGTCTGCGGACGACAAGACGTTCGGCTTGAAGAACAAAAACAAGTCGAAAAAGGTCCAACAGCACATCCACCAGGTCAAGGCCGGAATAGATGGCGGGTTAGCCAAGCAGAAGGAGGCGGAAGCCAAGAAGAAGGCGGCCGAAAAGAAGGCGGCCGAGGAAGCCAAGAAAGAGACGGCCGCCTTGTACGGGATCCAACAGCAGAAGGTGCCCTTTGGCGTTGACCCCAAGTCGATCTTGTGTGAGTTCTTCAAGAACGATCTCTGTACCAAAGGCACCAAGTGTAAGTTTTCCCACGACATCAACGTGGGCAGAAAGGACGCCAAGAAGGACTTGTACACCGATGCCAGAGAGGAAAAGGAGGAAGATACCATGGACAAGTGGGACGACGAGAAGTTGAGAAAGGTGATTCTTTCCAAGCACGGTAACTTGAAGAGTACCACCGACAAGGTGTGCAAGTACTTCATCGATGCTGTTGAAAACGGAAAGTACGGTTGGTTCTGGGTGTGTCCCAACGGAGGGAACGACTGTATGTACAGACACTCGTTGCCACCAGGGTTCGTATTGAAGACCAAGGAAGAGAAGAGATTGGAAAGATTGGCAGAAGACTCGGCGCCCAAGATCACGTTGGAAGAGTTCCTTGAGTTGGAAAGAGGCAAGTTGGACAAGTCCAAGTTCACCCCCATCACTATACAGACCTTCACAGAGTGGAAGACCAAGCAGAAGGCCAAGAAGGCCGACGACAAGAAGAAGGAAAACGACAAGTTGGGCAAACGCGCCTTGACTGGCCGAGAAATCATCTTGAACAAGTTCGCCAACAAATTCTACACCGAAGAAGACGACGGAGACCAGTTCGACTTGTCCCAATTCAAGACGGCCTTGCCAGACGAAGACTCCGACATTAAGGATTATGGTGATGGTTCGAACGTGCAAGAGTTCTACCAACAGGAAGTCGCCGCTCCCAAGAGTGGCGCCGACGGTGACGAGGAAACTCCTGTGGAGCTCGCTCCACAAGACGCCTCCGAACTCCCAGTCGAACCATCTTCTACCACAGCATAATGACTTAATGATGGGGACCTCTATGTCTTCCCTCAAGCATATACCATGTATAATACATAAATGATACACCCATTCTAAATAACCAGATATTGATATTCCTACCGCTTTTCTTGCAAACTCTCAACATTCTTATGGTCTGACCTTTCCTGTGGTCACACCCTGTTTTTCATGCAGTTCTCGAGCACCTTGGTACTATGCCCTATGAGGTCATCGTCGTTATCGACAAACACCTTCAACTCGGTATTTGTCTTTTCTAACACCTCGATCGCCGCAACCACCTTCCTGATCCATAACGCGCCTTTGGGATCCATCTCTTCCAATTCAAGATACTTTCGAGTAGAAAAAAGATGCTGGAGACTATCCAAGTTGTTGTTGGGCGACTCGTGGATCCCGTCGCTGTTTCTGTCGTTTCCTTTCGAATCGGAGTTGGTATTGAGGCTGATTGCTGTTTCATCGTGAGACTTTGCTGTGCTTGGTTCGGTGGCTGCATTTGCCGATCTTTCACCTCTGCGAGGAGGTACGGGGGGCTTCTTCTGAAGATTGTTTCCCTTGAGTGTCGAAGGCTTCTTAGGGACCATGGGAGACAATTTTGGCTCTTTTGCGGTCGGCTTTGGAATGTCCGACAAATCAATAAGGTTTTCCATCTCCGAATCCATCGGATTGGCTTCAACTACCTTCCGCTTGGTTTTCTTCAACAACTTCCCTATCTCGTTCAAAATTATCTTGTCGTCAATGTCAGAAAGCGAATCCTCCACGTATCTGATGTAGATGGCCGCTATGCGTGAAGGATAGTTCCGGGCCAAATCCACGTATGCTTCGAGGTCATGTTCCCCCGAATCTCCCACACAAATGAACTGCTTCTCAGGGAAATCCTGTAAAATCTTGGATAGAGCCCTCCTTTTCCTCGAGGACGACGGTTCCATTAATGAGGATATGATATTACCTGTATACTGTTTCAAATGGAAGGAACCGGCAGGAAGATCAGTTGCTTTGAAGTACTGGTCTATCGTTCTGAAAAGCTGCCACGGAGAATTGGAAACGTAGTGAAACGACACATGTTTTGAGGAATACATCTCTGTATACCATTTGATCACCGACGGGATCATCCACAGCGAGACGTCTTTGAGTAGTAAGGTGGACAAAAGCTCTCGTTTGTCGCCAATGACCCCCGTGAGCTTCACGGTATCGTCGATATCACTGATCAAGCCAATCCCATCGTTGGGAATGATAACTATCTCTTGAAAAGAAACGATTTCTTCATTTTCTGCAGAAGCCACCAGTACTACCGATGGTTCGTAGTCCACCTCTATTGACAATTCAAAATGTCCGTTTGCATCTGTTTTGACTGATTCGGAAACGAGGTGGACGTCATTCTGGGTCAGTTTGGACCCGATCGATACCACCAAATCGGCGTTGGGTATGGACCTTGCGATGAAGCTTGCCAAGCGCTCTTTGATGAGTTCTTCATGATTGGAGTTGGAGAATGCCGATTGTGGTCTAAGTGACTCTGTGTCAGAGATCACCGACTCTGTCTCGGATGCGGAGTTGGTGAATGACGTTGGAGATGTAGGACGCAAGATGTCCTGCTGCAACTTGTCACTTTCCAACTCGTTGATAGCCTGCACCGTGTTCTCGTTGTATCTTGTGATCTGTCGGGCTAGGGACAAAATCAAGCGATTTTTTCTAGTCATGAGTCCGGGGCAAGAGAGCCAGCCCTTGACGTCAATGTAGTACACGCCGTCCTTCTTGCGGGTGTACGACGGGAAAAGAGTCAAGGTGCTGTCCTTGGGGAACACTATGCGCCCGTGTTCGTCGTACATGTCGCCCGTGTTGCCAAAGGCTCTGTTCGAGACACCGGTCGCCATCTGGGTCACTGAGCCGGTCAAGCGCGGGATGTAGGTGTCTCTGGTGGCCTTGGCCAAGCCAAGAAACCGCTGTCGTTTCGACAAGCCCGGTATGTCTCCCATCCGTTTGATTCGCTTGAAGGTGGAGGGCCGCGGGTGTGATGATCGGAAGTCCTTGTAGATGTCCGCAAGTAACCTGATTTTGGAGCCAGCAACCGCCTTCTTGGGCCGAGGAGTGAACAACCGTTTCGCTAAGAATGCCGAAGCGAGTTTGATAAGCCGTCTTCCTTTCAACTTGTCAGGCTCTGGTGGGGGATATGGTTGTGTGAAGTCGGGGTTCCCAGAGAGGAGGCTCTGCGAGGGAAGGAGTTCGAGATTTCACGCGTGGGAGGGAAGCCGTTGCAGCCTGGGGCAGTCTTTGGTGGAGGGCGCAGGGAGGAGCGAGTCGCTGGTCGGGAGGTTCGACAGTTATGAAAAAATCACGGCGTTTGGTTGGATGGCTGATTCTCTCTGGTGTTGCAAATAGCAGGGGCGTTCGGTCACGTGACCGGTCGAGTTGCTGTTTGGCGCACGGCTGGCGACGTTGCTGCGGGCCGGGGGTTCGTCGTGCCAGTGACGTGTGTCAGCCAGCCGCCGGGCGACGGCCTTCTGCCGATAGCCGAAGGCAGCTACTGGGGTCTGGCCGATGAACCACGAGAGGACGTCTTTTAGAGGTCGTGTACGTACCGAGTGCCGTCTAAGATCGGCCAAGTGTCCAGCACACTAAAGCAGCGGGGAACGGAGAGAAGTTCATTCAGAGGGGATCCTGTTCGCCCGCTTGGCACGTCCAGCGTGGGTTTGCGGGCTGGCAAACTGGTTGGGCTGGCGTAGAGCTTGGTGGGCTGTCATAGAACTGGTGGGCTGGTGCAGAGGTTGGCGGGCGACTTTGTAGGGACTCGGCAAGCAAGTGGCTCAAACCTTGGTATACATGCATCGTGCCAGCCTCCTGTTTCCCCAGCCTGGTGTTCGGCGGGTATCTGGGGGGGTAGGCGGCGGTGGAGCTAGCACCGCTAGCATATCTGCTAGGCGCACGACTGCTGGTGCTCAGTGCTGCGTTACGGGCCTTGCTGCGGCCCCTATCCCTCACGTGACTGTTTTGGCGGGGGATCGGGCGATCAAAGACCACCGGCCCCGTTCCGGCACCCAAGAGCACCAAATGACGGAGGTGCTATCGATAGGAAACGAGCTCAAGGACGCATTCAAGCCCACGAGCAAGTGGGTGCACGGGGGCATTGGCTGGCTCGGCGACGTGGAGGAGTTCTACCGGGAACGGGCGGCGATCGAAAAGGAGTACGCGGGAAAGTTGAAGGATCTCTGCCGGCGGCACTTTGAGCGCAAGGCGAAGGTGTCGGCGGCGGTGTCGGTGGGCGACGAGCCGCGGATCACGCCCGGGTCGTTGGAGTGCGCGTCGATGGTGCTCTGGACCGACGTGTTGACTCAGACGGAGGCCATTGCCGACGAGCGGGTGCAGTTCAACCACGAGCTCAGCACCAAGATCGCCGACAACTTGGCGAGCTTGAAGCACAAGACGACGCAGGTGGCCAAGCAGATCGAGCGGATCGACGAAGGGTTGGTGGCGGAGAAGGAAAAAAGCGAGGACGACGTCACCAAGGCCAAGAAGCAGTACGACGTGTTGTGCCAGGCCACCGAGAACACGCGGGCCAAGATCGAGAAGCTGGCGAGCGAAAAGTACCAGCGGCGCTTGGCGGAGCGCGAGGTGGAGATGAACAACGGCAAGAACGAGTACTTGATCCGGATCAACGTCGCCAACCGCGCCAAGGACAAGTACTTCTACCAGGACGTGCCCGAGCTCTTGGACTACTTGCAGGAGCTCCACGAGTCGCGCACGGTCTTGTTGAACAAGCTCTTGAAGAACGCGACGATCATCGAGCGCAACACCAACGACCGCATCAAGGAGAAGTTGTACCTCATCGACGGGACGGTGGACGAGAACGACCCGGCGTTGGACACCGCCATGTACGTGAAGCACAACGTGAGCGACTGGAACGAGCCCGCCGACTTCTGCTTCATTCCGAGCGCCATCTGGCACGACGACGAGAGCGTGGTGACCAAGGAGCCCGAGTTGACGGAGCTCAAGCGGCGCCTCAACGTGTGCTCGCGGGAGTACGCGCGGTTGGAGCAGCTTTGCTTGGACTCAAAGCAGAAGCTCGAGGAGGCCACGGCCGGACGCAAAAAGAGCCCGGCCGAGTTGACGTTGAAGTTCGACGGCCCGTTCCTGGCGTGCCTCTCGGTGTTGCTGACCTTCATGAAGCACGACGCCCAGCGCGTCAAGAACGAGGTCGAGATCGAGGTGATCCAGAACTACGCGGGCGACCGGGACTTGACCTACCACGAGCAGGTCCAGGAAAAGAAGCACACCTTTGGGTTCATGAGAAGCAAGAGCAAAAAGGGCACCGCTGCTGGCGCTTCTACTGCTGCAGCCGACGGCGACGACGCCCATTCGTTGAACACCGTCAAGTCCACCACCAGCCACCACACCGTCGGCTCGAGCGTGTTCAACCTCCGCAAAAAGGCGCACTCGATCTTGTCGACCGGCTCGGGCGCCGGCTCGGCGGGGGCCCGCGTCTTGTACCAGTACGTGGCCGCCGGTGCCGACGAGGTGAGCATCAACCCCGGCGACCAGGTGGGCGTCGTGGAGGAGGACGACGGCTCGGGGTGGACCAAGGTGCAGCTCGGCAGCGGGGCCGAGGGCTTGGTCCCGTCGTCGTACATCGAGGTGAGCCGCGGCGGGGCCGGGAGCGGCTCCGGGGGCGACTCCAAGAAGAAGGGCCCTTCGGTGGCCCCCAAGCGAGGCGCCAAGCGCGTGCAGTATCTCGAGGTGTTGTACGACTACCAGGCCGACGGCGAGGACGAGCTCAGCATCAGTGTGGGCGACCGAGTTGTGTTGGTGCAGGACGACACCGACGGCAGTGGCTGGACCGAGGGCCAGTTGAACGGCGAGACGGGCTTGTTTCCCACGAGCTACGTCAAGCGGGTGTAGTATAGAGGCACAGAGCCAAAAGGCACAAGAGAAGCTCGGAAACGCAAACGAGTAGCCAGTAGCTAGGAGTAGCAAGAACAGCAAGAGGAATATCCAGAGGAACAACTAGAGGAGTAGCGAGAGGAGTAGCGAGAGGAGTAGCCAGAGGAGAAGCTAGAGGAATGCACAAGGTGGTGCCGAAAGAGAGGGCGTACTGGGCTGCTGGGCTGCCGATGGCTTAAAGGACTGTTGGCCCGCGCAGCAGCCACTACTCTGTCACCTATTTCTAGACACGATATATTCTTATACAAACGATACGTACAACGACCGAAGTGGAGCCGGCAGCGTGGCAGACGACTACAAGCGAGATAAATGTGGATTATGTTTATTCAACTGACTTAGTAGACGTCACCTGGGATTTCAAAAACAACTTGCTTACCAGTTAATTTCGAGTATAATTGTTGGAAGGATTCCAATTTGTAGTCAACGTGGGTGGAGTCCTTGGAGTCCAACAAGACCTTGTGGATCTTGTTGCCACCAACCAAGTATCTGACTCTCTTGCCGACAATCTCGGTAGGGAAAACCAAGTCTTCCAAGATCTTGTCGTGGACGGCGGTCAAGGTTCTGGATCTTGGTCTCTTTTGTTGTTGTCTGGAGCCTCTGGATGGCTTTGGCAAGATTCTTCTTTCAGCAAGGAACACAACATGACGGTCTGGGAACTTCTTTTCCAACTCTCTGGTCAATCTGGTTTGGACTTTCTTGTAGGCGCTCAAGGATGGACATGGGACGAAGATGGCAAGAGCCTTCTTTCCGCCGTTGACGTCGATCTCTTTGATGGACTTGAACTGCAATGGTCTCAACTCAGCCTTCAAGTCGGCTTGGCCTTCCAAGTCAACGAAAGCTTGGGCAACCTTCAATTCCAATTCAGATGGCTTTTCAGATAAAATCTTGTTAGCAGCAGACATGATGTGTGATGAAGTTCTGATGGTACTACTGTAAAGTAAAAAAGCTCTTTCTATCACCGCTGGGGTTTTGGTGAAATTTTTTTACTACTGCGAATCGCGAGGCCTGGGCAGAGCGACTCTTGGGCAGAGGAGCTGCCCGATTGGGAGTGCGGGTCCTGCAGGCGGCGCCGGCGAGCTGGGCGCGGGGGCGTGTGCGCACCGCTCGCTGTGCGGGAGACGGCCTGCAGGCGGGCGTGACTGCCGACGCGCGCAGGCCTTAGGGCTCGTGCGCGCGGGCGCGGCCGTTTCACGTGGTAGTCACGTGACGGTGACTGAGCCGCCCCCGCGCCCCAGGCCCCGTCCGCTCCTCCGGGCCTTCTTCCTCACGTGCCCGCCCTTTCACCTCCACATGTTCCGGCGCTTCATCCACGACGTCCCCCGAACCGCCAGAACCGCCATGTCGCTTATTGAACAGGCCAAGAAGTCGGCCGCGTACCGCGCCGTCGACGAAAACTTCCCGCCCGCCGCCAAGGTCGTGGGCATCGGCTCGGGCTCCACGGTGGTGTACGTGGCCGAGCGCATCGGCCAGTTGGCCAACAAGAAGGACTTTGTGTGCATCGCCACCGGCTTCCAGAGCAAGCAGCTCATCATCGACCACGGCTTGGCGTTGGGCACGATCGAGCAGTACCCGGAGATCGACATTGCGTTCGACGGCGCCGACGAGGTGGACGCGCGCTTGAACTTGATCAAGGGCGGCGGCGCGTGCTTGTTCCAGGAGAAGTTGGTGGCGTCCGCCGCCGAGCACTTTGTGGTGGTGGCCGACTACCGCAAGAAGTCGCCCTCGTCGTTGGGCGTCGAGTGGACGCAGGGCGTGCCCATTGAGATCGTGCCCAACTCGTACGCCAAGGTCTCGCGCGACTTGGTGCGGTTGGGGGCCAAGAAGGTCGACTTGCGGTCCGGCGGCAAGGCCAAGGCCGGGCCCGTCATCACCGACAACAACAACTTCTTGATCGACGCCGACTTTGGCGCCATCGCCGACCCGGCCCAGTTGCACCAGCAGATCAAGAGCTTGGTCGGCGTGGTGGAAACGGGCTTGTTCGTCAACATGGCCCACAAGGTGTACTTTGGCGAGGAGAGCGGCGACGTTGACTTGTGGCAGAGCTAGGCCGCGGTGGAGAGCTCTGTGTGGTGGAAGTTAGAGTAGCGAATATGACACTGATAGTACAAGACGCGTGGGGCAAGAAACGGTGCGGTCCGCGTCGCATCGTGGGTCAAGGGAACCCATACGGTCCGCATCGCACCGTGGGTGGTCTTCCCGAGCGGTCTGGCTCGCCGGCAATGTAGAACTGAAGCATTATATTAGAGGGATCTGGTATATAACTACTTATACGCGGAATTGAAGAATCATAAGGAAGAGGGGGGCACGGTCACTTGGAGTGGCTGGAAATCCAGTTCAAGGTCTCCACCAAGCCAGTGCCGTCAAGGGCAATGGTGGGTATGACGGACCAGGTGTGCTGGCCCGACAACTTGTTCAACTCGAAGCGCTCGATCAACTCCTTGGGCTTGCTGGCGCCGGGGATGTCCTGTTTGTTGGCCAACACGATCAACAAGCAGTTGGCCAACTCCTTGTCGTTGATGACGCGCTGCAACTCCTTCTTGGACTCGTTCAAGCGCGCGGTATCCGACGAGTCCACCACGTATATGAGGGCGTTGGTGCCGGTGAAGTAGTGCCGCCACAAGGGTCTGATGCGCTCCTGCCCACCGCAGTCCCACACGGCGAAGGAGATGTTTTTGTGCTTGACGGTCTCGACGTTGAACCCGACGGTGGGCACCGTCTTGGACGTCTTGCCCAACTTCAACTTGTACAATATCGTGGTTTTGCCGGCGTTGTCGAGGCCCAACATCAAGATTCTCATCTCTTTGTTCTTGAAGATTTTGGACTGGGGGGGTGAAGTTAGTACGGCGAACAACGGCGCTCAATGGCAGGCGGGCGGGCCCGGGTACGTACGACGAAGATTCCCATGTCTGCGGTTAATTTGGTACACTCGATGAAAAGAAGAGCCGGGTGCAATCACGAACAAATCTCGGGCTATATATGTATCTGGTCCACTGGCACTCTCCACCGAACAATACAAAAGGGGAACACTCGTATCCTAGTTGGGTGGTAGTGTGAAAAGTCAAGAGGTGTCCTCACGCAGGTTACACGCGTCTGTCTGGCACCGTTTGCTCGCAAGCGGATTCTCATTCTCGCCCGCGATCGCGCCCGCCAGTGGCCCGCCATTCCTGCCCACTACTCGCACCACACCCGCTACAAAATACCGGGCGCGCCCGGGGGGCGGGCGGCCTGGCGAGACGAGCCTGCCGCTGGGGCCGCGCCAGCCGCCGCTACCGCTGCCTGCCGCCACCCACCACCTGCCGCCCCCCACCGCTGCCCACCACCTGCCCACGACGGTCGTCTTCCGCCGCGCCCAGCCAGCGCCCGCCCCGAGGGTTGTCCCTCGTTTGTGCTGCCGGCCCTGGCGGCCGCCACGTCTGCTTTTATTTTTTCTGTTTGTTGTCCCCTCTGGTCGACATATTTAGACGATGCGACGCTAATTAGGCTCGTGTAGCTCGTCTAGCGCCGGGTCGTTTTTCCTTCCGCCCCGGCAGGGTAACGGCACCCGCGCGAGCGCCCGCTAAATGCACCGCAGGGCCCGCTGGGCGCACCGGGCGCCCTCAACGCCGCTGATCGCCTCAACAACCCATCGCTGTTCCGCCGCCGCCGGTGCCTGCTGCCAGGGCGCCGGCACGCGCGTCTTGACAGCTGCACACGTCACGCCATGCTCGCGGGCGCACCTCCTTCTGCCCTCGGGTGGGCCCTCCACCGGCGCTCGTTGCCTCCCGGCGCTCCATCTCTGACGCCACGCACGGCATTTCCCGCCGTGTGCTCGCCGCGCCTCCCGCCACTACTGGCTGCTCTCGCCGCGCCTCCCCCGCCGCTCTCGCCGCAACCCCGCCGCTCTCGCCGGCTGCGCGTCGCTGTCATTCGCACCCGCGGAATTACTCGTTTTGCATCTATTTCTATAGCTGTGCTTATCTACGTGGCTGGCGCGCTTCGCGGCCTACTCGTTGCTTCTTCTCTTCTTCTCCTTCTTCTCCTTCTTGTCCTTCTTGTCCTTCTTCTCCAACTTTCTCATCGTCTCCACGCGGTCAACCACGCGCTCCAACGACAACTTGACGTCGCCGCTGCCAAAGTGCTCCAAGTTGTAGTACTTGGGCGCCAACTCGACCAACCAGTCGGGCTTCACCGTGGTCACCGTCCGTATGTAGTTCTTGCTGGTCAACACAAACTCGTTGTATATCACCCACTCGCTCTCGCTGGTGATCACCGTCGACGGGTGGATCAACACGTCCTGGTTGTCCTTCACCGTCAAGTACCCCTTGTTGCCCGACCGCTTCTTGGCCACCTGCATGAAGAAGCCCGCCGCCAACGCCTTGCGGATGTTGGTCCAGTAGTCGGCGCTCTCGTACCCGGGCGACACCATCTCCAAGTCGTACTTCTGCATGATCCGCGCCAACTGCGAACGCACATTCTGCCCGGACTGCAACGACCGGTACGACAAGAAGTTGTCGCGACACCACTGGTGCAACCCCACGTTGTGCGCGTCGTCCGACTGGAAGCCCTCGTACACGTTGATCAACGTCAAGTGGTCCCCGTCCGGGTGCGCAAACGCCATCTTGGCCTCGTCGGCCCTCTTGCGGGCGGCGGCGGGGCGCACAAACACGTTGGGCACCGACAAGAGCGCCACGATCGTCAAGATCTCCTCCGAGCACCGGAACGCAGGCGCTCCGATCAACATCACCGCCAACATCGGGTCCAACGGGAACTGCGACGCCATCCGGCCCAACGCAGTCAAGTCCCCCTCGTCCGAGAGACACTGCAAGTAGTTCAACTCCTCCAACGCTCTCATCATGGTCTCGGGGGCGGGCGGGTCCATGAAGTCGAAATGGACCAAGTCGTCGATCCCGAGCTTCTTCAACTCCAACACCGTCGACGCCAAGTTGCTTCTCAAGATCTCGGGGTACGACTGCTCGATCAACTCCTTCTTGAACGCCTCCTCGGTGTACAACCGGAAACACTTCCCCGGCCGGGTACGCCCAGCACGACCGGCTCTCTGCTGCGCCGACGCCTTGGAAATCGGACTGACCAACAACGACTCGACTCTGATTCTGGGGTTGTACACCTTCTGCTTGGAGAACCCGGGGTCCACCACGTACACAATCCCGTCGATGGTCAACGACGTCTCGGCGATGTTGGTGGAGATGATCACCTTCCGGCCCGGTCTGCCGTTGGGCTTCAATCTCTCGGGCGCAGGGTCAAAGATCTTCTGCTGCTGGTGCGGAGGCAACGACCCGTACAACGGGTAGACCTTCATGGGGCCACAGTCCTGCTCGCGGACAAGCTCGTCGGCCTCCAACGAGATCTTGCGGCACGCGTCCTCGATCTCCTCTTCACCGGTGAGAAACAACAAAATGTCCCCCTCGTCCTCGGTGGCGTGGATCTGTAACACCGTTCTGATGGCGGCGTCCAAGTAGTCGCGCTGAAACTCGGGGGTGTAGTAGATCTCGACCGGGTGTGTTCTACCAGGCACCGCCAACAACGGAGCGTCGTTGAAGTAGCTCTGGAACTTCTCGGCGTCCAACGTGGCCGACATGATGATGATCTTCAAGTCGGGTCTTCTGACGCTCACCTGCTTCAAGAGCCCCATCAAGATGTCGGTGGCCAACGTTCTTTCGTGCGCCTCGTCCAAAATGATGCACGAGTACCGCTTCAAGTCGTGGTCCTCCATGGCTTCTCTCAACAACATACCGTCGGTCATGTACTTCAAGATGGTCTTGGGCGACGTCTTGTTTTCGAAACGAATGCTGTAGCCCACCTCCTGGCCCAACTCCACGTCCATCTCGTCGGCCACTCTCTTGGCCACCGACATGGCCGCCACTCTTCTCGGCTGCGTACACGCCACCTGCGTGCCGAGCAAGTGTGGCATCTCGTCGTACAAGACAAACTGCGGGATCTGGGTCGTCTTACCCGACCCGGTCTCCCCGACAAACACCATGATCTGGGTGCTTTGGAAGATCCGCAAAAACTCGTCTCTCTGCGCATGCACGGGCAAGTCCTTTCTGACCCGCAAGATGTCAAAGTACTGCTGCGAGAACGCGCGGCCGGTGAACGGGTTGTTGGTGCCGCTCTCCAACTGCTGCGCCTGTTGTGCGGTCGTCTGGTTTCTGACCAAGTTGGCAAACTCGCCATTGTCGTGGAACTCCGGGGCTCTTCTGCCCGACCCGTGCGGGTGGGCTTTCAAAGACGCCTCGGCGGCCTCGGCCACGATCTCGGCTTCGGAGTCAATCCGCTGCTTTTTAAGTTCCCGCTCTTTGCCCATCTTCACTAGTTGCTTACTATTGTCCAAGGATGAGGTGGGCTGCTCAAAAGGGCATCGCGGGTTTTTTGGTGCGCGCACGCCCGCGGTGCAGCCTTTTCAGATACCAGAGTAAAGTGCATCCATATATATGGAGAACAGAGCAGACCAGAGCAGGCGTCTCGGGGCCAGGGGGGGGGAGCTCCGCGGGCGAGAGGTGGGGCGTGCTACGGATTCTAGATCTCGTTTAGCGGCCGTTGTTTCTTTTTCCCAGATCCAACGGGCCGTGGTTTTGATATCTTGTGTTTTACGTCAAAGTTTTGCAATATTTTCAAACCGAGCATCTGGAGGGAGTTTTGGCGATGGGCCGTAGATCGGTGCAAGGGTCGATCGGGCTAGCGAACGGTGCTAGATCGGTGCTCTGTCCGTCCGGGGTCTAGATCTTGCACGAAGAGAGCCACTTACGATCCGGGTTGCATCAAATTACATGCATGACCCGAGCCGAATGCAGAATAGTAATCAGAGCGTTCAGAGGTACATGCGTATGTAGCAGAATCGTCAGAGGTGAGCTGAGCGGCGTGATCCCAGTGCGTCCTCGTGCGTCACATGGGCTTGTCGTTCGGCAGGGTATAGGGGAGCTGGGGGGTGCGAAACGGCGGTGGGTGCGGTCTGGAGAAGATGGCGGGGAGCAGGCTGAACAGCACCGCGATGGGGCCCACTCCCCGATGGGGTTTTAGGTTTCGAGGTAATTACCCGTTTCCGGCCGGAGGATTGGAAAAAAGGTGGCCAGGCTCGGAGAAAATGAAGCGAGGTGCATCCCAAGACAGATCAAGTGCCGATGAAACGAGGTGGAGTTTGGAGCCATACCTCACGACCGGCCGGATTCCGGCACGGCAGAAAAAAAAAAGAAATGGCAGTCCCCAGAGGCAGCACCGGCCACCGTTCCGGCGACACCGTTGACCTGCTCCAGTCTAGACCGCAGGGTGTCCGATGGGGAGGCCCGAAAAAAATATCGCTGGGGCCCAGCGATCGCCAGCGCTTTCTGCTCGCCCAACAAGCTGCCCACGATCCGGCGACCGATAAGCCTCTGGGCGGTGTGCGCTGTTTCTCCGCAGCAACGCGGTAGCCGATAAACCGCAACCCCCCGCGACACGAGTAATTTGCCCAAACGGACCCGACGGTGTCTGCGTACAATGTAGATGGGCTGCGCTTAGACAGTTGCGGATAATGGACCACAGCACTATCTCCAGGCACCGGGCGCTCTGGGACCGCGTTGCTCCAGCAGAGCGGCCACTGGGGCATCGGCGGGCGCCAACGCCCACGACGCCAGCCATGCACGTCGCCTGTTTGGGGCATAGGGTTACCGAAGCGGCAATATCCAGCTACAGCCCCCAAGAGCTCGGCGGCGGTGTGCAGGAGCAGCGCCCTCGGAAGTGCTCGGCGGCGGCGACCGGGGGCCCGCTCGCCGTAGTTAACTGCGGCGAATTCCATGTTCCGAGGAGCACGTTCCGGCACACAGCACGCAGCCACCTGCACCGAGCATTGTTGCACGGCGCATATGCGTGTTTGTTTTTAAATCGTGGTCGCGTACAAAGCGCCCGCCCACTCAGCCAGGCTCGAGCTCCCAAAGGGATCCGCAGCAAGTTCAGCCTCCGCCAGAACGGACGATCCGAGCTTGCTGCCAGCGAGGCGAAGAGAGGCAGAAAGAGAAGCCCGTAAGGGGGAAGCCCCGAAGAGAAGGCCACAGTAGACGGCCAGAACGACCGGTACCGCCCGACAGGCCCCGAGCACCGAAAGAGCACCGGCCCAAAAGCACCACCGGCCAGCCCGCATTATTATTTCGACTAGTGATGCAAAAACATTCCGACCGCCATATTCTTCTCTAACGTATGCAACTTCTCCGGGGAGTTGCGTGCACCGGCCGCTCACTTTGCCAGATCGTGAGCACCCACCTCCTGCTTCTGAATTGTATCTATTTTTTTTTGTCTCTGCCACTTTCTTTTATAACGTAGCTGAAACCAACTCCTTGTCATTCCTTTAACCAAGTTCTTTCGTTCGTGCCAACTCCCCCCCCCCCCGAAGCTTCATTCACTTAACCAAGTCATTCCTTTGATACCATGAAGTTCACCCAGACCGCCTTGTTGGCGATTTTCTCGTCCCTCGTGGCCGCCAGCTGCACCAACGACGGGGGCAACTACTACTGCTCCAAGACCACCAAGGTCAAGTACTCCGGCATCGGCTACTCCGGCTCGTACAAGGACGTGACCAGCATGGACGAATCCTCCGGCTCTTGCTCGTCGTCGTCCAAGTCCATCTCCGGCAACTTGGCCCCCTTGGACGAAGAGTTGTCCGTGCACTTTAGAGGGCCCTTGAACTTGAAGCAGTTCGGTGTCTACTACCTCTCGTCGTCGTCGTCCAAGAAGAGAGACGTCGCCGAAGAGGAGGACTGCAGCACCGTCCGCCACAAGCACCACAGACACAAGAGAGCCACCCAGGTTGTCGAGGTCACCCAGACCGTCATTGTCGACGGCAACGGCAACACCGTCACCTCGCAGGCCACCGTCACGCCTTCGTCGACCGCCACCGCCGCCACCACCTCCAGCGCTGCCGTCGCCAACGAGATCCAGAACAAGGCCTACAGATCGCTCTCCACCAAGTCGCTCCCCACCACCACCACCTCGGGCTCCGCCACGTCGTCGGCCTCCCAGGCCTCCGGCTCCGCCGCCCCCAGCGGCGCCTGGTCGAGAGACTCCTACTACAAGCCCGGCAGCACCGACAACGTCGTCTTCATGAACCACTACGGTGGCAAGGGCTCGGGCACCTGGTCCAGTGTGTTCGGCAACTCGTTGTCGTACTCCAACTCGGACGCCTCCTCGGGCTCGTCGAGCGCCGTCGCCTTGGCTGACACCACCGTCAAGTCCGACGTCGAGTTCATCATCTTCAGCGGCAACAAGTGCTCGGGCACCAGCGACTGTGGCTACTACAGAGACGGCATCCCCGCCTACCACGGGTTCGGCGGCGACAGCAAGATCTTTGTCTTTGAGTTCGAAATGCCTACCGACAACTCCGGCTCCAACAACGTCGACATGCCTGCCATCTGGTTGTTGAACGCCAAGATCCCTAGAACCTTGCAATACGGTACCGCCAGCTGTTCGTGCTGGAGCACCGGCTGCGGTGAATTGGACTTGTTTGAAATCTTGTCCACCGGCTCCGACAAGTTGATCAGTCACTTGCATGATGGCCAAGGTAGCGACGGCACTGCCCAAGGCGGTGGTGGCTCGTCCGACTACTTTGCCAGACCAACCTCTGGCTCCATGAAGGCCGCCGTCATCTTCACCGGCTCCGACGTCCACGTCGTCCAAGTCGATGACAGCACCACTTTCGGCTCCACCTTGTCCGAAAGCACCGTCCAGGGCTGGATCGACGAATCCGGCTCCGCCGCCACCATCGGCTACTAGGAGGTCTAAATAGTTTGTGTTTCTGTTCGGATCGTAGATCAATAAAATGTTTTTCCACCCAAATCGGCTCGAGTAGACGTGTAGCCATCTGGCAGGGCTATAAGACAACCTTCGAAAAAGGGAACCCTGCAACGCAATCTGGAAAAGGCAATCTTGACGATTGCACTACATTGCACTACGATCGACTACATTGACCGACCACCAGCACGACGAACCATGACCTCCGTCGGAGTCGATATCGGCACCGGGTCGATCAGAATCCGCTCGGACCGGGACACCTGGTCCGAGCCCACGACCACACACCACAGCAGCGACAGGAAGCACATCACGCAGTCGTCGGTGGAGATCTTCACCAAGCTCACGCGGTTGTTGAAAAACGTCACCCAGCCGGTCGCGGCGATCTGTGTCGTGGCCACCTGCTCGATGGTGGTGACCGAGAAGGTGGAGATAGGCGGCGCGTGGTATCTCCGGCCCGTCGACATGGACGGCGGGCATGCGGAGCACCCCGAGAACCACGACGTCTTGTTGTGGATGGACCACCGTGCGGGCGAGCAGAGCGACCATTTCAACCGCACGGTGCCGCCCGAGGTGCGGCGGTGGATGGGCGTCGAGGCGATGATCCCCGAGTTGGGGCTCGCCAAGCTCAAGTGGCTCAGCGACCACTGTAGCCGGCCGTTGGTCTGTTTCGAGCTCCACGACTGGATGGCGTATCTCTTGCTCCACGGCGGGTTCGCTACGGTAGAGGGCCGGCTCGTGGTTCCGTACGTGCGCGGGAAGGCGTTTGGCGAGGGCAGCCGCGGGCTCGACGGCTCCATCAAGGGCTGGGCCCGGCTGGTGTTGAGAGAAACGTTCGGGATCGGCGACCACATCACCGTGGGCACCAGCGACGGCGAGCGGCTCGGCGACACGCTCGTGCCCGTGGGCACGCCGTTGGGGCTTGTGCACGCCACGGTGAGCGGCCCCGGCCACGCCACGGTGGTGGCCAACGGGTGCATCGACTGCTACGGCGGATGGCTCGCCATGTTGCGCAGCACCACCGGGGCCGAGGGCACGCTCACGATGGTGGCGGGCACGTCGACGTGCTTCATTCTCAGCAGCCGCGAGCAGGAGCACATCCCCGGGGTGTGGGGCCCGTTCGACCAGCTCTTGGGCAACGGGCTGGGGGTGTACGAATTCGGGCAACCTGCAACCGGCAAGCTTTTCGAGCGGATTTTCGAGCGCTATGAGCAGGTTATTCGGCGAGAGCTAGGGCTCGGTGATAACGGGCTCGCCTTGGAGAATTTTGGGTCGGTGCACCAGTGGCTCGAGACCGAAACTAGCGAGATTGAGAAACGCACATGTGACAGTATTATCCGATGGATGAGAAAGTACTTCTACTACGGCGATGTTTACGGCAACCGCAGCCCCTTCAACGACCCGGGGATGGGCGAGATGCTTATCGACGGGTGCAACGCCAGCGGCGGCGCGTCGGTGATGGACACCGACAGCAAGGAGAGCCTCGTTCTTATCTACAACTTGACAATGGAGTTTCTCTGCTACCAGACTCGCCAGTTGGTCGAGAACATTGCCTGCAGAGGGGTCGAGACCCGAGAGATCGTGGTCAGCGGGTCGCAAACCAGGAACGCCCGCTTTCTACAACTATTAGCAGACGTCACGCAAACACCCGTGCAAGTGATGCAAGAGACAAAGGGCCCGTACACCGTCGCGCTTGGAGCTTGGACGATGGCACAGGTGGGGAGGTCGTTATGGAACGGGCGCGGGCCCCTCGACACCAGCCAGGTTGCAACGCCAGACCCGCGACAGGTCGAGGCTGCAATGCAACGGGCATTGTCCTCGAATAGGGTCAAGTACGCGAGTATTGTGCCGGCCCCCGCAGAAGCCCAGCCGCTCTTGGCACTACGATACGGTGTCTACTGCGAGATGAGTCAAACGCAGCGAAAATTCCGCGCCATGATGGAGTAGCGTGTGGAGGGGATGGGGCCAACAGTTCCAGGGAGATTTTCTTTTTCCTTCTCTATTGATGCAAGTCTGAGCAATATTTTATTGTAATAGCGTTGGGGACATATTTTTCAGGCAACGATTTCGAGCGAATGTAGATTGCAACATGGAACAAAATACCCTGGCAGAAGACACCGCGCGAACGGCGAGGCAATCTATTTTTGGGGCCTGTCGAAGGGCAGCAGCACGCTGTCAGCGGAGGCGGCCGGGTTGCAATGCACCCGGCGGCCAGAGGTGAAACTCCGACGGTCGATCCTCAGACGTGCCCCAAGGAGTAACGCTCTGATTGCAACAAGGTGAAGGCAGCCTGAAACAGCAGTCGGTAAACAGAGCACACCGAAGCGGCGATAGCCAGGTAGCGCCGCGTTTGCCAGACAGCGTTGTTACCAAACAGCGCTGCTAAACGGCGCTACCTACCAGCCGGTACCGGCGGGCAGCAGAAGAGGGGCCGGGGCCGGAGAGATGCAGAAAATACACCGCCCAGGCAGGGGCATTTGGAGATATTATTCGACCAAATAGACAGGGACAGGCTCGAAGTGCAACGTCAGATCGGAACGGAGCTTATCGGAAGCTAAAAAAGCGATGGGCTGCGGAGAGCCACAGACGGAAGCGGGCGAGAGGCGTGTACCAGATGGCCCGAATAGGCACTATGTCCGAGTCAATGGGGCCCCTACGGACTCTTGGCGATTATGTCGCTCCATTGGTCACAACCTGCGAGGTTCTGGCAAGTAACGATCGGCCCAATTGTTCGGGGCAAACTATTTTTCCAGCCACAGATGGGCGGCTCAGATAGGCATTGTTCGAAGCCCAGCCCGCAGGGCCGTAGGTACTACGAGGTGGCGATCACGCACAGGCAGCCTTGGGCCCGCCGATGGAGATCTTGGGTGGTGGCACACGGCCATTACCCCAGCATTACAGATTTATCGGGCACGCTCACCAATCACAGGGCTGCACCCCAACCGCTTCCCCGTCGGCTGGATCGCTTATTTTTTGCACCACGCACAGGAGGGTGGCCCAGTCGAAGGCAATTCCCTCAGGCTGATCGTATCGTGACACACAAACGCCAGGCGACGTATAAATGCAGCGCCGGGGGCCCGAAAAGCGATGGAGACGGCTGACTTTTCGGACCACGCTTTCGCTTCCTGAACCATGTCAAACAACAACTTGCACCACCGCGGAGTCGTGTCGGGGTACGCCAGAGTGGCGCTGGTGGGGGCCATGCCCATGGGGCCCATGGGGGTTATCGGTGCCGCGCCTAATGGCGGCGGCGCGTCTGCGTACGCCCACGGCCCCGGCGCGCCGTTCGCGGCGGGCCCCGCCAGCGCGAGCGCCCCCGCCAGCGGCGCATCGAGCACCTCGAGCTTCAGCACCACTTTTGGCACTCCTGCCTACGCGAGCACTCCCAGCTTGGCGAGCCTCTCCAGCGCCCATTTCCGCTCATCCCACTTTCGCGACTCTTCCGCCCACCCCGAGCCCCCGACCCCCGCCGTGCCTCTCTCCATGCCCCCCACGCCCGCTCTCCCCAGCAAGCCGCTGTCGCCGGCCCGCGACGGGCCCGCCGCCCCGCCGCACGACGCCCCGGCCCCGGGCGACCCCCCGGCGTCGCGCAGCCCCAAGCCCAAGCGCCCGGCCCACGTCACCAACAAACACACCACCGACGCCCTCCACAACTCCAACCCCAACCGCAAGAAGAAGACCAACATCCGCGCGTGCGACGCCTGCGCCATCCGCAAGGTCAAGTGCGAGGCCCAGCACCCGTGCACCCACTGCATCACCAACAACCTCAAGTGCACCCTCTTCCGCGAGCGCTTGAAGAGCGGGCCCAAGAGCTTGCACAAAAAGACCCTCGAGTCCATCAACTACTTGAGCGAGGTCATCGACGTCAACACCGGCAAGCCGGCCGTCCGGCGCGCAGCGTCGCTCGACGGCCGCGGGCCCGCCGTGAGCGCCGACCCCGCCGACGCCGCGCCCCGCCGCGACCTCGCCGCCGAGCACCCGCCCCAGCTCCTCCGCTCGGCCTCCGCCGACGCCCGCGGCGCCAGCAACGACAGCTCGGCCTCCAACAGCGTCTCGTCTACCCCGCAGGCGGACCCGGCGCCGGGCCCGCCCCAGATCTTGGCCTCCAGCAGAAGAGCCTCGTCGCAGAGCGAGTACAACTTGACGCCCTACAACTTGATCCTGAACATCGCGCTCATCGGCGAGGAGCCCATCGTGTTCGAGTTGTTGAAGCCGCTCACCGTGCAGTCCCTCGTCATCAACTACTCCAAGTGGATCGACTTCATGACCGCCAACTTCCCCTCGGACCCCTCCAACTCAGACGCCCCCAACAAGCTCCACTCCGACATCAGCCTCATCGAGCACCACGACGACTCCATCTACCTCTCCAAGCTCCTCATCGTGCTCACCATCAACATGAACGTGGCCGAGATCCTCATCAAGCTCAAGAAGCAAAAGTACAAGGACTTCATCAAGTACCCCAAGAAGTACTTGGCCTTCCGCAACTTCAAGAACTTCAAGAACATCTGCCACTTCAAGTGCATCGAGATCTTCACCCTCATCGAGAAGAACTTCATCGTGCCCCCCATCATTCCCCAGAACAACATCAAGAACATCAACAACATCAACTCAAACCACTTGAACCAGTACCAGATCTACTACAACCTCTCGCTCAGCTGCTTGCACATGTGCAACTACTACCACACCTTGAACTTGACCAACACCTTGAACTCGACGTCCAACTCGGAAAACAACTATGGAAACGAGGCCCAGGAACACCAAAAGATCACAAACTTGCGCAAGAGCATCGCCTACTTCCAGCTCATCAACATCAAAACCAGCGACAATGCGTCGGTCATCAAGTTGTACGAACTCTTCGAGATCTTGTACACCTTCGAGAGGTTCTACTTGATCTTTTCCTCCAACAACTACAACTTGAACTTGTCGAGGAACAACGACAACTACCTCCAGTTGGACTCCAAGAAAATCCTCAAGTACAAGGCGGAAAATATCAACAACTCGTTCAACTCCAACGTGTTGTTTGACTTGATCCAAATCGTCATCGAAGAGAACGAGATCAACAACGACACCATCAATCGGTTGACCAAGCACACCAACTTCAACGTCGAGTTGACCACAACCAATGGTTCTGAGGAATCGTATCGGAGAGTCAAGGAGAAAACCCTAAAGGCTGGGAACAGCGACTCCATATTCGAAGTCATCAAGTGCATCTTGATATTCAAGATGTTATTGATCAACTTGTCGAACACCCGGGTTGCTGAATTCGAGGCGTTCTATCTCATCAAGGCATTGAACTACCATTTGGGAAGATCCGACTCGGATTTGTTCAAAATCCAGATGTCCAACTACCAGTTGTTACAGCCCTTGTTGCACCTCTTGAAGTTGGTTTTGGAACTCAAGGAGAATGTGTTTTCTTCGGATTCACAGGAGCCGTTCAGCGGCAATGGAAATGCACAGGTTCTGGGACTAGATTCGGACTCGGAGCTTGATTTTACGTACCATCCAGAAACCGACGTCGTCACTGAAATCTTGATAAAGTACAGTGACAATCTTATCAAGCATTTTTCCTTTTTCAACAACATCAACAAATTGATCAGATCGACCAAGATATTGAACACTTGGTTTTTGAATCTCAATGAAAACAGGGTCAAGATGAATGAAGCAAGCAAGCTCAGCAAGGGCCTCAAGAATGTACAGACGCAGATTTCCCAACAGAACCAGCCCTTGTCTTACCAAAGCGGCGGTTCCGGGTTAGCTGGAGCTTCGTCCAACGTTAGCCAACCGGTGGTTATGACGAGCGATGCACAGAGGAAGGCCGAAGTAAAAGACAATATGGATGAGGATGACGAAGACGACGACAGCACAGGCGGAGACGACGGCGACTATTTCTCGATAGCGCCTCGGCGGTTCCAGCCGGCAGGAGAACTCGGATCCGGTGCCACCACACGTGGCCTGGGGCTGGTTTTGGCCCTGGGAGCCAGCTCCGACTCGTCTGGAGGAGCAGGGAAAGCAGGCAACGAAGCTGGATTCGTGCCCATGGGTGTGGCTGGAGGAGCCCACCAGGCGATGTATGTGAACGGAGTCAACGGTGGCCCCAGTAGCAACTATGAAGAAGCGTTTGTGATGCCGCTGCAGCAGATGATGCAAGAACCGCTTGGCACGGGCACCATCTCTGGGATGGAGTCGCACCGGTCGGGCCGGGATCCGGAGTACAACTCGATCATGATGAGCGAGAGCACCAACAACTTGTACAACTTGTTCACGCAGATCAGCGACGACTTCCAGGGGACGTCTGTGACGGGCGGCAGCATCACTAATCTCTTCCACCTCAACAACGGATACGTGAGCGGGATGCACAGCGAGAACGGCACCCCGGGCCCCAACGGAGGCGCCGCGGGCGAGCCGTGAAGCGGAAAAGTGCCAGGCAAGAAAAGATGAAAGAACGACTTACGATGTAATATATAGAGCTAATAGAGATAGAGCGTTTGCGCCGCGAGCGACAACAAATAGAGTCACACCGTAAGCGACCACAGGGAGCAATTGGACCGCTGGGACCGGGGGGACGAGACGGAGAGATATGGCGATGTGGTCTGGAGGGAGGCGACGGCGAGATGAGCTGGGGATAATGCCAGGCCCCAGCGACGAGCGGCGTGCGCGGAGGCTTTGATACGGCCGACAAAAGACCCGAGCCGCAGGCGTTTTGACGAAGGGTCGGTAGAACTGACCGCCGGTCCAGTGCCCCGGTGCCGCCGTTGCTCCCATTGCCGGTGTTGCCGCGTGCTGCTGCCGCCATTGGCGTGCCGCGAGGGTCCTCCCAGCGGTTGCACCGACTCAGCACCAGTTTGTTTCAGCGGGCTATTTGTTGGCTGGCGGGCCTTCGGTGATTTCGGTGTGCCTCGTCCACCGAAGATGCGAACCGGGGAATCAGGCAAGCGCAGCGGGCGGGCTCTCAGCCTTGGGCGCCGCGCACAGCCACGCCCATGTCTCCGTAAATGTCTCCGCCGCAGGCTGCGGGCTGCAGCGACGCCCAGCAGACGTGTCGGGCGCTATTGGCTGCGTACACCTTGCAGCCAGCTCGCCAGCCGTCGGGGATCGGGGGCTGCAGCTGTGTGTCTCCCACTCTGGCGGGGGGCTCCACGATTGCGTTGTCGTGCCCGAGTTCCAGCGAGCCACCGCAGCAACGTTCGCCGCGGCAGAACAAAATAGCGAGCGTGAATTAGGGAGAGCTGGCGGGCGGCGTCTCGCGGGAGCACCGGCCCCAGCATTGGAGCCGGGACCCACCCGAGGCCGCCAGCACTAACTGGCCATCCTCTACGTTCTGCCGCCGTAGCCACCCCACCAGCGCTCCCATTGGGCCTGTCTCGGTGTCCTTCTGCTCGTTCCCTCTCGCTGAGTGGCGTTCACCGCCGGCCACAACAACCACCAAATGCGTGTCGAAATCGAGAAACGACCAACAACGAAAAAAACAACGACAAAAAAATGGTTAGCCCAATCCACCGTTCTTCCCTCGAAATTGATCAATACATTGGTTAAGGAGAAGGAAACAAACAGAAACCGACAACCGAGATAGGACGACTGCTTCAGCAACACCGAGAACTCCTTGAAGAACCCCAATCCTCCTCCACTTGCCCTCCTCCACCATCTGAAAATCGACTACTAGTGTCACCAGACTCCGGCATTCATTCTTCTCCCCCAATCCCCACACCACGCCCGCAACACCACCGGCCCTGCCACGCTAACCCATTCCCCACTACACTCCCGCATTATAGCATAGCATACGTATCATGGATTTGGATACAGACGTCCCCATGGAAGATGTCGAAGAACACCACTTGAGAACCGGCCAACAAAACCAGGACCCGCTGGAATCTTCCGCCAACGAAATCACAGGCTCCGCCGCCACCGCCTCCTCACAATCATATAGTAAAAAATCAGACTTGAACCTCACGTCCGTCAACCAATTGGATCAATGGATCGACAGATTGTCCAAATGCGAGCCATTGTCCGAGGCCGACGTCAAGAAGTTGTGCGACATGGCCATCGATGTTTTGCAGTTCGAGGAAAACGTGCAGCCCGTTAGAGTCCCCGTCACCATATGTGGGGACGTCCACGGCCAGTTCCACGATCTTATCGAGCTCTTCAAGATTGGTGGTCCATGCCCAGACACAAACTATCTTTTCATGGGAGATTATGTCGACAGAGGTTACTACTCGGTGGAAACCGTCTCATACTTGGTTTGTATGAAGGTGAGATATCCTAATAGAATCACCATATTAAGAGGAAATCACGAATCAAGACAAATCACCCAGGTTTACGGGTTCTACGATGAATGTTTGAGGAAGTACGGCTCTGCCACCGTCTGGAAGTTGTTCACCGACTTGTTTGACTACTTCCCCATCACCGCCTTAGTCGACAATAAGGTTTTTTGCTTGCATGGTGGGTTGTCACCCATGATTGAGACTATCGATCAAGTAAGAGAATTAAACAGAATCCAAGAGGTTCCACACGAAGGTCCGATGTGTGACCTATTGTGGTCTGACCCTGATGATAGAGGTGGATGGGGTATCTCTCCAAGAGGTGCAGGTTTCACTTTTGGTCAAGATATTTCCGAACAATTCAATCATACTAATGATTTAAGCTTAATCGCAAGAGCCCATCAGTTAGTAATGGAAGGTTTCTCGTGGTCTCACCAAGAGTCCGTGGTTACCATCTTCTCAGCCCCCAACTACTGTTACAGATGTGGAAATCAAGCTGCTATCATGGAAGTGGATGAACAGCACAACAGACAGTTCTTACAATATGATCCTTCCATCAGACCTGGCGAACCCACGGTCACCAGAAAGACTCCGGATTACTTTTTATGATCAACCCTCTCTTGCTACTTGCCTGTTTGTTTACTTTGAACGACTAGTCGAGGCTCGGTATTTGGTCAAATCCTCCCAGCTGAGTCCTAGCCGGGTGACCTTCTCGCCAGCAGTCTGCAGTGCTTTTCTGACTGCGTTCGGGGCCCTTTTGCTACGTCCAAGCTACCCCGCCGGTCCAGTCTTGGGCCTCCAAGATACTCCGAGCCACGCCAAATGCCCCTTCACTACTCGTCCGCTACTTGTCGGTTTAGTTTAGTTTATTTTCCCACTCTTATTGTTATCCGTTGTTGAATTATTACCTTTTATATCGATCCGTTTATAATACAAACACAATTGTATCGAGTCGAGTCCCCAGCCACGGAAGGTGCCCTTCGCTAAGGGCAGTCGAACAATTGTGGGTCGTGTGCGAACCCCGTTTTTTCTCGCAGCCAACCAGAGCCGTCAATTTTGATAAATTTCGGTGGTAAGCAGAATCGAGCGGACTCAGTCATCCTCAGTGCAAATCAACACCCAGCCGACCTTTTTCGTACAGCAGCATGTTGAGAACTACCATTAAGCCCTCGACCAGAGTCGTTGCCCGGACCAGATCCATCTACACCTCTGTTTTGGACTCCGATGTCAACATCACCAGAAACGGCAAGGTGAATGTTGCAGTGGGTGCGGGCGGCCGTTCTTCCAGAACCGGCTACACCGCCACTGTGTTCGGTGCCACCGGGTTCTTGGGCCGCTACGTGACCTCCAAGTTGGCCAGACACGGAACCACCACCGTCGTGCCTTTCAGAGACGACATGAAGAAGCGCTTCTTGAAGGTGACCGGCGACTTGGGAGTGGTCAACTTTGTTGAATTCGACTCCCGCAACTTGAAGTCCATCCAGGATTCTGTCCAGCATTCGGACATCGTGTACAACTGTATTGGTACCGATTACGACACCAAGAACTTCTCGATGGCCGACGTCAACATCGCCATTGCCGAGAGAATTGCCCAGGCTGTCAAGGACGCAGGGGTCCCTAGATTCGTGCACGTTTCGTCGTACAACGCCAACCCCGAGTCCAAGTCCATTTTCTACGCCACCAAGGGGATCGGTGAACAGAGAGTCAGAGACATCAACCCCGACACCACGATCGTTAGACCCGGTCCTATGTACGGAAGAGAAGACAACTTGTTGAACTACTTGGGACCAAAGTTGAAGATGTGGACTCCAAACAAGAACGCCAAAGAAATCTACCCCATTCATGTCACAGACGTCGCCAGAGGCTTGGAGAAGATTGGATTCGACGACTCCACTGTGGGACAGACCTTCGAATTGAACGGCCAACAGAAGTTGACTTTCCGTGAGATCAGACAGATGATCCACGGGATCACCCAGGACTTTGCCGTCCCAGGGCCCTTGTCGTACAACTTTGCCGACTACGAGATCCCATTGGCCCTTGCCAAGCTTGTAGCACAGGCCAAACAATTTGCGTACTGGAAGTTGACCAACCCCGACCAGATTGAAAGACATTTGATCAACCAGGTGCTTGATCCCCACGCCAAGTCGTTCAAGGACTTGGGAATCGAGGACACCGACCAGTTGGCCGACGTGTTGTTCACCTACGTCAAGCACTGGAGACATCCATTGATCTCGCAGAAGGGTGCTCCATCCAAGAAGGACATAGAAAAGTTGCGTCAAATCGAGCACTTCACCTAGGCGCCCGTGTGACACTCGCCGTACGCCTCCCCCCACTTTTCTTGTTCCACTATTTAAACACCCCCTCTTGCATAATACACACGTCACCGATAGATTGTAATCATATCGTAGCCCGTATGCGAAAGGGCCAAACATCCAAAACGCAGCGCATTTTTCGCGGGCCCGGAGAAGCCCGAGGCCGCACGCATTCTTATAAATGGCGGGCCGGCGCCCTTGCACCCACCACCACTTGCACGTCCACCTGCACCTCTACCCCCACCGATGACTACGTACGTGCTCCCTCCGATCGACTCGTTGTTGCTGCTCGACGTCGCCGCCCGGGCCGAAGTGTTGGGCCACTTGTTCGAGCCCTGCGAAACGCTCTCGACGTTTCTCATCGAGCGCCTCTTGGCCGGGCAGCACCAGTTCGCGTCGTACCGCCAATTGATCGAGGCCAGCCGCAAGGAGCTCCAGACGCTCCTCGTGGACGCCGAGTTGAACGCCGCGGGCGACGACACCAAGATCGACCCGCGCATCGCCAAGATCATCGCCGCACACCCCCGCTTGGGCGGCTCGTCCCACGGCCCGGAGAAGTTGTCGCAGCACTCGAGCGGCGAGCAGAAGTCGCTCGCCGCCGCTTCCGCCGACGAGGCCCGCCGCCTTGTCGACTTGAACGACCGCTACGAGAGCACCTTCCCGGGCCTCCGGTACGTGGTGTTCGTCAACGGGCGCTCGCGGGACGCCGTGATGCGCGATATGACCGCCCGCATCGCCCGCGGCGACATCCAGCTCGAGAGAGAGGCCGCCTTCCACGCCATGTGCGACATAGCGCTAGACAGAGCCGGCAAGTTGGGCGGCTAGAAGGCACAGCCGCAGAAGAAGGTACAGATAGACAGTCAAATAGACAATACACACGACACATAGGCAAATACAAGTAGTGCAACGACAAACAGACAAGTAGTGGCAACAAATGGACGAGTAGCGGCAACAGCACAGACGGAGACCGCCCGAAGTTTAGCTACCGGGCTCCTCCCAAAGTTTAGCTGCCGGGCTCCTCCCGAAGATTAGCTGCTGGGCTCCTCCGGCCACCTCGCCGCCCCCACTCTCGCTCCACCCACGCTCTCGCTAATTTACCAATCGCTCGCGCTTATCACGATAAGCAACGGCCGGGTAACCGGCACACTCCGTCCAATTGCGTGTTCGCACGACTTCCTCCAGTTCGTTCAACCCACCGCCAGGCAACACCGCCAAACATTTCTTAGCGACTGTATTGGTGACGACAGCGTATTGTACCAATTAATCAATCAATTTCAATAAAAAATGGTATGTGTTCCCGCGGCCCCGCCAGCAACAGACACGCTCAATTGATGCCACGTGCACAGGCCCCGAGCCACGGCAATTCGCCGGGCCCGCCCGCCCTCCAGCGCCGCCCAGCAAGGGCCCTCGAGCCGGGTGGGACGGAGAGGCGCCCGGGCCCAGTCGCAGCAGGGCGAGCCGCCCGCAAGAGGGCCCCTGGACGGTGCCGTTTTCCACCGAGCTAGCGCTCCCGTCGGAACCGGTCGTCCTGCGGGCCCCTTGCTGTCGCTGCTGACGTATCCCCCTTTTTTCACTACTAACCTCCGCCAGGCTGGTGCTTTAGAAAATGCCCGTAAGGAAATCAAGCGTCTTTCCTTGGACGACGCTGAGGAGTCGCAATACGGCCAAATCTACTCGGTCTCGGGTCCCGTCATTGTCGCTGAAAACATGATTGGTTGTGCCATGTACGAGTTGGTCAAGGTTGGCCACGAGACTTTGGTCGGCGAGGTCATCCGTATCAGCGGCGACAAGGCCACCATCCAGGTCTACGAAGAAACCGCAGGTGTCACTGTCGGTGACCCCGTCTTGAGAACAGGTAAGCCCTTGTCTGTTGAATTGGGTCCTGGTTTGATGGAGACCATCTACGACGGTATCCAGAGACCGTTGAAGGCCATCAAGGACAAGTCGCAATCCATTTACATCCCAAGAGGTATTGACGCCCCTGCATTGTCCAGAACTGTCAACTACGACTTCAACCCGGCCTCCTTGAAGGTTGGTGACCACATCACCGGTGGTGACATCTTTGGTTCCATCTACGAGAACTCGTTATTGGACGACCACAAGATCTTGTTGCCTCCAAGAGCTAGAGGTACCATCACCTCGATTGCCGAAGCCGGCTCCTACAATGTCGAGGACACCGTTTTGGAACTTGAATTCGAAGGCAAGAAACACTCGTACTCAATGATGCACACCTGGCCCGTCAGAGTGCCAAGACCAGTGGCTGAAAAGTTGGCCGCTGACTACCCCTTATTGACCGGTCAACGTGTCTTGGACTCCTTGTTCCCTTGTGTTCAAGGTGGTACTACTTGTATTCCAGGTGCTTTCGGTTGTGGTAAAACCGTCATTTCTCAATCGTTATCCAAATTCTCCAACTCCGACGCCATTATCTACGTTGGTTGTTTTGCCAAGGGTACTCAAGTTTTGATGGCTGATGGTTCCGACAAGAACATCGAAGACATCACTGTTGGCGAAAAGGTGTTGGGTAAGGATAGTACTCCAAGAGAAGTTGTCGCATTACCAAGAGGAAATGAAACCATGTACAAGGTTTCTGAAAAGACTCAACATTCTACAAGCAATGTCTTTGCTACTGGCTCGTACACTTGTAACGCCACACACAAGTTGGTTGTTGAGACTGAACAGCAAATTGACATCACTGAAAGTTCGAAGCAGACTAAGCATGACCTTGTCTGGAGTTCTGTCGTGAGTTACTTTGAACTCGAGGAAATCACCGTTGAGGGCCGTTCCTTGCAAATGGTTGTGGAGCGTATAAAGTCTTTCGAAGACGCTGGAAAGTCTGCTCGTAACCAGGCTAGGGACTTTGCTGCCACTCTTTCTAAGAGTGCTATCAAATGGACTGTTGAAGCTCGTGATATTTTCAGACTCGGAAGCCAGGTTCGTAGAGCATCCAGACAAGTTTCAGCTCCTTGCTTGATCGAAAATGAGTTCATCGCTCCATTAATTGAAGAATGGGGCTACGACCCATCTATTGCCCAAGAAATGGCCTACTTATTGGGTTGCTTGTCTAGCAAGAAGAGTACCTCAGGTCCCTCTTTCAAGATTGATATCGGCGACGCTGCCCTCTTCAAGCGTATCGAGGAATACTCCCGCAAAGCACAACTTGAAGTTTCTGTCGACAAGGATGCATTCAAGAGCTTCGAGAACCACAAATTCAAGAAGGAAAGTCCAGCAGTGTTTGTCACTCCTAAGGGAGTCACCTTCACTGGTGACAATGTCACCGTCTCCCATAGCGGAACTACCGTCATCTCTCGTGAGAATGGTACTTCCGAATTCCGCAACGGTGTCACTGCTTCTCGTGACGGTGTCATAGTTACTGGTGATGATATTTCGGTTTCTCGCTTCGGTATCAACATAACTGGTGACAACGTCACTGTTCTGGGCAAGAACGTTATCCGCAAGTCTGAGGAGGACATTTCATTTGTTCCAAGCGATGTCACCAAAACCGTGTACAGCGGACGCCGTACTCAGGACTTGGTTCTTTCCCTTTTCCATGAAGTCTTTGGCGACGTTTCGGAACATTTCCGTTTCCCTCACTTCTTACGTACTGAGAGTATCGCAGTTCGTGAGCAATTTATTGCTGGTGTCATTGATTCTGAAGGATTTGTTAAGAAGAACGCTGAAGAATTAGAAGCTACCGTTAAGACCAACGACTCGGCCGTCAGAGATGGTCTTGTCTCTGTTGTTCGTTCCCTCGGTATTCCTTGCTCGGTGGATGTGTCAAACTCCAAGTCTGGAAAGAAATACGCTGTTCGCTTGGGTGCTTCCGCTGCCTTGAACTCTGTTCTCTCCAAATGTGCAGTTGCTTCCAACAAGGCAACTGCTCCAGTCACTGTTGAACGTGTTCCTCAACCATTCGACTTCGAACTTGAAGAATTGAAATCCGACGAATACTACGGACTTACTCTTTCCGATGATTCTGACCACCAGTTTGTTTTGTCGAACTTGACTGTTGTCCACAACTGTGGTGAGCGTGGTAACGAAATGGCCGAAGTTTTGATGGAATTCCCAGAATTATTCACTGAAATCTCTGGTAGAAAAGAACCTATCATGAAGCGTACAACCTTGGTTGCTAACACTTCGAATATGCCAGTCGCTGCTAGAGAAGCTTCCATTTACACAGGTATCACCTTGGCTGAATATTTCAGAGATCAAGGTAAGAATGTGTCTATGATTGCTGATTCCTCGTCTCGTTGGGCCGAAGCTTTGAGAGAAATTTCCGGTAGATTGGGTGAAATGCCTGCTGATCAAGGTTTCCCTGCTTATTTGGGTGCCAAGTTGGCTTCTTTCTACGAACGTGCTGGTAAGGCCGTTGCTTTGGGATCTCCAGACAGAGTTGGTTCAGTGTCTATCGTTGCCGCTGTTTCGCCAGCTGGTGGTGATTTCTCTGATCCCGTCACGACTGCTACTTTGGGTATTACCCAAGTTTTCTGGGGTTTGGACAAGAAATTGGCTCAAAGAAAGCATTTCCCATCCATCAACACCTCCGTTTCGTACTCCAAGTATACCAACATCTTGAACAAGTACTATGACGAAAGTTACCCAGAGTTCCCAACCTTGAGAAACAAGATTAGAGAAATCTTATCTGATGCCGAGGAATTAGAACAAGTCGTTCAATTGGTCGGTAAATCCGCATTATCCGACTCTGACAAGATTACTTTGGATGTTTCCAACTTGATCAAGGAAGACTTCTTGCAACAAAACGGTTACTCCACATATGATGCATTCTGTCCAATCTGGAAGACTTTTGACATGATGAGAGCGTTTATTTCTTACTACGACGAAGCCCAGAAAGCAGTTGCCAACGGTTCTCAATGGTCCAAGTTGTCAGAAACAACTTCTAACATCAAGCATGCCGTTTCCTCGTCCAAGTTCTTTGAACCAAGCAGAGGCGAAGAAGAAGGAAAGAAGGAATTCAATGACTTGTTAACTTCTATCTCGGAAGGTTTTGCCGAAGCATCTGAATAAGCATGATATTGCCTTTAATTCTAATAAGTACGTTTTTTTAGTCAAAGTTTGTTTCCATTGTTTACATCTGCCCTAGTCCAGATCAAAATTCAAATATACACCGAATATCTTAAATTTTTTACTATTGGTCGTCTGGCTAACCTGTGTTACAACAAAAACTTGCTAAAGACGAGAGTGCGTTGCATACAATCTCAACGGAGTAGCCCAAAGCAGAGGCAACAGAGTCGACAACGTCCCGAACAGGATCGTCCATTCCGTCTAGCAAGTTTGCTCCGTTTGCATCCAAATGGCTTGGTCCCGACTCGTTGTAATCCTGTTTATTGTACTCAAAGTCGGCCAAGTCAATTCCTCTTGCAGTAGGCTCGGTCGCCGGCCCGGGAGCTTCGTAGATCGTTGCTTGGGAGATCGACTGGGACTGACGCTCGGGCGGTAGCAACGATACCGAACTATTTTGCCTTGCATTCAGAATGCTGATGACGTTGGGGTTGATCTTTTTCGTAGCTTCGGCACGAGCCATACGCTCAATTTGGTAAATTGGTACATTTGGGACTTTTTCGGGCGAAATGTAGAACCAGCTTTTTAGATATTGCAAAACGCTGTTTTCTTGCGGGGGAGAGTAACGAGTGTATGGGTGATTGCCGTCTAGTATAGAATCGTTGTGATAGCCTGTGTCGCCAGGAGCCCACCGAAGAAACCGTTCTTCCATGAGGTCTTGAAATCGATCGTTTCCGGCGAAGCGAAAGCTTCGGCAGTTGTGGAGTTCTTGTCTCAAAGAATCACCCACGTAGGTTGTAACGTGAACGGGGGCGGTGTGTGGTGACTGAATGTGCTTGTCGAGCGGAGGAGAGGGGCTATCAAAGCATTGAAGCAACGCAGGTGTTAGCAATGCGTTCGACGGTACTGGCTGCTCTGGATTGAATGTCACGCGATTTTCGAACCTTGGAGCTCGACTAGCACACTCTTTTGGACACACTCGCCCAATAGACTTGCAACGGCCTTTATAACCAGGCAAGGTTTTCGCTTTGGGGTCTGTGGGTGATGCATGAGTCGAGGGAATTGGGAAAGGAAAAGGAGCTGAGCGGAACTGATGGCCGACCAGAGCACGTTTTGGGAAACCAGACGACACAGTGGCGCTGAAACTGCTGCTGCGGTCGTGAAGCTCGGCGCTCAACTGGCTATTACTGCTTTGGTATTGTCGTATCATCCGGTGCCGGGAGTATTTGCGAGGTAGAGTTGCAGCCATTTGTGTTGCAGCCTCGCACTGTATGCAATACCGAGAGCGGCGAACCAGCAGCCACCGGCCTCACGTGACACGAAATTTGAAAGTACGGCGAACTTCTGGAGACGGCGGTTGGGGTAGCCACCGGACGGGCGACGGCAAGAACGGAAAGCTGGAGTCGTCATGGTGCTGCGGCGAACGCAACGACGTGTCCGAGAAGCTACGTCACTACAGGCAAAAACGGTATATACAATATTTGTATTACTTATACGGACAAATCATTCGATAGGAATACCGAGATGACACGATTTGAAAGAACTAGCATATAAATCGAAAACAAATTGACACCGGCGGAGAACCAGTGCCAACCAACCAACAGCAGCATGAGCTTTATTCGGGCAGACCCACTAGAGGTCCTTCCCTCCTAACGACGATCCAACCATTGACCGGTCGACATTGGCGAAATTTCTTCGCCGAAATGTGTCAAACTATCTTCAGTCCGATTACTTGGATCTAGCTCTAACCTTCCGTCTCTTTCTCTTAAGTCTTCTGACTCTCTTTTTTCTCCACTTATTTCTCATAATTGATGATAACTGGTGTGTAGAAAGGAAAAGGAAAGGAGAGAAAAATGGAATGGCGAGAGCATATTTATAACGACTGGGAGTGAGCGTGGTGGGAGCGAGCGACAGGACGTCGACGCTTGCGGCGGAGGACTTTTGCGGCGGCGCTGCGACGCGACACGACCTGCGACAGGCGCGCCAGAGCGGCTGGTGACTGCGAACGGCACGTGCCGCGCGCGCCGTCTGCACAGAGCGTCGAGGGCTGCGTGCCCTAACGAGGGTTCCCGGCGGTGGCAGGCCCGCCGGCCGGTGGTGTAGACGCAATGCATACACGAGTGCATGGTGGCCGTGGCTACCGCCCAAAAGAGCTGGTGGAACCTTCTCGAACGGCCCGCGGGCAGCCTACCCGCCGAGCGCCCGCCGCGCCGTGCTCGATGCCAAATGCGAAGTGTATTCTTGTTATGTACTTCTATCTAAGAATGCGGGTCGGTCTTTTGGGGTTGCTTTTGCAACCTTTCGGTCTCCTGCCGTAACGCCTTGAGTAGATCCTCTTTCAAGTGCTGCAAGTTGTAGTCGTTAGTGAGCGACTCCACGACCTCCTCTGTGATGAGGAGTCTTTCCGGCACGTCCCTGTTCACGAGCCCGAGGTCCGGCACGCTGGCGTACGCCAGGTCCAACTTGGGGACGGCGGTGAAGCTCAAGTGCTTGGTTGCGCTGGGCGCGGCGACGGCGTCGTCTGCCTCGAGCAAGTAGTCCAAGTGCTTCACGCCCAAGAGGGCCTTGATGTTGCAGTACAAGCGGTACGCCAAGTAGAAGCCGGGGATGTTGGGCACCACGGGAATGATGGCGAGCGGCAAGCAGATGGGTATGCCGATGGCGCAGAGGGTGGCGTACTTTTTGTGGACGGAGTACGACTTTTGCCTGAAAGCCGTCAACTCCGCCAACACGGTGGACGCCTGCTGGAAGGAGGGGTGGTACACCGGAATGGGTTTGATCTGGTTCGAGGGAATCTGCATGTGGTCGATTTCCGACTGCACCATGGCCGGGGTGTTGTCTTCGGCGTTCAAGTGCAAGCGGACGGCCTCCAAGGACTCCTCGTTGATCTCTCTGATCATGGAGCTCTGCGACGGAAACGACTTGAGACAGTTTTCCTCGTAGGGAATGGTGTCGAGGAGCTTCTGGACGAGGGCGGTGATGCGGAGGTTGATGGCGTTCTGCGACGTCGAGATCTTGGTCCAGCCCTTCAACGCGAGGTCGGTGGCACGCGTCTCGAGCCGGGTGATCAACGGGAACTTCTGCAGCTGCGTCTGGGTGAGCATGGACGGCTTGTGGTTGCAGTAGATGTAGGACTTGGCGGTGGTGATGGGGAGGGAGATGACGTAGATGGACGAGCTGCGGGGGAACCCGGCCCCCGACGACTGCCATCGTAACGCCGCGCTGGCACTCGCAGGCCGGTTTCTAAGCATGGGGGTCCTGAACATCGCGGTGGGGAGTCTGGCGGGCTGGTGGTGGCGAGGCAGATGGGCAGATAGTCGCCTTCGCTTTTGCTGATGCGCCTCCCACACGATTGCGCAACCGAGTAAGCGAAAAATGAAAAATCGCGGGCTCCGGCAGGAGAAAAGTTGCAGCCGGCGGGGGAGGACACGAGAAGAGGGGCCGTCGAGAAGCCCGTGGAGAAGCCCGTCGAGGTGCCCGGCGAGATGCCCGGCGAGGCGCCCGCCGCAGTCTCCCCGTGAGCGCTGCCGCCACTCACCGCCGGTGCAGACGGCGCTTCTGCTGCCGCCTTAAGCTCCAGCACCTGGCCGGAGCCGGGCCGCGGGGACTCCGGCCGGCCCTCACGACGCTCCTCCCGGCGGGTAGCGGAGCGCGGAGAGATCCGGGCGCCGTCCGCTCCAGCAGCTCTCGCTGCTCTACAAAGACTCCCGCTGGTCTCTCGCTCTCCCGCCCACCTGCTGGCTGCGCAGCTCACGTTCTGCGCAGCTCCTCACGTTCTGCGCAGCACGTTCTGCACTGTTGCTGGCACCCGCACCGCACCGTGTGCAGGCCGCGATCGTTTAGGATGTTTGTACACATCGAGTCGATTGGCGCCCGAACCGCCTACCAGCCCCACCACCTATGACTGAGCCTGGAGAACAATCCGTGCCCTCTTCCGCGCGGAGCCGGAACGTGGCGTCCGGCGCCAGCACCGAGGCCACGCGCCTCTCGCTGGCGGCGCTCGACACCTCGCAGGTCAACTCGTACAGCCACCGCCCCAACATCGTGCCGCCCTACGTGCTCGACACGCTCTCCAAGGTCCACTACAAGGACCAGCTCAACAACACCAACGTCAACCAGCACCCCGGCGGCGGCGGCGGCGGCGCGGACGGCGCGCCCAAGCCCGCGCCCGCCAAGCCCAGCGAGGAGGAGCAGTACCTCAGCTTCGCCAACGACCCCTACGTGAGCTCGATGAACAACAACTGGCACACGTTTCTCCACTCGGTGCAGCAGCCGTCGCTCTACACCGACGCGCAGATGCTGGTGGACCGCGAGTTCGACCCCAAGTGGAACCTCAACGAGGCGTGGGGCGGCGACGACCGCCTCAAGTTTGCATTGCTCGGCAGCTCGCCGTCCGACGAGGACACCTACGTCGGCGACTCGCCCGGCGGGATGCTCCGCAAGATGTTCGGCGGCGGCGGCGGGCCGGACGCCGCCAGGAAGAAGAGCCGCGACGACGTCCCGCGCGTGCGCTCCAAGGCCGGCTACTGGATGTCGGACGAGAAGCGCGCCGACTTGTTGCCCACGCTCAAGCGGCTCCTCATCCAGAACCCGTTGGTGCCGCTCTTCTTGCGGATCTTGATCTTGACCTTCTCGGCCGGCGCGCTCGCGCTCGCCGTCACCATCTACCAGTACTCGATGAAGGACTACGACAACACGTCGGTCGAGCAGCAGCCGAGCACCATCATGGCCATATCGGTGCAGTGCTGCGCCATCGCGTACATCATCTACATCTCGTACGACGAGTACAGCGGCAAGCCGTTGGGGCTCCGCGACCCGTTGGGCAAGATGAAGCTCATCATGTTGGACCTTTTGTTCATCATCTTCTCGTCGGCCAACCTCTCGTTGACGTTCAACACGCTCTACGACGACGAGTGGGTGTGCCAGGACGACACCACGCCGAGCACCGCCGGCACCTTCCACCCGCGCGTCGGCTCCATCTGCCGGCGACAGCGCGCGCTCTCGGCCTTTTTGTTCTTGGTGCTTGGGTTGTGGGTCTTGACCTTCACCGTGAGCATTGTGCGCGTGGTGGACCGGGTGAACGTGGTGGACCACCGCAACAAGTGAGCGAGACAAGCGACTAGCGTAGTGAGAATGTATAATTAGAAAAGATAACATAGAAATACGACACCTGAGAGGGACAGAGAGGCGGCAAGGAGGCTAAAGCACGACAAGGAAGCGACAAGGAAGCGACAAGCCAAAGACGACAAACCAGACGACAAGCCAAAGAGGATTGTAGACGCAAAGGGAAAGGCCCGAAAGCAGGGCCGGGCCGTCGAGCCGCCAGCGCCGGTGGCCAGCGCTAGTGGCCTGCGCCGGTGGCCGGCACCAGCGACCGGCACCAGTGACCGGCACCAGTGACCGCCCCAGCGCACCCCTCGGCTTGTCGCACTCTTGTCGCACTTTCTTTTTCTGTCGCGTTTGGCGGCCGTCGTGTCCACCAAGCACAAGACAACCACACTTTTGCATTTCAAATCACACTACCACGACGCCAGGAGCCTGATTGAAACGCCAGTCCCGCCCCGAGAGACCGCCACCGACCCCCGCGTGCCCAATTGCCCCCCGCCCCGGCCCCACACGTCCTGCACCCCCATCTTTTCTAACAGCCGCCCGCCCGTCGTCCGCCCCCCATGTCGTTGCCCGTAGCAAATGACTTGGACGCTACCTGGAGCTTCATCCAGCCGGGCCTCGAATTCATCTTGGGGTCCCAAGGTGACCAGGGCGTCACCTCCAAGATGTACATGAACTGCTACACCGCCGTCTACAACTTCTGCACCAACAAGTCCCGCCGCAACAACGCGGACCTCGCGAGCTCGGAGGCCAACTCGTACTCCTTGACCGGCGCCGAGATCTACGCCCGCTTGGAGACCTACTTGACCGAGTTTGTCCGCGCCTTGTCCAAGGACCCGCAGGACACCTTCTTGGAGTTCTACGTCCGCAAGTGGACCCGCTTCACCATCGGCGCCGGCTACTTGAACAACGTGTTCGACTACATGAACCGCTACTGGGTCCAGAAGGAGCGCTCAGACGGCCGCAAGGACGTCCACGAGGTCAACAATCTCGCCTTGCGCAAGTGGAAGGCCGAGATGTTCACCCACAACTCACACGTGTTGACCTCCGAGGTGTTGGAGTTGATCGAGTTGCAGCGAAACAACCAGATCGTCGACACGTCCTTGATCTCGACCGCCATCAAGTCGTTGGTCTTCTTGGGCTTGGAGACCCAGGACGCCAGAAAACCAAGCTTGGGTGTCTACATCACCCACTTTGAAAAACCCTTCCTCGACCGCACCGGCCAGTACTACAGCAACGAAAGCTCCAAGTTCCTCGCCGACCACAACGTGGTCGAGTACATGAGAAAATGCGAGAGCCGGTTGGCCGAGGAAATCTCCCGATCCAACAACTACTTGGAAGAACACACCAAAAAGCACTTGTTGGACACCTTGAACAAGGTGTTGATCGAGGACCACTCCCAGGAGATGTACGACCAATTCTTATCCTTGCTAGAACAAAACGAAACCGACCACATCCAGAGAATGTACAAGTTGTTGTACCGCGTTCCCTCCACCATAGAGCCGTTGGCCACCACCTTCCAGAACTACATCAAGGAGCAAGCGGCCAAGGCCATCGAGGACATGAAACAGGCCGCCGAGGCCTCGGTCGAGGCGAAGAGCGAGGGCAAGCCCACGAAACGCAGCGCAGCCAACATTGTCGACCCCAAGGTGTACGTCAACACGTTGCTCTCGATCTACGTCCAGTTCAACGAGGTGGTGGGACAAGCGTTCAACAAAGATCCCCGCTTCATCAAGGCCTTGGACAACGCATGCCGCTACTTTGTCAACCACAACTCCATCGCCACCCCAACCCCAAAGTCTGCGTGCAAGACCCCCGAGCTCTTGGCCAAGTACTCCGATCTTTTCTTGAGGGGCAACAGCAAAGAGGCAGACACCATTGACATGAACTCCGACAACATGATGGTGGTGTTCAAGTTCATCAACGACAAGGACACCTTCGAGGAGTTCTACCGCCGGCAGTTGGCCAAGAGATTGATAAACGGCAACAGCAAACTGGAGGAGTTGGAGGAGAGCATCATCCAGCGGTTGCAGGAGGAGAATTCGATGGAGTACACGTCCAAGATGACCAAGATGTTTTCGGACATGAAGGCGTCGGAGGACTTGAGGTCGAGTCTCAAGGTGTCTGAGTCGATTGTCAAGGACTTCAATCCGTTGATTTTGGCGCAGAGCATGTGGCCGTTCCACCACTCGCAGGATTACGACTTGAAGGTGGCACCCGAGTTGAAGGCACCGTTCGAGAGTTTAATACAGGCATATGATTCACAGCACAACGGGAGACAGTTACAGTGGTTGTGGAACCACGGAAGAGCCGAGGTGAAGGCGTCGTTGTCCAAGAAGGGGAAGCCGCCGTTCATATTCACCGTGAGCAACATCCAGTTGATGATCTTGGTGGCGTTCAACAAGAGCAACACCTACAGCGTGGGCGAGTTGTACGAGATCGTGGGCACCACGAGACACGTGTTCGACGCCCACTTGCTCCCGCTCACCAAGTACAAGTTGCTCGAGCAGACGCCGGCCGGGCCCGAGAACTCCGGGCTGGACGCCACGCGGCTCACGATTGTCGCGGAGTACAAGTCGAAGAAGCTCAAGGTGAACTTCATCAGTGTGATCAAGAGCACCGAGCCCAAGTTGGAGGAGGACGAGGCCACCAAGGAGATTGACGAGACGCGCAAGAACTTCCTCTCGGCGTGCATCGTGCGCATCATGAAGTCGCGCAAGGTGGTCAAGCACAACGACCTCATCAACGAGGTGTTGCCGCAGACGCTGTCGCGCTTCCAGGCCAAGATCATCGACGTCAAGCGCGTGATCGACCAGTTGATCGAGAAGCAGTTCATCCAGCGGATCGAGAACAACTCGTACGAGTACTTGTCGTAGTGTGTATAGTGAATGGACGGTAATAGCAGCGACAGCCCGGTGCGGCGCACGACCGGGCATCACCGTTTGGCGAGCGGCGCGCGGGCAGCCCGCCAGCACCGGCTATATACGACCAGCATGTTGAAGCGACACAAGCAGGACGACGCCGGCGGCGCCGGCGGCCTCTACAGCGCGGCGGTGCTGCTCGAGGGCCACGCCGGCCCCGTGACCAGCTGCCGGTTCAGCCACGCCGGCTCGGCGATCGCCACCGCCGGCGCCGACGCCAGCATCTTGTTGTGGCGGACGCCGGCGGCGGCGGACGAGCCCGCGCCCAACTTCGGCGTGTTGCGCGGGCACCGCGCGGCGGTGACGGCGGTGCGCTGGCTGGCGGACGACGCCACGCTCGTGAGCAGCAGCGCCGACGCCACCGTCGGCATCTGGGACGTGGCCACCGGGCAGCGCGTGCGCCGCGGCGCCCACCACGAGGGCGTGGTGAACTGCGTGGCGGTGGCCGGCGACGAGGCGCGGCTCGTCAGCGTGGGCGACGACGGCGCCGCGTGCCTCTGGGACCCGCGCGAGAAGCGCCCCGTGGCGAGCGTCGCCACGCCGTTCCCGTTGTTGGCGTGTGCGTTCGGCGCGGGCGGCCACACGTTCTACACGGGCGGCATCGAGCCGGTGGTGGCGGCGTACGACGTGCGCCGCCCCAGCGTGCCGGTGTGGACCGGCGCCACGTACCACCACCAGTCGGTGGCGTCGCTCGCCGTGAGCCACGACGGCTCGGTGGTGGCGGCGCGCGCCATGGACGGCGCGGTGTGCGTCTTCAACGCCAAGGAGTACGTGCCGCCCGACATCCCGCGCTTGAGCCCGGCGGTGTACCGCGACGCGCCCGCCGGCGAGTACAGCTTGGTGGGGTGCTGTTTCGGCGCCGACGACATGTCGGTGGCCGCGGGCTGCGGCGACCACGCCGTCGTGTGGGACTACGGCTCGCGCAGCGTGACCGCCCGCCACGCCGGCCACCGCGGCACCGTCGCGGACGTCGACGTGCGCGGCGCCGTGATGGTCTCGTGCGCGCTGGACGCCAGCGTCATCGTGCGCGAGCTCTAGGCGGCCCCTCAGAACCTCACGCGCTTGCCCGTGCCGCGGGCCGTTTTGGCGGCGCGCTTGGCCGGCGCCGCCGGCTTGTCGGCCTCGTCCATCATCTGCTGGAGAAAGTCCTCGCGGATGCTGGCGCGGTTGGCCTTCTGCGTCTTGTTCTTGTTGGCCTTGGTCAAGTTGTCCTGGTTGAACAAGAAGAGCTCCCACCGGCGCCGCGTTCCGTCAACGTGCTCGCGGTGCCGGAGCAACGAGTAGTCCGGGATGTCTGCGCCGGGGTCCTCCGCGCAGGCTTCGTCTGGCCGGCCGTCGGGCTGGCCGTCCGTCTGAACGCCCCCCTGAACGCCCCCCTGGACGTCCGCCTCAAACGGACAGTACTCCTGCTCGAACGCGTGCAACTCCAAGAACTTGTTCTTGAGAATGTACTCCTGCATGCCCTTGTCGTCGATCACGTACCGCTTGCGGTTCTCGTCCTCCTTGGCCGCGCCGCGTTTGCGGTAGATCTCCTCCTCCAACGTGCCCTTCAACACAAGCGTCTCGACGTGCACCGGGCGCGTCTGGCCGATCCTGTGCGCTCTTTTGATGGCCTGGGCCTCCACCGACCGCTGCCACACCGGACTGACAAAGTACACGTGCGTGGCGGCGATGATGGTGAGCCCGTGCGACGCAAGCTTCAAGTCCATGATGAGCGTGATGCCCCCGAGGTCGCTGCTGGCGTAGTTGCCAAAGTCCGTCAAGTTGCGCGCCCGCTCCGACGACTCGATAAACGTAGCATAGAGAATAAACTCCACCCCCAAGATGTCGAGAAGCTCCGTGAGGTAGTAGGCGCTGTCCTCGAACTCGTAGAACACCAACGACTTGACCCCTTGCTGCTTGTGCTCGAGAAGCCGGCTGGTGAGGTACGACAACTTGGACGACGCGGTTCCCAAGATCTGCGCCTGGCGGACTACGTCAGAGCCAAACCCGTCCACAGCGAGCTGCGGCTGCACCCCAAAGTACGGCCCGCTGGTGTGGCCGCTTTTTCGGGGTGACTTGTTCGGCACCACCAACTTGTCGGAGGCCGCACGCGGTTCGCTTTTCTCGCTGTTCCTTTGGACGGCGGCCCCGCTGTCCTGGACGGCCCTGGGCACCTCGAACGCCTGGCTGACGCTCTTGCCGCTGAAGTCCTGGCTGGTGTCGTGCTTGTTGAACCGCTCGGCGTTGCGCTTCATGTTCTCCACCCAGTAGGTCTTCCAGAAGGGCTCCGACGCCGCGTCCAACTTGGCCTGCAACGCCTCGCGGTCGCCCATGTCCATGAACCGGTTCTTGTAGTAGAACTCCTGGAGCTGGGTGAGATGCGGCGCGCCAAACACGCCGACGTGCCCGTGGCCCTGGAGGACCCCCGTGCCGTACGACCGCAAGAACAGCTCCGAGAGCCCGCCGACGTAGTAGTTCATCTCGTGCAACAAGGCAGACGTTCGCCATTGCGCGTTGGCCAAGGCGGTCCGCGAGGCGGCAATCGACCGGTGGAGAAGCTGCTGGTCGTAGGCGCTGTAGAGGGACCGTCCGGCGGCATCCACCTTCTTGTTCAAGCAGTTTTCGCAGATCAGCACCAACGTCTCCACGTCCTCCTGCTTGAACCCCGTCCAGTGGAACGTCGCGCGCTGGAGGTTGGTGACGAGCCGGCGGAGCTGCTGGGTGTTGCTGGGATGGAACATGTAGTCCACGTCCTTGCGCTCGGACGAGACGGCGTTCACCGCCAACACCGCGGTGAACAAGTTGATCGAGAGCTTGTTGTGGTACGACGGCTCCAAGAACACCGCCTCGTGGTGCAACGGCGGCAAGCTCAAGTCGCGCTCCACGTCGTCCAAGTTGTGTCGCACCATGATGCAGTTGAGGAGGTTGGCGAGGTTGATGTCGGCGCCGAACGTGTTCTGGCCGAGCGGCTTGACGATGCGGGCGTTCCAGTACTTGTGCTGCGAGTGGAACGGCTCGATCTTGAGGAAGTTGGCGATGATGGTGCCCAACTTGGTCAAGTCGTCCCGCTCGTTGAACACGCTCTTGACGGTGTACTTGGTGTGCTTGCTGCGGCGGGCAGCCGAGCTCTCCTCGTCCATCTCGAGCCGCGTGAGCCCCGAGGTCGGCGTCCCCGAAACCGCCCAGCGGCGTTCCGAGAACATGGACTTGCAGAGGTGGCTCACCCGCGAGCCCTTGGAGCTGAGACTGTGGCCCTCGTCGATGATCATGCGCTTCCAGTAGATCTTGTTCAAGGGGTTCTCGTCCGCAGGAACCTCGCCAAGCTTCTTGGCCAAGTGGAGGCTCGTCACGAGGACGACGTCGTACTGCACGAGCGCGAGGGGGTCCATGGGGATCTCGTTGGTGTAGGTGGCGCTGTCGCTGACCACCGTCTTCTTGAACTGGCTCGAGACGAGAAGCACCTTGAGGTAGTTGGCGCTGACGTGCTTTTTGATTTCGCCGTTCCACTGGTGGAAGAGGTTGTCCGGGATGACGATCAAGGTGGACGAGCAGAGGATCAAGCTGCGGAACTGGTCGCCGGTGGCCTGGTGGATCCGCGACGAGGAGGGCCGCGAGCGGGCCAGGAACGCCGACTCGTACTGGGAGCCCACCAACGGGACGGCGAAGGACCCCGGGGCGCGGGAAAGCGAGCGGCGGATCGCGGGGGAGATGTCCTCGCTGAAGAACTTCCACGGGAGCGAGTTCTGGTTGACGGCGTCGATGCAGAGCGCCGCTAGCGAGCGCACGCCGGCGGCGGGCCGGGCCACGGCGAAGAGCAACATGTCCTGCGGCACCTGCGACACCTCGTGCTTGGTCAAGCAGATGAGGCTGAGGCAGATGAGCGTCTTGCCGAGCCCCATATTCTCGGCGAGAATGCCGCCGCGGGGCAAGAGGTAGAACTCGGGCTCGCTGAAGAAGACCGACGCGTCGACGTCGTAGTAGTAGGCCGTGCGGCGGCCCGGGGAGCGCACCTTGAGCAAGTTGGGCGCGAGGGCCCTGGCTGCCGACGACTCGCGCTCCACCATTTTGGCCACCGACTTGGCCTGGAACGGGTAGAGGTCGGACCGGATCCCGGGGACGTACGCGAGGCCGCCGGTACAGCGGGCCAACAAGGCCACGACGGCGTCGGTGGCGCTGGGCACGCCGCCCGGCGCGTCGCCCCGCCAGCGCGCCACCTGGTCGGCGTAGCGCGACAAGTCGGGCGACTGCACCGAGTTGTAGATGCGCAAGAGCCGCTGCAGCAAGGACTCCGGCGCGGGGGCCGCCGGCGGGCGGTACGGGCGGTTGGCGGCGAGGCGGTCCATGTGGAAGTTGTCGTGGGCGGGCGCCGCGGGCGGCGCCGGGCGCCGGCAGTCGAGGAGCACGCACGGAAGCGCCATGCGGGCCCACCCGGCGTCCGAGTAGTCGAGCCAGGCGAGCACCGTGCGCCAGGCGGCGGCGGCGTTGGCGTCCAACTTCAAGTACTTGGCGAAGCGCGCGCGCCACTCGAGGACGGCGCGGCCGGCGGCGGTGTCTGCCGGGACGGCGTAGACGCGGAGCTTGCAGTAGGCGGCGGCGGCGGCGTCGCGGAGCACGGCGACGGTGGCCATGGCGTAGCGGTAGTCGACGAGGAAGCGGAGCGCGGCGACGACTTCGCAGTCGATGCGGCGGAGCATCGCGAGCGGCGCCCACCGCCAGCGGGCGCCGCGGCCCGCGAGAGCCACTTCGGGCGGGAGGTTGTACAAGTTGAGCGTGCCGACCGGGACCTGCCGGCGGAGGTCGTTCGTGTAGGCGACGACTTTCTGGAGCGGCGTTGCCATAAAGAGGTCGCTGGGGGGAGTGGGGGGGAGATGGCGCTGGGGCAGTGGAGGCGGCGGAGAAGGAGCAAGCAGAGGAGAGAAGAGCAGCAGCACCTCTACGGTGGAGGCGCCGTGGTGATGGCTGTGTCGCAGAGTGTGTCGCAGAGTGTGTCGCAGAGTGGTCGCGTATTGTGTCGCAGAATGTGTCGCGCCGCTCTGCCGCAACCTCTGCTATCATCACGTGGCTGCTGCCATCGCTACTTATCGCTAAAATGTCCTGTGCCCCTGCGATGAGTCATGCAGAGGACCCCGCCCCACGGGCTGCCCGAGGGCCCAGAGCGCCGGCGCAGCACCAATGCGGCGCTAGCCCCGGTGGCGCTGGCCCGAGTCACCGCCGCCAGCCAATCACGCCGCGTGCCGGCGCTTCGGCGGGCTCCCACGAGCTCCGCTGTGGTGGCAGGCCCCGCGCATTGCACGGTTGCGTGCGCGGCGCCTCTTCCTCCGTGCTGCTGCGAGGCGCGCGGTAGCGGCCGCTATAAGAGCACCACCTCCCGGGGCCACCGCCAGGCCCCTCCCCCAGGCACACTCCACCACCAGGCACCTCCTTCCCACCACCACCGCCCCCACCATGCTCCCGCACACGCCCGCCTGGCCCCCCGGCGGGCCCGCCGCCAACTCGTCCTGCTCGTACCGCGGCGCTCTCGCCCGCCCGTTGCACGCGCCCACCGAGAACCCCCTCAACCCGTGCTTCATCTCCGCGGTGGTGTTGACCGTCAACGCGCTCGTCGCCGCGTTCGCCGTGGGGCAGACGCTCCAGTTGGTCTTCGCCAACTACTACGGCCCGCACAAGATCGCACACGCGTTCGGGTCGCCGTTCCGCTTGCGCAGCGTCGGCGTTTTGCAGCTCGCCAAACTCAACTCGCTCTTTCTCCAGGTGCTCCTCTTGGCGTTTCTCGCCAACTTGGTCCCCGCCAACGGGCCCGTCACCGCCGCCAACGTGCTCGTCTCCTTGCTGACCACCGCCTTGGTCGTCTTGCCCCTCCAGGCCATCGAGCCCACCCGCTCCCCGGTCCCGTTGGCGTCCACCCTCGTCTACTGGTTGTTCAACTCGGCGGCCTTCCTCGCCATCTTGGCCCAGGACACCTTCTCCCGCCACAAGGTGTGGGCGGCGCCCCCGTGGCACGCCGCCGTCGCCGTCATCGAGGTCGCCTTGGCCGTCAACGCGCTCGTCATCTTCGCCTTCCACTTGTTCTTGTACCGCCCCGCCCGCGAGTTGCGCGACTACTACGCCCTCAACGGCTGGAAAATCAACGCCACCCAGAACGTCTTCTCCGTCTTGTCCTTCTCCTGGATCCAGGGCCTCATCGCCCGGGCCTACGCCACGAACTCCGTCGCCCTCAAGGACCTCCCGCCCACCCACATCGACTTGTCCTCCCGCGTCACCCTCGAGCGCTTCCTCTCCTACTGGACCCCGGCGTTCGAAGCGGCCGTCAGGAAGAGAGCCGAGCGCTTGCGCAGGACCGCCAACCCCTCCGACAAAGACAGGGCGCCGCCAAAAGCGTCCCTCTTCTTGATCCTCTTGCGCTACCACAAGATCGAGGTGTTCACCGGCGCCCTGCTCGACTTGTTGGAGATGCTGCTCACCTTTGTCCAGACCTACATGCTCCTGAAGTTCATCCAGTTCTTCACCGCCAGGTACTTGAACTCCGACCCGGACCACCAGCAGCCCATCATCGTCGGCGCCTTTCTCGCCGTCAGCATCTTTGTCATCGCTGTGTGCAGATTCGTCGCCTACAACCAGTACTTCAACGCCTTCTTCCACGTTAGAGGCAAAACCCAGTCGTTTTTCTCCTCCTTGATCTACCAAAAGTCTACTCGTCTCTCGCCAGAGGCTAGAAAAGAAAAGTCGTCCGGGGAGATTATCAGCACCCTTTCGGTCGACGTTCCCATCTTGGCCGACGCCTGCCAGGTGTTTGTGGACATTCTTGTCATGCCGATCAAGTTGTTCCTGACCTTGTTTGCCTTGAAACAGATCTTGGGGTCGGCTACCTTGGCGGGCTTGGTCACCGCCTTGGTCTTGATTCCCATCAGCAGCAAGCTCAGTAGCTCCATCTCAGTCTACTTTTCCGAGAGTCTGAAAGTCAGAGACACCAGAACGAGACTCACGTCCGAAATCCTTTCCACCGTCAAGAGCATCAAGTTGTTCTCGTGGGAGGCTCCAATGTTGAAGAGACTATTCCACATTAGAAACGACCAAGAATTGGTCTTGAACAAGAAGGTTGGTTTCTTGAACTCGTTTGCCACCTTTGCTTGGTTGTGTATTCCATTCCTTGTGTCGTCTTCGTGTTTGATCGCCTTCTGTTATCTTGGCGGGGCTACCCTTGTTCCGTCCATCGTTTTCCCAGCTTTGACCTTATTCAACATGCTTACCGAACCAATCATGATCATTCCAGACTTGTTCAGTGAAGTTGTTGAAACAAACGTCTCCTTAAAGAGGGTAAGAGAGTTGATATCGGCAGAAGAACTTGAAAGTGCCGGAGTCGCCAAGACACATGATCCATTGCAAAAAGACGACGTATCGATTGAAATCTCCAACGCTGATTTCTTATGGAACGCAAAGCCTTCCGCCATTGACAAGACCCAAAGCAAGGAAGAAGCTTCCACGAATATCGCCCTTCGCAATATCAATTTCGTGGCAAGAAAAGGGCAATTGACTTGCATCGTTGGAAAGGTTGGAAGTGGTAAATCTTCCCTTTTGAAGTCTATCCTTGGTGAGCTTCCTCTCGACGAGAAGCCACACTCGAGTCTCAAAGTCAATGGATCTGTCGCGTACTGCTCACAGAACCCATGGCTATCCAATGCCTCTGTCAAGGAGAACATTTTGTTCGGATGCAGATATGACAAGTCCTTCTACGATATCACTGTCAGAGCCTGTCAACTACTCCGGGACTTTTCCGTTTTACCAGATGGCGATAAGACCATCGTCGGGGAGAAAGGTATCACTTTAAGTGGTGGTCAAAAGGCCAGAGTTGCCTTGGCCAGAGCGGTTTACTCCAGAGCAAGCATCATTATTCTTGATGATGTGTTGTCGGCAGTGGATGCTCACGTCGGGAAGAACATCAGTAAGGATGTTTTAAGTTCCAAGGGTTTGTTGGCCAGTAAAACAATTGTCTTGGCCACCAACGATGTTAATGTTTTACACCAGTCTCACATGATTTACTTGCTTTCCAACGGAAGCATTTGCGAATCCAGCACCTTCGATGATGTCATGGAGGGCCCCGAATCAGCATTAAAGTCGTTGATTGATGAGTTTGGAAATCGCCTGAATGAGGGCGAAGCGCCTGAAATAGTCGAGGAGGAATCCGAAGAGAAGGACGGCGACTCGGATGATAATCTTGAGAACAAGATCATTGAGTTCAGACCACCAATCAACGATATCGAGGACCATGACTTACAACGAGTGATTTCTGCAAATACTGTGAGGAGAGGAAGCATGGTTTCCTATTCCCACAACTATGACGAAGATGAAGACGAAGAAGAAGAGGCAGACGGAGCAAAGAAGAAGACCGGCCACACGGAAGAGGTGGGCAGCAAAGGTCAGGTCAAGCTTAGCGTCTATCTTGAGTACTTTCGTGCTTGCAATTTTTCGTACCTTATTGTCTACGTCCTTTGCTTTGGTGCGTACATTGGGTCTGGTCTCTTCTCCAACTACTTGTTGAAGAACTGGTCCGAAGAAAATTTGGAAGCTGGATACAATGTTAATCCAAAGTACTACTTGTTAGTCTACACGTTGGTACAATTGGCAGGAAGTATTTGCACACTCATTGGGTCCCTTGTCGTATGGTCCAAGTGTGTTTTGAGCGGCTCCAAGCACTTTCACGATACCATGATCCAAAGGGTTTTGAGATCTCCAATGTCGTTTTTTGATACTACGCCTGTTGGAAGGATTATTAATAGATTCTCAGAGGACATGAACTCCATCGATCTGAAATTGATGTGGACCTTCACCGCATTTGTGGACTTTTGTCTTTCAGGGTTCGGTTTGTTGTTCGTGATTGTCCTTAACCTTCCAGTCATGTTTTTCGTGATTGCTGTCTTGATGGTCGTTTACAATGAGATACGGAAATATTTCATTGCGGCCTCTCGAGAACTCAAGAGATTGGAAAGTGCATCAATGAGTCCAATCTTTTCGCATCTTCAAGAGTCCATCAATGGTATCGAAACAATCAGAGCCTACGATCAAGTGGGTAGATTCACACACAGAGCCGCGAGAAACATCGACAACTTGACCCTGGTGGCATTTTTGAGCAGATGTTGCAATAGATGGTTATCGATAAGATTGCAGTTCATTTCATCCTTGATCGTGTTTTCGGTCGCATTGCTTGTATTGGCAACAATTAACACGTCGTATGCTTTGAGTCCCGGTCTTGTCGGGTTTTTGATGCTCAATTCCATGAACATCACCGGTACACTTAATGCTATCATTAGGTACTGGGCCGATATTGAAAGCAAAACTGTGTGTGTTGAAAGGGTGATTGAGTATTGCAATCTACCATCCGAAGCCGAACCAATTATTGAAGATAACAGGCCCGCAGCATCGTGGCCAGAGAAGGGGGTCATCCACTTGCACGATTACTCTACCAAGTACCGGCCTGAGTTCGATCCTGTGTTGAAAAATGTGACGATCGACATTAAGGAGAGCGAGAAAATTGGGATCGTGGGAAGAACCGGTGCTGGAAAATCTTCCTTGTCGTTGGCTATGTTTCGTATGATTGAAGCCAGTGGAGGTAGCATTGAAATTGATGGCATTGACACCAGCAAGATCGGACTTTATGACTTGAGACACAAGCTCAATATCATACCCCAAGACTCACATGCAATCGAAGGCACCATCAGACTGAACTTGGATCCTTTTGGAGACTATGACGATGAACAACTCTGGAGAATATTAGAATTAGCCAGTTTGAAGGATCACGTCGAACAGATGAAGTCAAAGAAGAAAACCTCAGATGATAGCGATGACGACTCGGACGATGAGTCGCTCAGTGCAGAAGACTACGACGTGGGCCTTTCGGCTGCAGTCAACGAAGGAGGGTCCAATCTCTCCTCTGGACAGCGCCAGTTGTTGTCTCTCGCAAGAGCCCTTTTGAACCCTTCCAAAATATTGATTTTGGACGAGGCCACTGCTGCCGTGGATGCTCAAACCGATAAGATCATCCAGAAGACGATTCGCTCCGAATTTAGTGACAAGACGATTTTGACAATTGCCCACAGATTGGAAACCGTGATGGACAGTGACCGGGTGTTGGTTTTGGACCGCGGAGAAGTCAAGGAGTTTGACACACCCAAGAACTTGCTTCTAGACAACACCACCATCTTCTACTCGCTCTGCAAAGAGGGCGGGTACCTCAAGGACTTGAACATCAACAACCTTTAAAATATGGAAAACGCACAATAATATGCTGCACCACGGGACGGCCTGTGGGGCCCCTGATTCCGACTACAGAAACACGAGCATGGGATTGCGGGGACCCTTTCAGCATAGCCAGAGGGCCCCTCATGCGTCGCCAGAGGGCCCTTCCGACGTGGCCGTGTCCCCGGTTTATAGATTAGCTTTTTGTATGACCGTCTCCTAGTAATGCTGTAACGATAAGCTACCGAACTTTCCGTGTCGTCCTACCGCGGCTCCTGCGAACCTCTCGCCATGATCCCTTGTTTTTTCACTTCATCCATGGCAGAATGGAGCCGCTGATTTGCCGCTAAATTGCCACTGGCGAGCCCGCGCCCTGGCGCCAGCTTGCGCTCCGGCCGCCACCGCCTACATACGTGTCTCTCACAATACACGCGTTCGTACCCCACCGCCGGCCGGCGCTTTTTGCAACTGTTGCAGCCATCCTGCACGCGGGCAGCACGGGCCAGGTTGGGCCGCGCACGCCCACGGACCCCGGTGCTCATTTGGCTATCGCTCGCCACAGGGCAGTGGCCCCACCCGAACCAGCATGAAGTCGTACCTATTGAATGTCCCGTCCAAGAAGACGGAGGAGTTCAACTGGACGAAGCCATTGAACAACTACCTCCTTTCCGTTTACGGCAACACGAGCGAGTACCAGGAGGACTTGACGTCGTTCAACTCCCTCCGGCAGGACCTCCGCGGGGTCAGTGCCGACAAGACCGGCTTGCGCTTGTACTGCAAGTACTACAGCCAGCTCGAGCTCTTGGACTTGCGGGTGCCGTTTGGCAGCATCAACAAGTCGAAAAAGATCAGCTTCGAGTGGCACGACGTGTTCCAGCCCAGCGTCTCGCACAAGCAGAACGCGCTAGCGTTCGAGAAGGCCAACACGTTGTTCAACTTGGCGGCCTTGTTGTCGCGGATGGCCACCGCCAAGTACGAGGAGTCGCAGCGCTCCACCGCGGGCGACGACGCCACCAAGGAGACGCTCCAGTTGTTGCAGCAGGCGTCCGGCGTGTACCAGTTCTTGAGCGAGAACTTTCTCCACGCGCCGTCGCTCGACTTGAGCCAGCCGACGGTGCGCTTCCTTCTGAAGTTGATGTTGGCGCAGGCCCAGGAGGTGTTTGTGCTCAAGGTGGTGGCCGGGGACTTGGAGCAGAAGAAGAACTCGTTGATCGCCAAGTTGTGCCGCAGCGCGTCCATCCAGTTCGAGCACTGCCACAACATGGTGAAGCACTTGGAAGGGTCGACGTTCGACGAGGTCACGGCCCAGGTGGAGCTCTCGGACGACGACGAGGCAGAAGGCGACGACTTCTTGCAGTCGTCCAGCAGCGCCGACGCCGGCGCCGAGGACTCGTTGCCCAAGGTCAACGCCAACATTGACGACTCGTGGATCGCCATTTTGCACTTCAAGCTGCTCTACTACCGCTCGCTCTCCTTCTACTTCCACGGCTTGAACTTTGAGGCGACCCGCAAGTACGGAGACGCGTTGGCGTACTTGACAAAATCGTCGGACATCTTGAACGAGATTCCCGACGAGTCCATCAGCCACAAGGGGGGAAAAGGCTCTACCGGCGGCCAGGCGTACGAGTTGTTGGACAACTTCAAGTACCAAAAGGACGCGGTCAAGATCAAGTTGGCCGACTTGTCCAAGGACAACGATTTGATCTATCACGACATCATTCCGTCGTTGGTCACGTTGCCTGACATAAAGCCCATGGACAGCACCAAGGTGATTCCCATCAACGAGATTCCCGTTTTCCAGGAGATGAACGACCACAACTACAGCAACTTCTTGGTGAACGTGGTGCCCATCAACATCCACGAGTTGTTGAGTTTCTATTCGGAAGAGAAGGCCCAGTTTTTGAGAAACGAAATCGACTTGGTGGATGTGTCGAACGAGGAGGTGTCGTCGGTGTTGGAGTACTTGAAGTTGCCGCAGGCGTTGGTGAAGATCAAGGAGTTGATCAACGAGGAAGACGTTGAGCTGAGCGAGGACGGCTCCAGCGTCGTCGACCAGCGCATCCGAGGCATCGCCGACGAGATCGCGGGCAAGTACTCGCAAGACGTGCGGAACAAGGAGAGGATCTTGCAGCTCCGGAAGCAGATCTACGACGGCGTCAAGGACTGCGAGCAGGCTGCCAACGACGCCCAGGGCAACTACGAGGGGGTTCTCCGGTACAAGGACGACATTGGCAAGATCAAGAAGTCGTTGTACGACGCCTCCAACTCGGACGGGCGGCTTTTCGGGTTCATCAACGACAGCAACCTGCAGTTGTACATGACGTTGGGGCGCGGGTCACAGTCGCGGGAGTTCCAGCAGCTCTTTGAGGTGGGCGGCGGCGGGCCGGCCAAGCCGGTGGAAGAGGAGATGAGCTTGTTGGACATCGACGACTCGAAGAGCGCCGGGCGGAGCCTGTTGCACGAGACGCTCAAGGGGCAGATCAAGCGGCTCGAGGACCTTCTCCACGACTTGAGCACGACGCGCGCCAGCAAGAGCAAGTTGATCGAAGAGTTGAAGAAGGCGATCCACGGGGACGACATTCTGGACATTTTGATCTTGAACAGCCGGCTGAAGTCGACGAACGAGATCAAGAACGTGATTTTCCCCGAGGAGATGAAGAAGTTCGCGCCGTTCAACGCGGAGGCAGACAAGTTGGTGCGGGCGCAGAAGCGGCTCGTGGCGGAGGTCGAGGAGGCGTGGCAGCGGTTCAGCAGCAACGACGAGATCAAGAGCGTGCAGCGCTCGCGCAAGTTCCGGGACCAGTTGGTCAAGCAGCAGAGCCAGCGGATCGGGGACTTTTACGCCTCGGCGTGGCAGCAGTACACGGCGGGCTTGACGCGCGGGGTGGAATTTTACGAGAGATTACGGCAGCACTGCGAGACGTTGCGGCAGGCCGGCGACAGTGTTCGCGGGGCGGGCCGCGTGCCCCAGCAGCGGCAGCGGTCCGTGGGGCACGCGCGCGACTGGCACGATGCAGCGGTGCATGGCGTTCGCGGCCCCGGCGAGGCATTTTACGACGGCTCGCGCGCGGGCCCGGTGCAGGACACGGCGGCGGCCACCGCCGGCGGCCCATTCTCGTCGCGGGTCCCCGGCGGCGGCGCCCCCACGCTCCCGCCCAAGGGCCCGCCCACGCAGTCCCAGCCGTCCAGCACCCCGGACCTCATCTACAACCAGCCGTCGACGTACCAGCCGGACATGTACAACTTTTTCTCCTCGAGCTGAAAGGCGGAGAAGCACCGAAACGGGGCCAAACGCAAACACCAACACGCAGGGTGCATAGCCGGCGGCGTGCATGAATAGGAGGTGGAGATAGACGGAAGGAGGGACGGAGGAGGGACGAGGGCAGACGGCCAGCGAAGAGAAGAGAGAGACCAAAAGAGAAAAGAAGTCTAGCAAAGAGGCGGCGTAGGGCAAACATCCCAAACAGGCAACCACCCAGATCACATCACAGATCACCGATCGGCCAAGCGGGGCACAGCACACGGCCGACCGCAGAAACAATCAGGGCTGAGGAGGCATCGCAGGAGGCGTGCCGCGGCCGAAAAAACTCTTTCCAGCGGATCGGCGCAGGCGCGATCGAACTACGCGAGCCGCAGGCGAAGCACCGCGGCGCCCAACAGGAGCCGCCCGTTCTCCACCGCCAGGCCCGCGGGCGAGCGTG
>JAJMGG010000030.1:0-162196 GCA_030568635.1 Suhomyces caryicola | reverse complement strand
CACGCTCAAAGTTGCGCTTTCCGTCCACCCAGCGTCCCGTCTCGGCCAATCTTCCCGCAGGTCGACTCGCCCCCACGCAATTTGGCCCTCCCGTATCATTTCACAGCCAATCAGACATCCTCGCCAGCACGAGTATCCATGGAGGATGAGTGCACAATTTGCCTAGAGCCGATCCTCGACTCGGATCAGATCGGCTTGCTTCCGTGCTGCGAAAAACACTACCACGACAAATGCATCATCCAGTGGTCCGACAACTCCAACTCGTGTCCCACATGTCGTCAACTCTTCCGCAAGATCAACGTCTTCGATAAGAGCTGTCCCGCGGAACTCAAGTTCTCGGTCCCCGTGAAGGACAGAATCCTTCCCAATGACGCTATCGACCAGATTCCCAGCGAGTTCGTCAATCCCACCACCTCTTCCCTCAACAACGATGACGACGACTCCCGCCATGGGGTGTGTGCCATCTGCTCCAGCTCGGACTATGTCTCCTCGCTCCGCGAGATGATGAGCTGTACCTTTTGTGGCTCCGGCTTCCATCTGCACTGCTTGGGAGTATCCAGAGTCTCGCTCATGTCTAATTGGTGCTGTCCCGTGTGTGACAGCGACCAAGAGTTGATCCTACCTTATCGGTCACAAATTCTTGAGCCTTCCGAGCAAACGGAAAGATCCCGCAGTTTCGCCGCCAGATCACGAAGAAGGTCGCCCGCCAGGGTTACAAAACCGCCTAGAAGAGGTCTAGTCATCCATAATGAAAACAACGAGTTGGATGTCGACTTCCTATACAATGATTCCTATATTTCCGAGGAGGGAGGGTTTGACAACGAGCCAGAATATGCGGCTCCTGTTATCAATGGAGGCGTGCTACTTCGGAAAGAACTACGTGCACGTAATAACTTGAGCTTGGAGGAGTTGAACTCGTGGAAATCGTTTGATCTGGCCCGCAGTGGAACTGAGGAGGGCAGACTGGAATCAGAAGCTACCAAAGAATTGGAAAGAGCAAACTCCTCGACGAAAAGGAGAAGGAGGAAGAGAATTACTCCCATCAATGAGGTTGTTGCAGGATCTTCGACCGACTTGCCAAATGGTATGCCCAGCAGAATATCGCATTTGATTAGCCAGTTGAAGACTCCTTCAGTACCTGGTAGAAGACAAGCCGACCATCCTGGCCATGCCATAACGAAAACTCATCAACAGAAACATACTCCATTCTTCATTAATAACAATAATTCTCCCGTCAATCAGATTGGCGTTCAGTCCAATGCTGGGACATTGGTCCCAATCAACTTGTCACAACTCACGGGGCTGCCAATTGCGGATTCCCCACCCCCTAATTCACCATCAAGCACTAGTCCGATACTGACGGTCAATGACAGCGATACGCAGTATGATAGTGATACGAAAATCCGCAAGCATAGAGAGTTGAGCATGGATGAGAAGTTGGAGATCCAGAAACATATCAGACATGTGTTGGGGCCCATATACAAACCCGGTCCCAGCAAAGGCAGGATTCCAGTACAACAGTCGCCCGAAACACCCATAATAACCTCCGAAGAGGACTACATCCGGATCAACAAGACCATTTCCCGTAGAATATACGGACATCTACTACATACAAACAGTGAACTGAGGGGTCTCAAGGAAGGCGAATTGGTAAAGATCGTGCATATGTACGTAAATCAAGAATTGGAGAGGCTTTAACGGTAAATTTGATTGGGGGATCATTTTTGGATTCCATTCTATCTACGACGAGGGCCCTTTGGCTTGCTGAATTTGGACACCGAGCTGCCGTCTTGGTGACTAGCAGTTTCAGACTTGGTGTCTTTCAATTCTGACAATTCCAACTCACTGATATCGCCCACTTCCAAGGACTTATTTATAGACAAGTTGTGTGGTTGCAACGAGTTCTTCAACCCGTTGATGAGGCCCAACTTTGAGGCTGCATAGAGCATTCTCTCTTTAACTTTCGATCCCGAAGGACACGAATAAATGAATGCAAACTCTCCGTCATGGTAGTTGTAGATACTGTACGTAGGATGGGCTTTAGGGCTGCGCTCCTCAAGGGCCGAAAGCAAGGAGCTCAACTCGACACCCTTGGTTGAACTGGCCAACTTGACGTATTCCGTAGCCACGTCGATATTGAACACAAGGAGCGTCCTGTTGTTCGCGTTTTGGGGCAACGACTCAAAGGCTGCTTGCAAATCGTCGTCCAACTTGGCCAAGCCTTTCTTCAAGGTCCCCAGGGAGGCATGCATGGATGGTAGCTCTCTCTTAAAAGACCTGCTGCTGTGAGCAGAAGCGATGGACAAGTTTTGCATATTGTTGATTTCGGATAACACCTTTTCGTCAGATGTCAAGGGGCCCTGTTTGGAGTTTGCATCCACCACCGACTGGTAGCTCTCAAAGGTCAATTCGTCCAACTCTGTGAAAGCCAAGGTGTTCGTCTTCGAGAAGTGGTTGGATCCCAATGCTGTTATCAACGAGTTTTTGGTGGAGGCGTAGAGCATCTTCTGTCTGATGGGAGCGACGTCTGGGATGAAATTGATGAAAACGTAGTCGGACAGGCCGGAGCCGGTGGGGAGCACCAAGTACGATGGGTTGGGATATTCTTTGGAAACGAAGCTCTTCACACGGTGGAGGGACGATGCCAAATCCGTGAACTTCTCGGGAGAATAGTCACCGTCAGCGACCAACTGGGTGTTGTCGGCCGAGACTTTGATAACGAGCGCATCTCCTTGGAATTCGCGGAACAATTCCAACAACTCTTTCGAAGGCGTGATTCCTGAGGGTGCAGACATGTCGGGTGGTTGTAGAAGTTGTGGTGGAAGTTGGGGACTTAGCGATAGGCAGCACACCAACAACCAGACACGAGATCAGAGTGCATGATCTGTGTGCAGTCCGTGCTGTATTCGGGGAAGTTCCCACTACGGGAGGTCCTTCCCAATGCGGGAACGCGGTGCTCCAAAGTGCAGATGGGATGTTTACGTTTCGATAAACTGATGGCACTGAATCACCGATCAAGCAGATGCTCTTCAACTCCACACAAACGCACACCAGCCCGGCGTTCCAGCAGGGCTCCGGCCGCGACTCGGTCGACCTCCAGGTCAAGTCGCTACTGTACCTTTTCAAGCGCTTCAAAATCAACAAACTAGCCGCCTTCTTGAATGCAGACAACTCCTTCAAGTACTCGCCCCACGACCAGCCAACCACCCTGACAACACAGCCAATGTTTGAAAAGTTGGATCAGTTGTACAACTCCGAGGGCTTCTGCTCCAGCATCACCAAAGACGAGTATCGCGTCACGGTGGATTACACCAAGAACAAGTTCCGGGCATACTGTATTTTGAGCGAGCCTCCCAGCGCCTCGCTCTCTCGCCCAGCATCTCCCGTCAAGAATGGCCCGGCGCTTTCGGACTCTGAGTTTCCTCCGCTAGTGGACTATAAAGAGAGAGTGGCGAAAAACTTCCGGTTCATCCTCTTGCTGTTGAACAACACCGTTGCGACCATTTGCAACACGCTAGCAACGTCAGACATCTACACGGAGCATTCTGCGCTGGTAAACAATACCGCACGCTACCAACACGCACTAGAGGCGGTGAGAATGGTCATTTCCGGCAAAGTAGACCCTAACGAACCAATAACGTTGACCGAGGATCAGAAGAAAGCGATCATTGAGAACTACTTGCACAAAATGGCTTTCAGTGTCCAATTGAGCAGAATATACCAAGCATACACCAAAGACTCAACGAGCCCCACTAAACCCAGTTCTGTCCACACTTCTCCAACCAAACTTTCGCCAACCAAAGCCTCGCCTACAAAGATTCCAGCCAGCTTGGCGAGAAAATCGTCAGTCAGCGCGTTGCCTACGGTCGCTTTATCGGCGCCTCCGGCCCGAACCTTCCTTTCGGGATCTCCCACCAGACTCTCTCTGAAGCCCTCCATTTCCGACATGCGCCCCAAATCACCCACCAAGGGGCTCAGAAGTAAGCCGTCCATTGCTAAGTTCCAGTTGGAAGAGTTGTACAATCCCGTCACGTCTCCGCCTGCGTCGGTGTCGGTGTCGGACCCCTTCGTGACTACTCAAGACAGTACCACGGTGTCTGGCAGCACCTCTTCGCGAGAAGACATTCCTCACAGCACCGAGATCAATCATGAAATCTACGACAAATGCAAGAACGCCGTGAAGGACAAATTGGCCAGGGAAAGGCTCAAGATTATTAGCTAGACCATACGTCGCTCGACATACGTACCACTGTCCTCTCTATAGCCATTTTACCGTGCTCTAGACAATCACTCGCGTCCCGTTGTGCGGTCCAATTATGCGACCCTAAAGTTGAGTCTCGATCTCATCTCGGAAAACATCCGTGCCGCAATGCACTGATACAACAAACGAATATAATCTCCACCAAGCAACCACATTACAGCACCTGCGCCAAGATGATATTCGGGCCGAGCTTATACAGAAGCGTTGTTTCGACGGCTGGAAGGAGGCATTTCTCGTCCGCCGTGGTTCGTTGCAATCTTTTCGGAGGGTCCAAGTCGGTCTTCAACGCCAATGACCAAGCAGCCAATGCTCCCTCCGGGAAAGGAGAAACGGTCTCCAACCCGGCCGACTTGTTCAAAAAGAATGACATTTTGGCGTACTCCGAGAAGCCCCTCAACTACATAGAATCGGTCAAGGCCAACGGCTTCCACTTGGCCAACCACATATTGATCACGTCACCAGACAAAAAGGGCAATATCATAGGCACGGTCCTCTTGAACAGCGAAGCTTTCGAGGTGAATTTGAGCAACGACGGCTACAAGCTCATTAACGGTTTCATCGTCGAGTTCAACGAGAAAGAGGTGTTGCAAATATTCGAAAAAATTCACCCCAAGCCAGAGATCTTGGTGGTTGGTTTGGGAAAGAAGTCGAGAATGCTTAGCGAGTCCAACAAGCGCTATTTTTCGAGTCTTGGAATACAGTTGGAATTGGGGGACTCCAACAACGGTGCTCAGATGTTCGACTTGTTGGCCACAGAGCGGCCGAACGTCATTGGTGCCTTGCTTTTGCCACCAAACTTGTAGGCATTTAAGGAATCGGGTGCCAGGTTCAGCTTCTACTAGGTTTAGTTTAATGAGATTATAATGTTATAAGCGATAAAGTACAGATAGTTAAGAATTAAAGGAAAGGCAGCATACCATGCAGGGAACAATATTCATTAAAGCGAAGCCTATGCCAGGCCCTCATCCTGGTTCAATATCGACTCGCCGTCATCAGTATTGATTACGCCGGAATATTGGGGGTCATTCTTGGTGTGCATCATCGACGGCATTATCATTGACTGGCCGTTGATGTTCATCATCGAGTAGTTTGGAGGACTGTTGTTGATGTCCTTCAGGAATGATTGCATATTTTGAAAGGCCAAGTGTCCCAAGTTGTGAACCCCATCATTGCCGTTACCATCGTTGGTTGGTGAAACATCATTACCGTAGATTAGTGGCGAGTAATTGACGACATTTTGGTGCTGAGGAGTGCTCATCATCATCATCATCATCATTGGATGCTGATTTTGTTGCATCTGATGTGCTTGTTGGCGACTCATGTGTTGTGACATTGGTTGTTGTTGTTGCTGTTGCTGCTGCTGTTGCTGGTGTTGTTGCTGTAATAATTGTTGTTGTTGTAATTTGTTTGGTGGTGGCATATTGCCGTATTGCTGGTTTAAGAAGTAGTTGTTTGATTGATTGAATAGTGTTTGTGATTGCGGCGACGTCTTTTCAAGCACTTTGTCAAAAAAGTATTTGCCATTAGGTGTGGAAGACAATCCTCCTAGTTCGAAAGAAGTGTGCTCCGTTCCAGTCGACATATTCAAATGACTATTGTTCATTGAATTGTTATTCCCAGAAATCATGCTCACTTCTTTGCTGGAAGTCATTGTGACGTTATGATCTTGCCCTGTAGTGTTCAAGTGCTGCTGCAAAGGCTGATACAGATTAGTTGCCTTCTGTGGTGCAACATTCTGGCCCGTGGATGCTGAGGGGGTCCTTGTGGCAATCGTAGATTCGGCTGGATTTTTCGACAACTCGGGAGCAGACGAGAAACGCTTGGCTTTTCCTTTCAGGTTGTTTCGTGGCAAGCTCGGTTTGTTAGAATTCAGGCTCGTTTGTGACTTTGCGCCGTCATCCCCTTCTGGCGCGTTCTTCTTCTTGTTCTTATTATTCATTAATGCATGGACGTCGGTAAAAACAATCTGAAATTTGTTCATTCCTGATTGCATTCGAGCCTTGTTGTTCTTTGATTTTCCCTGACCGGCTGCAAACGAATCGGACATATTTCTGTTCTGGATCTTATTTTGCGAGGAGGTTCCGAACATGTTCCCGTATCTTGCATTTGAATTGGATGACAGATTAGATCCCTTCCCTTTTTTCTCAGAAAAGACACCCATTATTGGTTCACTCAAAGATTTAGAGTCCTTGTTAGGAGTGGGACTGGGAGGGTGGTTTTTCTGTGAGCTGACAATATCATCTTCAACCTCCTCGTCTGTGTCTGTGTCTTGGGGTGGGTATGATTTTGCTCTACTTGGAGAGGAGGCTCTCACCCCACTGGTCATAATGACAGTAGAAGGAGAAGATGGAGGAATTTGCTTTGCTGGTGTTTGAAACTCCGCTGGATTACTTATCTCTTCCTTTTTGGAACGGTGTATAACAGCGTTAGATTTCGTATTAGTGATGTCGCCGAGAACTTTCTTCGATGGGGTTTGAAGAAGGTACTTTGATTTCGGTACGCTCTGCTCTGCATTTTCTTGGTCATTGTCTTCATAATCTGTCTCGCTTCCTTCGTCATTCTCCTGGTCATCATCGCTACTGTCATCCTTATGGTCGTTGTTTTCGTTGAGGTCTTCAGTGCTCCTTTCGGCGCGCGTGGTGATGGATAATTTGTGAGGCTGTCTAGGAGGGGTATCGATCTGAGTGATGGACCTTTTCAGAGCCGACTTGGAATCTTGAAAAATGGACTGCTTGAGTAACTTCTTCTCGCTTCCGAGCTTGAATTTGGATGGGGTGATGGTATCCAAATCTTTGATTGGGGTTTTGCGAATGGGCGAGTCGATCAAGAAGTCGGCCAAGTGCAACGTTTTGTCATGGAAAGGTGTGATATTACTAAGTTGGTGGTTAATGGAGTGTGAAGAAGCGGATACCTGTCCATTATTCAAGATATTAATGTTGTGGGTGAGGAAAGGCGTAAGGTTGAGCCCCTGGGAATAATCAATATCATGGGAGTTCATGTTGGGATTTGAGCTGGGGAAAAGGTGCTTGTTGGGGGTTGAATTGAAGGACATCAATTGGTCATTGAAGTATGTCTTGGAGATGAGCGGGGTCCAGCCGGTGAAGTTGGAGGAGGAGCCATAGAACTTTGAGGCCGACGGAGGAACGGAGGTGGGGCCCGGTTGATGGCTGGCGGGGTTGGAGCTCAGAGCGGAGCTGGCGTCGTTCGAGACGGACGGCTTCTTTGTAGAGGAGGGCTTTGAGGGCTTGTCTTCACCATGGTCCAGGTAGTTGTGGTAGATTAGAGGGTCTATTAGGTTTCTTGACGGGGACAAATGGAGGTAATCGTTGGACATAATCAGGAGGGGGGTGTGGGCATGAACCTAACGGCGGCTGGTGGGACGGGCTGACGAGACAGGGGTAAGGTTTCGGACGGAGTGGAGGAGGTGACCGAGGCGATACCAAGCGGCGGCTGGAGGGCAGTCGGCGATGGGGGAGGGGAGCAGTGGGAGCAGTGGGGCGACGGATTCAAGTGATCCTGGGCGGGTGCGGTTGGTTGCAAGGGGCACAGTAAGGTTTGTCTCGAAAACACAGATAGTACTACGGTCTAAAAACGAGTACCGGTAAGCTGAGTGTTGTGTTTACTTGTCAGGTTCCTGGCGTCAAGTGAGCCTTTAGCTAAAAGTTTAAGCGTGCGAGCGCTTACGTAAGACGAGGCAGGCTAGCGCTGCGAATCATCAAAAAATTTCATTGCTGTGTAAACAAACACACAAAGAAGCGGCGGGCTGGCGAATGCCATTGATCGCGTCTTTGTGCCCACTACGTCGATCATGCAAAACGAGGGCACAGATTGTGTCTGGGCCAATTGTTCCAACCTAGGTACGTCCGAACTAGTACTTGTGGTTGCCGCATGGGGAAGGGCGAAGCTTTTGCCGCGAGATGAGATAGTTGTCGCCCGGATTCTCTACATGAGCCACACGATCGTCCGTTGGGCGAGCGTATATAGCCGACGCAGCGAACAATCATCGGCGTAGCACCGCTCTGCCTCCGATCGGATAACAGCAGGAGGCCGCGCGACGACCGAGCGATGCCGCCGTCGCGGAGCCCGAGTGGCGGAGGTCGATTCGCACAATAGATGGCGGATCTAAGCGCAAGCACGACGGCCCACGGTGCCACCAGGGAGAGGAGGAGAAGAGAGGGGAGAGGAGGCTGATGAACGCGGACGCAGCAGGTGTGCATCAGCGGGTTGTAGCGGAGAAGCAAAGCGCTGGCGTTGGAAGGGCCCCAGGCTGCGCCGGAGGGGCAGTGGCCCCCGGTGGTGATGAGCTCGACGTGGTGCTCTGCTGGGCGCGGTCTCCCGGGGGTTCTCCTGGCGCAGGGAGCAGTTGTTAGCGGGGTCGCATTTGCGCAGAGTTTTCTCGCCCCGGCGACCGCATCGCCCGCGGCAGCAGCGAGCGCTTGACGTGCCAAGCTGGCGGGCAGTTACTTTGGGAACGGCAGGACCGCACGCCTGAGGGCGTGAAGGCTCAAACGTGGTGCGTGTGTGGATGCCGATCGCGCAACCACAGCGCTCGCGTATTGGCAGCGCTACAGGGCCAGGGGCACATTCAGGATTAGACGGGCGGACGGTGCACCGCCAGGCGGGCCCCGCCACAGCCTGGCAGCTTTGACAGGACTTATGCGGACTTTATTCCAAGCTACACCATCTTACGAGTAAAACAATCAAATTCAGCAGTAAAGGCGATATTACAAGAATTAAAAGACAGAGAACTGACAATAATACAATAAGCAAGCGATAAAACCAAAAATATCAGAGTGTAGTATCAAAAAACACGACTTTTGTTCAAATAGTTCACACAATAGTTCCGGCCTTAGTAAAAGTGGCTGTCAGATTGCAGGGTTTAGGCGGTGACCTTGTTGTCGTTTTCCCAGTCTTGTTCGGTGACTTGCAAGTGTTCGGCCTCGTCGGCCAACTCGTCGACGTCGTATTCTTCGTCGTGGGCGGCCAAGGAGAGGGTTGGTCTGACAACAGCAGAGTCAAAGGTCCAGGCGGCCAAGGCGTTCTCGGCGTCGATGATGATTTGCTTGGAGGCTTCGTAGCCGTCGTAGGCAGGTCTGGTTTCACCTGGAGTGACTGGGCTCTCATCTAACAATTCCAACAAGGCCTTACCGTAACCAGCAATCAAGGCAATCTTTTCCGAGTGTTCTCTGATGGAGTCGAATTGGTAGTTGAAGGCGGTCTTCAACTTTTCTCTGGTGATGTTGGACAATTGGGCCTCGGCAACCAAGGACTCGGCCTCGGCTCTGACCAACTCTTGTTCCAAAACGTTGATCTTTGGGGATTGTGGGTCCTTGTACTTCAAGTAGGCGATTTGGTCGGTGATCTTTTGCTTTCTGTCTCTGGATGGTTGGACGGAACCTTCAATGTCTCTGATGGACTTGATGGTGATTCTGTATTGGTCGTATCTGTCGATGAACTGGTCTTCCAATTCACCGACTTCGTAGACAAGAACACCCAACTTGTCGGTGATGTCGGAGATGTCATCGTCGTTGGCCTCACCCCAGAGGGACAATTGCTTGGCGACTTCTTTACGTTCTCTGGCGGTGATTTCGATGGATCTCATCAAGTTCTTTTCCATCTTGATCAATTGCGCCAACTTTCTCGACAACTCGGGGCCCAAGGCACCGGCAGCAGACTTGCGGAAGGAGTGGGAAATGGACCCCTTGCCGAAGAATCTGGACTTGGTGGAGGATGGGGGTGGAGGAGGCGACTGTAATTGAGCAGCGGTGGGGGCTCTCTGAGATCTTAAGGAGTAAGTTCTGTGCATTGTGGTGGGAATATTTAGTGGTAAATATGGAAGAAGCTGGCAATGAAAAAAGGGGAAAATGGCCCTATATATGAACGAACCGGGAGCGAGGGGGGGAGTGGGGGGGGAGGATTCTCGCCGACGAAGGAAATTATAGTTCGCTCGTTGGGTTACTCGCTCGGATTGATTAGGCACGAAGGACAACAGCGGAACGGAACTTTTGCGAGCACTCATCGCCCCCAGCCACCAGACCACCGCCAGCCACACCGGCCGCCCGCGAGGGCCCCCGCTAGAGCGCCCGCGAGACCCGTGGTGCTCTGGCGTGCTAGCTGGACCATCTCGACCCTTGGCCAATGCCTCGGGCCATCCGCACGCCGTGGTCATTGGCTATCGGCCAAAGTTCGTGTAACTCATCATGCATAATATTTTGTGGAAGCGTGCGTTGCTGGTGAGCCTGAGGCGACGTCTTCCATTGAATTGCCAGTATTGTTTTTTTCGACATCGCTAGCAAGCTTACGCTCGTGGCAGATGACTGGCGGGGGGGCGTTCGGTCACGCTACTGCTACCGCCACTTGCTGCTGGGAGTGGGCTTTCGTTCTCCACACCGCACGCCCTGCTCGCTCTCTCGCCGCGCCTCTCGCCCCGTCGTCACCTCCACCAGCTCGCCCCGCGGCCCGGTGGTGTCTTCGAGCATGGAATGGCTGGTGCGAGTAGCAATTTACCCGCATTAGGAAGGTGGAATTTGGTAAATAAAGCATGTTGGAGAACCAGCCTTCTTTCCCGGGCTTTGTGTCCGGACTAACTGGATAGAACGTTTTCGGGCCCACGCCGTTTTGGGGCCCACGCGAGTCCCGCTCCCATGCTCTGATGGTTGTTGTGACATATAACCATCGCTGCTGTTCCATGATGTCATGCTCGTTTCGGGTGTTCGTGTTTTTTGTTCGTGGTGTGCATGCAATACGCTTCTAGAAAGCGTCCTCGAAAAATATCTCGCTCCGCCTAGGGAACCCGATAATGTTCCTATCTATCTTTTAGTGCTGATCGTGAAGCCAAAATCCTCTAGTGAACTGGACCACCAATGTAGAAACTTTGCTTCCCGATCCGGAACGTCCTTCTTGAAGCGGTCGTCGCTATTCGAGAGTTTTCTGCAGGCAGCGCGCCCGCTGAATATTCCAGCTTTTTGCCCAAATCATCCAGAAATGTGAGATTGGAGAGTCGGCTGGAACTTTTACACTCTGGGAAAGCTTACCGAAGTTGAAAATATTGGACTTGCCGAGAGACCAAATGAGGAAAACCTTCTTCTGGCTCTTCTTCATTCCTCTGTCCCACGGCGCCTTCTTCCTCCATTCTTCCTCCCTTCCTCCTCCTCACTACCTCCTCCTCACTACCTCCTCCACACTTCTTCCTCCACTCTTCGTGATCTGCGAGATCGGACTGCATGGAGTTTTATCGAATGAGAAATTTTTGTTGACTCTCCTGTAAACGAAGCCACCACCATGGGGATATTCAGAGCCTACAATGGGCTTCTTATGAAGCGGCCGTTCACCACCAACATGATCTCCACCAGCATCTTCTTTGGGACGGGCGACGTGTTGGCGCAGGTTCTTTTCCCTCACAAGGAGACCTCGGTGGACGACAAGGGAGAGGAAACGGAAACCACGGAACCGTTCAATGGCCCCAGAACGTTACGGGCCATGACATATGGGGCGTTTTTCTTTGCTCCGTTGAGCGTGATATGGCACCGAAACACCCTTCCCTACTTGAAGAGTCCGTTTGTGAGGGCCATGGCTCGCCAGGCCATGGAGGCGACCGCCAAGGGCAAGAAGCGGTTGCACGTCTACGACACCCTCTACAGGGTGTCTGTGGACCAGTTGTTCGTGACGTCGTTGGTGTGGATCCCCTTGTACAACACTGTGATGACTACCTTGGCCGGCCATGAGAACCCGTTGCAGCTTACCGCTGAACGATTGAGGAACAACTGGTGGAACGTGCTCAAGGCGTCGTGGACCATCTGGCCGCCCTTCCAGTTGGTCAACCTCTACATCGTGCCCATCCATTTGCGAATTGTGGCCGCCAACGTGTGGTCCATTGGCTGGACGGGGTTCCTTAGTTTCGTGCACAACGGCAAGGGCCACGGCAAGGGAAGCGGCAAGATCATCGAAGAGTTGGTCGACATCGAAGACCCCAAGCAGGAGATCACCATGGTCTACGATTGATAGAGATGGGTCCCTGGAGGTGGGTGACTGTTATTTATTTAGAGAGATCCATATAGATGAGGAAACGGTAGATTTTCCGGTGAGCAACATGTGTAGAAATGTTCAAGTTCAGGTCATCAAGAAATCCAACACCAGTAGCGCAACCATGGCGTCGATATTCGCCAGATACAACCAGTTACTACTCAGACGCCCCATGGCAACCAATATGGTGACCACGGGGATACTCTTTGGCACGGGCGACTGCCTTGCCCAGGTTTTGTTTCCGGCTCCAGATAAGACCACCTCGAGATACGACTACCAGCGGACGTTGCGTGCCGTCGTCTACGGCTCGGTCATATTTGCTCCGATAGGCGACAGATGGTACAAGTACTTGGCGAAGATACGAGTCACGCCGCGCCCGCAGACGTTCAAGCACCCGTCGCTTGCGTCGCCCGTGAGCGCTCTTTCCAAAGTGGCTCTCGATCAGTTGGCGTTCGCGCCTTTTGTTGGGATTCCGCTCTACTTTGGCATGATGACCGTGTTCGAGATGAAGACCCCCATCGTGGACAACGTAGCCAAGAAATTGGAGTCCAGCTGGTGGGACACCTTGAAGACCAACTGGGCCGTCTGGCCGTTCTTCCAGATGTTCAACTTCTACGTCGTTCCTGTCCATTTTAGGCTACTTTCGGTCAACATATTCAGCATAGGCTGGAACTGCTACATGAGTTACGTGATGAACAAAAAGTGAGCACTACAGAGCAAGTCGCGGCAGCCTTGCCTGCCAAAGAGTGTCCGGAGAGATCTTCCCCCCGCCAGATGAAAGTAGATGTGTTCTCGTAGTATATAATGGATGACTAATTCCTGCTCGTTGTGTATCGACGCTTCTAATTTCAGGTCCATGTCGCATTCTCTTGTCGCAACTGGCGTCCGTTCCGAGTCGCTGTCCACCAGCCTCTTTCCCCTACACGTAGAATCACCAACAATGCGCTCCACAAAAATAACAACTCATAGCCAAAAAATCAACAACCTCACGACTGGACCACCAATTTTAGTTGTCTTCTTGTTCCATCGAATCCATCAATTGAAGCGACCACCGAATATATAAGGCTTCAACTTCTGCTCGACCCCTCCGCATTCTATCTTTTCCTGATACACCCTTCACGTCCGTAACATCCTTGAGCAAGGCCTCCAATTTCAGCCAGGCACCACGAATCTCAACGACGTCCACAAGGCCCCAATCTATAGGAGTCAAATCTCGGAGCAACCAACAATACGGAGTCACATCTATCGAACAACTGCTTCTGCACTATTGATTCTCCACCTCCATACTGACTAGACTCCCTTAGAGTTATCTGGTACTCGCAAAGTCCCCAAAACACCCAATCGCTTCCTCAATCTATTACGCCCTCCCATCCATCTAGTTGCTTGCTGAATCTCACCACTCGCCAAGATGATGAAAGGCTTCAAAAATAGACTTACACGAAACAAGAGTCAGGGTTCGACCAAAAAAGCAGACAAGAAGGCCGACAAGGAAAAGGAAAAAGCCGACAAAAAACAATCTCCAGGCGCTACCCAGTCTTCGAGCTCCAAGAGCTTGTCTGCTTCGTCCTCCTCGTCCTCGTTAAAGTCGAACTCTCCCAGCCCTTCGAGAAACAACAGCGGCAATTCCATCAAGACCGCAAACCAATCCTTGACCCAGCCCTCTCATGGCAATACCTCCTCTCCACAGCAAGCATCAAAGGGTCTCGATTCTCCAAAGATCACTATAAATAACATTGACTTTGATGCATCCCACAACACTCCCAACAACAATATTGGTACGGGTACCAACAATAATCCAATCATTCCGATAGCGAATAATCCCGGAAACTCAGTTGTTCCAACTCCAACTTCCCCAGTTACTTCTGCAACCCATAGTTTGAATTCATCTCCAACTTCTCCCTTTGAAGCAAAGGCACACCATAGCCAACAATCTCCAATTCACCCTTTCCAATTGAACACCAATATCTCATCTCCAGCAAAGGACAACTTCGACATTGACTTGATAGTCACTCCCAAAAGACATTCGTCCTCGAGATTTGAGCCATCGACATCTGACAAGTATCAGGAAATTGTAAAATTACCAAACTTTGATGAGGTATTACCAGAGGAGCAAATACCCTTATTTATTCAAAAGATCGATCAATGTAACGTCATGTTTGACTTTGGTGATCCGACTTTTGACTTGAGAGGTAAGGAAATCAAAAGAATAACTTTACAGGAATTAATCCAGTTCATTTCGAACAATAGGTTCAGTTACACAGATGAAATGTATAAACATGTTGTGACTATGTTCAAAAAGAACTTGTTCCGCCCTATTCCTCCACCAGTCAACCCAGTGGGAGACTTATTCGATCCGGATGAAGATGAACCGGTCAGTGAGTTGGCATGGCCGCATATGCAAGCCATCTACGAGTTTTTCTTGAGATTCATCGAGCTGCCTGACTTCCAACACCAATTAGCCAAGCAATACATCGACCATGATTTCATCTTGAGGATCTTGGAATTGTTTGACAGCGAGGATCCAAGAGAGAGGGATTGTTTGAAAACTACCTTGCACAGAATTTATGGAAAGTTCTTGAGCTTGAGAAGCTTTATCAGAAAGTCGATAAACAATGTATTCTTACAATTTGTTTATGAAACTGAAAGATTCAATGGAATTGGTGAATTGCTTGAGATCCTAGGCTCGATTATTAATGGGTTTGCTTTGCCTTTGAAAGAAGAGCACAAGGTGTTCTTAGTAAGGGTTTTAATGCCCTTACATAAGGTAAAAAGCTTGTCATTGTATCACCCTCAGTTAGCATACTGTATTGTCCAATTTTTGGAGAAGGATCCTTCATTGACTGAAGATGTTATCATGGGTTTACTAAGATTCTGGCCAAAGATCAACAGTCCAAAGGAAGTGATGTTTTTGAATGAGATTGAGGACATATTTGAAGTGATGGAGCCTAACGAGTTTTTAAAGATTCAAATTCCCTTGTTTGCACAATTATCAAAGTGTATTTCATCACCACACTTCCAAGTCAGTGAAAAAGTGTTATGTTACTGGTCAAATGAATACTTCTTGACGTTGATTACCGAGAATGCTGAGGTAGTGCTACCAATTATATTTGCATCATTATATGAGTTGACAAATGCCACACAACCAGGTATAGAGAATGGAATTATGCAACAGAAGCTAACAGATAACCCACATGCTACTATAGATGCAAATGGTAACCTTATTGATAAGGGATTGGTTTTACAAGACTTGAACCAAGGAATAATCCCAAGTTCGAACGATCCAAACCATCCACACCATAACTTGCTCGAAGTACATGATAGCCATTCAAATAACCATGGACGCCATGATCATGACTTGAATGGCAATGAAATGGCAGACGATGAATACTATGATTCGTTCTCCTCTTTGCACCACGCAGGTGGACATCATCCATTGGGCGATGATTACAACAATTATGAAGATGGAAACAATATGCTTCAGCATAACTCTGCCACTTCCAACTGGAACAGAAGTATTCACTCGTTAGCATTTGGCGCTTTGAAGGTCTTCATGGATCACAACCCCATTCTCTACGACCACTGTACCATGTTATACCATCAACTGTTGGAAGAACAGAGTCAAAGAGAAAATGCCAGGAAAGAAGGATGGAGAAGAATTGAAGAATACGTACAGAAGATCAAGGAGAAGCAGAGTTTAGAAGCTGAAAAGACAACTGCGGCACCAGTCTCAGACAAGGGATTAGTGAGTAGATGAAATCATATACAGAAATTCCAGGGACTTGAAGACCGTGCTTTTCGGTGGTAGATCTGTATCGCTCAAAAGCATTTTGGGAGATTTCTTTTAAGCTTTTTAGTTATCAATATATTGTCATAAATTTACACTCAAAACTATGCAATCAACCTTTTGGCCTGTTCTTGTGATACTGTAGGGTCGGCCGCTTAAGCGTATCGATCAAAGATCTAAGGCGCAAACGAGGGTTACCCGGCCTCGAACATTTTCACTATAATAACCTGTCTGCAATTTTTCACCACTTTCCGGCACTCTACAATTATCTGTTTCCAACATTGATCTCAATGTATGTACATTCACGAAATCAAAAGGATGATTCTAACTATAGAAGTTTGATAGCGATATCAAATCTAATGACTTAATACCTATAGAACCGCTACTCTGATTTGATTCGGCACAATACCCATTGCAATTACTAACTTTAAAGGCTAAACCATGATTTTGACGACTTTGTAAAACTGTAGTATCAAAGGTTAGGTGCGAGTATCGAGAGTAACAATGCTACTGCGACTACGGCCATGCCGGCCGAGGGATCGATGTTGCAGAAAGTAGGGAATGGGGGGAGCGATGTTGCAGTCATTTAAGGCGATCTACCGGAGTCGGTTTCGTTGACAGAATGTCAATATCGGAGCCTCCGAGGAGGGTCCGAGGAGGCTCCGATCTGGCCAGGGCAGGACTCCCCGCTGACTAGATAACAGGCCGCGGAGCGTCCTGGGCTAGCGGGATAGAACGCGTGCATACCGGCCACTGGCCCGGCGCTGAGGGTGGCGCTGCACCTGTTGCGTATCCCCTACAGGCTCTTTGGTACCCCAAGGGTATCCTCACCGAAATTATACTCATCTCGCCGAGTCAGAAATTTTTTTTTCAAAACGGTTAGTAATATAAAAGGCGAGCTCTTCGCTCCGATACAGTGTTTGACTTTTTTTTTTTGGCAACGTTTGCCCCCGTAAACAAGTCCTACATTCTATCTCTTACGCACTTACAATGGTTTTACAAGCATCCCAAGCTACCGCCCACTTGAAGACTTACTCCAAAAAGGATGGCTTGTCCATTCAACAGTTGATTGACTCTACTAACTTTGGTGGTTTGACTTACAATGACATCTTGGTTTTGCCAGGTTTGATCAACTTCCCATCCAGCGAAGTCAAGTTGGAGACCAAGTTGACCAAGAAGATCACCTTGAAGGCTCCATTTGTCTCATCCCCTATGGACACTGTCACCGAGGAAAACATGGCCATTCACATGGCTCTTTTGGGTGGTATTGGTATTATTCACCACAACTGTAGCCCAGACGAGCAAGCTGAAATGGTCAGAAAGGTCAAGAAGTACGAAAACGGTTTCATCAACGACCCAGTTGTCGTCACCCCTGACGTCACTGTCGGCGAGGTCAAGGAAATGAAGAAAATCATGGGTTTCACCACCTTCCCAGTTACCAGTATGTATCGACTCATGTGATCGATTTGCCTCCGGTGTTGTTTTCTGATGATCAACTTATACATTTAACTTTCGTTCTACCGAATTACATCAAACGATGTTGAGGACACCTTTTTTAACTGAAACAACACCGAGGACAATTTATTGAATAACCCAGGGTCCATTTTACTAACAAAAATTAGCAACCGGCAAGATTGGAGGAAAATTGGTTGGTATCATCACTTCCCGTGATGTCCAATTCCATGACGACAACTCTACTAAGATCTCTGAAGTTATGACCACCGACTTGATCGTCGGCAAGCAAGGAATCACCTTGGCTGAAGGCAATGCTTTGTTGAGAACTTCCAAGAAGGGTAAGTTGCCAATTGTTGACTCTGACTTCAACTTTGTCTCTTTGATCTCCTTGACTGACTTGCAAAAGAACCAAAGTTACCCAGATGCTTCCAAGTCTTTTGACTCCAAGCAATTGTTATGTGGTGCTTCCATCGGTACCATGGACAAGGACAGAGTTAGATTGACCAAGTTGGTCGAAGCCGGTTTGGATGTTGTTGTTGTGGACTCTTCTAACGGTTCTTCCACTTTCCAAATCCAGATCCTCAAGTGGATCAAGGAAACCTACCCCGACTTGCAAGTGATTGCTGGTAACGTTGTTACCCGTGAACAAGCTGCTTTGTTGATTGAAGCTGGTGCTGACGCTTTAAGAATTGGTATGGGTTCCGGTTCTATCTGTATCACCCAAGAAGTCATGGCTTGTGGTAGACCTCAGGGTACTGCCGTCTACAACGTGACTGAGTTCGCCAACCAATTTGGTGTTCCATGTATCGCTGACGGTGGTATCAGTAACGTTGGTCACATTACCAAGGCTTTGGCTTTGGGTGCTTCCTGTGTCATGATGGGTGGTTTGTTAGCCGGTACATCCGAGACTCCAGGTGACTACTTCTACGCCGACGGCAAGAGATTGAAGACCTACAGAGGTATGGGATCTGTCGATGCCATGCAACAAACCAAGGGTGCTGCCAACGCTTCTACCTCCAGATACTTCTCCGAAGCCGACAAGGTTTTCGTTGCTCAAGGTGTTACTGGTTCCGTTCTCGACAAGGGTTCGATCATCAAGTTCGTTCCATACTTGTTCAACGGTTTGCAACACTCTTTGCAAGACATCGGTGTCACTTCTTTGGAAGAATTGAGAAAATCCGTTGACAGTGGTGAAACCAGATTCGAGTTCAGAACTGCTTCTGCTCAACTCGAAGGTGGTGTCCATGGCTTGCACAACCATGAAAAGAGATTGCACAATTAGCTTTGTGTAAATACGTTTGTTTAAATAATTAAAGAATGATAAAAGAAGTAAATGCCCCATGAAGAAACGCTTAGACACTTGTAGGAGTCCCCGGAGGTAGTTCAGAGCAGCCCAAGATATTCGGTTGCCGCGCGTAAATCTCAGACCACTACGATCACGCCGTAATCAAGGCTGGGTGCCAGACAATTGATACCAGCGGAGTTGCAACATTGAATATGAGCTACATGAATTACGAGAGATATCCTACCAGGAGTGAGCAGAATGCAGCGACCAATCTAGACCAGGATCTTTCGAACTCAAGAGCGACAAAATACGCCAACCACCAGTCGGAGGTGAAGCAGTACCTTTCCACCACCTTGAATGCCAAATTCCCCAAACTTCTTGAGAACAAGTTCGGACCACACTACGACTCGCTAGACTTGATGGAGGTGCTCAAGGACGGCGAAGTGTTGTGCAAATTGGGACAGCTTTTGGCGCCTTCAAGGGTTCCTCAAAATCCGTGCACCAAGTACAAGAACTCCAAGATGCCCTTTGTGCAGATGGAGAACATTTCCTTCTACTTGGACACATGCAAGGTGGTGGGGTTACCGCACGATGAGATCTTCCAGACGATCGACTTGTACGAGGCCCAGGATCCGTTCCAGGTGGTGGTGACTTTGATGTCTTTTTCGAGAGTGGCCAATGAAATCGATCCGGTTACATATCCCGTGGTGATAGGCGCTCGGGCTGTCAAGAAGAAGCCGACGATTCCCAGCAAACCATATAGATTGCGTTCGTAAGGACTGAGTAATGCTTACATAAGGCGCATCGCTTACGTAAAGCGCAGAGGCTGTTTTTCTGTATAATTTTTTTTGGTGTAAGATGAGTTGAAAAAAAATCTGTGAATCAAACTACTATCACCTTTTGTACTTGCAAAAGCATCATTAATTAATAGCATATTCCAACCAGCATAGTCCAAGATGTCCGACGAAGTAATCTGGCAAGTCATAAACCACCAGTTTTGTGCGTTCAAGATAAAAACAGACTCGGAGCAGAACTTCTGCAGAAACGAGTACAATGTTTCCGGTCTCTGTTCCAGACAATCGTGTCCGTTGGCCAACGCCAGGTATGCCACGGTGAAGAACGTTGGAGGGAGGCTCTATCTATACATGAAGACCGCCGAAAGAGCACACACCCCATCCAAGATGTGGGAGAGGATCAAATTATCCAAGAACTACGAGAAGGCCTTATCACAAATAGACGACCGTTTGCAGTACTGGCAAAAGTTTTTGATCTACAAATGCAAGCAGAGATTGACGAGATTGATACAGGTTGCCATAAATGAAAGAAGATTGGAGTTGAAGCAAGACGAAAGGCATTATGTTGGGACCAAGCCCAAGGTGAAGAGAAGAGAGGAGAACAGGGAGAGAAAGGCGTTATCTGCAGCCCGGATCGAGAAGTCGATTGAGAAGGAGTTGTTGGAGAGATTGAAGAGTGGAGCATACGGCGACCAGCCATTGAACGTGGACGAGAGCATCTGGAAGAAGGTGTTGGGCAAGGTCGAGGGCCAGGAGGACGAGGAGGACTTTGACGAGGAAGACGACGTCGAGTTGGAAAGCGGGGACGAGAGCGATGTTGGCGAGGTTGAGTACGTGGAGGACGACGAAATGGAAGACGACTTGGTTGACGTTGAGGACTTGGAGAAGTGGTTGGACGACTCTTCTGCGTCCGAGTCTTCTGACGACGAGGACGACGAGGACGAGGGCGACAAGTCACAGGCAAGCAACAAGCGCAAGGCAGGATCCAAGGAGGGTGACAACAAGAGGAGAAGACCACGGGTTGAGATTGAGTACGAGCAGGAAGAGGAGCCTCTCACCAACATTGCCAGCTGAGTCGTGGGGAGATGAGAGTGCGAAAGGAGGGGGGCCGCAGAGAAAAGAGACAGCCCCCAACATGACGCAGGGAACACGCCACGGGAGCGCCAGCACCCGCACGGTCGCCGCCAGGAGCACCCCGCCGCCAGGAGCGCCCGCTGATCGTGTGACGGTGCGCTTCCCGCAAGCGTGGCCGCCGGCGCAGCCAACCGGCCCCCCCGCAGGCCCCCGCCGCCAGCGCCTGCGTACGCGACGCAACCTCCATAGATTCTCTCCAGTGTGTACAATAGAAATGTATTTCAACCGTGTTTGTCTGCGAGATGTGTAAGCGGATAGTTAAAATTAGAACTCGTAAGTGTGGTACCGCGGCAGCCGTCGGTTTGGGCGACGCGAGCTGCACGGTCGGTCTCCGGCGGGCGCACAAAGCGTGCGATCCGAGATGCCACGGCGATAGGCTGGTGGGCCCCTGCTAATTCCGGGCGCTCAGCCTCCCGGTACCGTGTGCGGCTACGTCCGGTGGACGCTAAATTCCGTACCAGGGGCCTCCACCGTGCAGCGCAACGTCCCCATTCGTATCCCCCATGTCCCGACAAGTCCGATTTCTGCAAGGTGGAAGACGCGAGCCGGTGCCCGGGCAGCTTCCAGCGCCTGCCACGGGTGACGTCCACACCCGTTAAACGCCGCCAGCGGCGGCCAGACAGCTGCGGGCCCCAGCGACGGCCGCCAGCCGCTTGCCCGCTCGCCAGCCGCTCGCCAGACGCCACCGTGCCTGCCGCACAGCGCTGCCCTCGTACGCAGATTGCGCCCCGAAAACGATCTTGGCCCTCAGAGATGACTCGCATTTTCCGATTTCTTGGAACACTGGGGGGCCAAATTTCGTGCCGTTTTTCTCGGGTGTGGGTACTTGGCTCCAAATCTCTGCCCATCTCCCCCCCCCCCATATAAATGCACCCTGATATCCAGATGTGCCACGCCCGCTAGAGATCCCTCACAGAAGCCTCGCCGCCCGCCATGGAATCCTTGATGTCTTCGTGGACCCCGTCCACCACGCCCACCTCCACCGTGCTAAGCACCATCGACCCGACCCACACCGCCGGCCTTATGAGCACCGTGTCTTCCGCCCTCAGCTTTGCCGCCACGGAAACGTACCTCCCCAACTTGGTCGAGGTGTCCCAGGACTTGAGAGGCGCCCAGGCCTCGCTCACCATCATCCTGGCCGAGGGCGTCTTGGCCACCGCCACAGACTCCAGCGTGCTAGCACAAGCCACCGAGGCCATCTTTTTAGCAACCTTGAACTTGAAGGAGTTGGCCGACGAGGAAAACTTGTACAACATGAACTTGAACCACCCGGCAAACATCATCTACTTGACCGTCTACGCCATCATCTTCGCCTTCATCGCCGGCATGCTCTCGGTCTCCAGATACCACTGGTTCAACATCACCTTCTTCTGCGGGTACGCCTTGGAGTTCATGGGCTTCATCGGAAGAGTCTTGGCCTTCAATGACAACCAAAACATCAACTACTACTTGCTCCAGTACGTTGCCTTGACCATTTCCCCGGCCTTCATCATGGCCGGGATCTACTTTCTTTTCGCACAAATGGTCGTCATCCACGGCCGCCAGTACTCGGTGCTAAAACCAATGTGGTACTCCTACTTTTTCATCGCCACAGACGTCCTTTCCCTTATCATCCAGGCAGGTGGTGGTGCAGCCGCGTCCACCGCCTCAGCCCACTACCTCGACGCCACCCCAGGTACAAACCTGATGATCGCCGGTATCTCCCTCCAAGTCTTTGCAATGTCTATTTTCTTGGTGTTCTGGGCCGAGTTCTTGAACAGACTATACTTCAAACACGCCAAGGAGATTGCCCAAAACTCGTCGTCTCCGTTAGCCAAAAGGTCTTTTGCAAACTTCTTCAGATTCTTGTTCAACTCCAAGTCGGCCCAGGCTTATCGTAAAACGGAATTGGAGCCCTACTACAACCCCCAGTTCCAAAACATCAGAACCCGCGCTTTGTTGCCGTATTTTCCGTTGGTATTGACCATTGCTGTGATCGCCATCTACATCAGATGTGTATATAGAGTTGTGGAGTTGGCCCAAGGCTTCGATGGCTACTTGATCACACACGAAGTCTACCTCATGGTCTTGGACGCATTGATGATTGCCATCGCCGGCTTGATCTTCATTCCTTTCCATCCTGTTTTTGTTTTGGGTAAGACCAACTTGATCAAGGTTGCCTATATCAAGAAGAACTTGGACGAGGCTCATACTCAGGACCAAGAAAAGTTGGGCGAGGCATCGGACTCGGTAGGCAACGACGACCACGAAAACACAGTTAACTATGCCTCGGATGGCCAGAATCGGTACGACGAAGACCATACCGAAACGCAGACTGTCCCCCATGACACTCTGAGACGCTAATTTATATACTCATTTCCGGGCCTGTAATAGTACAATAGAGCGTTTGATCGTGCATGCTTTGTTCCGAAGGTCGCAATTCCTATTTTAGTGGTTCCGGGCCTTTGTGCACCAGAACTTTTTGCAATCACAAACATTATTCTCATTTTCCCCATTTCACAGTAACCACTTACACTAATTCTTGCTAAATAAAACACTTGCTACAATGAGGGTCGATACGGTCCTCTTGAAACAGCTACCCTTCTTCCCCTCCTCTTCCTCTGATCCTTTGTTGGACTTATCTGTTCCCGAATTGATGCAGGACGGACTATCCTCAAATTGTTGTACCGATGGATTCATCAAATTCCACTCTCTCAAAATCTGTTCCTCTAACGCGAAACAAATGTCCAAGTATCTCCAGATGGCTTTGGGCTTCGAAGAGATAGCCTATAGAGGATTGGAAAACGAGTCCCGACTTGTTGGTCGTCACGTCGTGAAAAATGGTGACATAGTCCTTGAGATTGTCAACACTTTGGAATCCATCGAAGATGAAAACTTGCTCGAACTCCCCTATTTCTCAGAGACGTTTTCATACAATGACAAAATTTCCGAATGTTTGAAGGATCTGAAAATGACCACTGATGATTTGGTTTTTGACTTTGTTTCGAGCAAAATCAACTACGTTTCCAGCTGCTCTAACCATCCTTTTCGAAGCAGAATTGCCTCCAAGATATTGAAGTCAAAATCATATGAGAACACATCCGAGTGCTACAAAAATTTAGTCATTGAAACAATCAACAATTCCGAGGAGATATACAATGATTTCATGGAATGTACATTGATCCAAAAATTCTTGAAGACCCATGGAGAAGGTGTTATCGACATCTCCTTCTTGGTAGCGGATGTAACCAAGGCATACGACAGGGCAGTCAATGCAGGTGCCGGAATAGTTAGAACTCCACGTATTGTAAGTGATAAGGACGGGTCAATCAGACAAGCAACCATCAGCGTCCCAAATACCGATATCCAACATACGTTGATTGAGAATATCGATTACGCCGGTGATTTTCTTCCTAAATACATCAAGGCAAATGACGGGCTTGAACCCACTCACTTGGAATGCTTAAGCAGATTACCGCCAGTCAACTTACAAAGCATTGATCATTGTGTTGAAAACTACTCTTGGAATCAGATGATGCCAATGGCAGAGCTCTATGCCTCAATGTTTGGATTTCACAAGTTTTGGTCGGTAGATGAAGACGATGTTTTCACGGGCGAAACTGCCTTAAGATCTATTGTTATGGCATCGGCCAACGGTAAGATCAAGATGCCAATAAACGAGCCAGCTGTTGGTAAGAAGAAGAGCCAGATTGAAGAATTTCACGATTTTAACGGTGGTCCAGGAGTTCAACACATTGCGCTCAAGACGAGGAATATCATCAAAACTGTTCAGGGGATGTTACAGAGAGGGATAGAGTTTAACTCTATTTCTGATTCCTTCTATACGAACTTGGAATTACGTTTGAAAAGAGATGGCGTCGAGTTGTATGAAGATTTGAAGTCTTTACGAGAGTTGAATATATTGGTTGATTACGATAGTTCAACTGTTAATCCCTATACTAAGAGATGTCACTATCTCTTGCAGATTTTCACTAAACCTTTGCATGATAGACCTACACTATTTCTCGAAATAATTCAAAGGCATCACCACAATGGTTTTGGAAAAGGTACCTTCAAGGGATTGTTCGAGTCTATCGAGCAACAGCAAAAAATGAGGGGCACTTTGGTGGCCGGGACAAACCAATGACGAAGTCTTCAGCGTCAGAGTAACGAAAGAGGCAATGATATGCCCGAGGAAAGAAGTTATCGCGTTGATCATCGCTGATATATAATTATCACGAAACAATGTTTTTTAATACATACGTAGGCAAGCCAACGAAAGATACAAGAGCATTAGTACCTGAAATGAAGGTCATGCTTGTGTTCCACTTCTGAGTCTGTGGCCAAACTTGTCGTAGTATGCTTTCAAGTCTTTGACGAACAATGGATGCAAAGCCATTTCAAGACCCTCGTTTCTTGCGATTTCGTAAGCTCTTTCCAACGGGATCCATACTCCTTTCAAGGTCATTGTCCCGACCTTGACAACAGTTCGACCCTTCTCCGACTTCAAGATACCGTCACGCTTACCTCTCGTCATCCCAATCACGTTGAGCAACTTGGTAGCATTAACGAAATCATTGTCTTGGCGCCTGGAGACCAATATACCCCGAGCTTTCACTTGGTAGCATAGGGTCTTTTGTTCTTCCCAGTATGCAGTGATTATTCTCGGTTTGACAGGCTCAGGATAGCTCGGAATGATCGAATTTGGTATTGTATTATCAACTTGCTTTGAATCCGTATTCTTAGAAAGTGTCGCAGTCGGCAAGTATTCAGTCTTGAGGAAGTCTAAACCTTCAGAGGTAGAATTGTTCTTTGGTGATATATTGTCGCTTACAGGGATAGTTGAAAGCTGGGGTGAAAATGAGGCAGTGGGCAAAACTTCACCATGTGTGCTACCCAAAATTGGTTGAGGGTATGAGGTGTGACCATACTGGAAACTGTGAGTCTTGTGTGCTTGTGGTTCTCTGGGTTGGGTAGGGTCATTGCTATTATGAAAAAATGAGTACTTGTTGAACGATGCATCGCTAGAGTTAAACAATTCTTGGGTATGGAACTGATAGCCTTGCATGGGCGAATCAAAAGATTCTATGATAGAATACTGCTTGGGCTTAGCCACCTTGAAGGCAACACCCAGAGGAGTGAGTTGTCTATTTCCTTCTTGTTGCTCACCTGGCTGTTGGTGAGAAGCATGTTGGTTTGAGCTGAAAGCTTGATCCATGTTCGAAGCATTTAAGATGTCCTGGGAGCAGTTAGGAGGAGTGGTGAAAGCCATTACTTAGTATTACACGAAGAAAACCTTCCAAGGATTGTATTGTTCAATCCTGACAATAAGTGATGAACAGCATGATCTATTGATATACTGGTGATCCGAATCCGGAAGGGCTAGTCGAAATGCCTGTTACCTCGGTTCCGGAAAAGAACGAAGTGTCTCCAATTACCACATCTCTCATATTGGTATGGGGGACCACACTCGTAGCTATTTCTACCCGGAAACCGGCTTCGGGAGCTTCTCTGGTCATCAAAGTATGTGTCCTCATGCAAGATAATGTCGGTCAGCTGGTATCGAGTGGAAAGGAAAAAAAAACCAAGTGTACATCAGGGAATATTTTCCAACCACCCATATTCTTGGAGTTCTAGAGCTGGTCTAGAGTCTGCTTCTTTCAACGTCTGGCCCAAACACCTACAGAAAGCACGAGTTACGCAGTGTGTTATAGTTTCCCATATGTGTCCTCCATTTATTTTGCAACAAAAGGGTTGCGCGTGAGTGGGTTGAGTACGACTTTTTGCAACCTGAACGAATGATGAAAGAAACGGATCAAAGTCAGACGTAATTCCGTCCTGCCGGTGGATGTAAGGTGCGATGTCTACAATACAGGGTCTTGCGACTGGCTCCAAACACTTTCAGAAGTTTGTAGATCCACACGATATACAAAGAATAAAGCAGGGTCCAATAGTTAGTTCTAGAACGCATTTCGCCAGCTCGAATATTATCATGCACTTGACTAATGCAGATATGCTGGAACACCTGACACGCCAGTTCAAGGAAGGTCAATTTTTTCGAAACCCATCAACAAGCCGAGGTGTTCTTTCACAGCTTCCATCACCGTTGGGCGACAGGCTCAAAGCATTTGCAGCCGGCAGATGCGAGGGGTTTGGTAATGAAACTTAAACAGGTTGTAGAATAGCCGGGTCGATCTTATCTATCGCTTTGAGAGTCTAGTGACTTGAGGCGTATTCGGAAAGATTCTGCGAATAATTGCCCTGATTGCTGTCTAGCTCTAAGCAACGGTCGAGTGTCGTCACCGTCACTTGAGATACACAGGAACGGAAACACACCAACAGCTGAAATACATGTTTGTCAGTATGTAATATCTAGAACAATTATCCCGAGCAAGACCTTTGCTGATGAGAAATGTAGGCAAAGGTGCGAATGAAAGTCATCTAAGAATAGCTTCCATATGCAAGGAAGCTTTTTGCGGTTCTGCATGAATTCGCATCTAGCTGCAGTGGACTCGTAAGGTACGCAATCTTCCACACGCTTAGGAACTGCCCGGAAAGTATTATGCGTGGAAGGGACTGGGTCCGATAAGGACGTTACAGGTGAACAAGTTCCCGCTCGTCGCAAGATAACGCGCGCAAGGCATGTGAACGACATGAAATTCGGTACGGCAAAGGCATATTCAACGGGGCGCATACGTTATGAGCGAATCGAATTACGTTCCTGATCACACACTGTCAAACGAAAAGAGCGGGTACCTTGTAAGTTTGGCACTGGGTCCTGTTTCTCTACCTGATAGTCGGCCATCGCTCTTCCAAGTAAGAGCGTTCATCACGGAAGGCTTTTTGTTATCTTTTGCCAGGAAAGAGGCTTGGCTCATGTTATCAAATCCGCGGGTGTTTTTGACTTGAGCGATTGACTCAGTCAAGGTTGCGTTGCCTTTATGATGGCCAGAGTCAAAATTCAGATCGATTTCATACCTGCAGCATAAATATTCCGAGGCCTTTGCAGTGTGAAGGTTACTTGATATCATTCTAATCAAAGTGGCTCCAAGCACATCTGCTTGATCGTCCTGGGAATTGTCCTAGCACTAGAACCGCAAACACTCTACCTTCAACCGTAAGCAGGAGACCAGGCACCGATATCTGTCGAAGACTTCAAGCATAGTAGATCCTACCTGATGAGCCCAATATCTATCTTTCGATTTACACGATGCTCTCTATTTCGGTTAGTTGATCTTATTTGGTGGCTTAATTTAGCGCAAGCCTAGCTACAAACCAGATAAATTCCTTGCTTTATTATCCCTTTCTATTCATCCAATTCCAGTCATACGTCCGTTACTTATGGATTGTGAGGCTCAGCTATTCTCTCGAACACTCCAATATGCAGCGGACCCGAACGATGGGAGGCATATAAAAGTGGATGAAAATACCTGATAACGGTTCGACTACTCTCCAACTAAACTAGAACTACGACTTCAATGTTCAAATCTTCAGCTGCTTTAGCCCTCGCTTTTGCCTTAGTGGCAAATGCTCTTCTTGTTCCTGGAATGCCAGAAGGCGGCCTCAACAAGAGAGATGATGCTCCCAAATACGTGGCAATGGAATTCAGTGCTACCAAAGGGAACTTAACTGCCAGTTCAAAAGTTAACAAAAGAGATGACAGTGCTGATCTTACAAACTATAAAATGTTTTACGCTGTCGAGCTTGAGATTGGAAGCCCCAGTCAAAAAGTCTCGGTTAATCTTGACACAGGCAGCGCTGACTTATGGGTGGCGCTGCCTAACACGGTATGTGACAACTGTCAGGTTCTTGGTTCGTACGATCCCCAAGGCTCATCGACTTCAAACGCCTTGAATCAAAACTTCTTCATTGGGTACCTTGATGGAACCACAACGAGCGGTAAGTTCTACACCGACTCCCTCTCAGTGGGAAACGCCAATTTGCAAGATTTTCAATTTGCCGTAGCTGACACTGCTAAACCTCAAGTGGGATACTGCGGAATTGGATGGACGAAATTGGAAGCTGAAAATAGCAAATATGCAAATCTTCCTATAGCTTTGAAGAATCAAGGATATATTAACAAGCTTGCTTATTCGTTATACTTGAACAGTCCTACTTCTACTTCAGGTGTGTTGCTTTTCGGCGCACTTGACCAAGCCAAGTACTCGGGTACATTATCTACTTTACCCGTGTCGACCTCAGGCTATAGATTGGCTGTCCAAGTTGATTCGGTCAGCACCAAAAGCGGTGGTGCAACAGCTCTCAACGAACACTTTGTGTTTGACTCAGGCTACACTTACTCAACCTTTCCTCCCGCTGCATTCAAAGCAATTGTTACACAACTTGATGGAGCCAAGCCCGGAGCAAACGGTACTTACGAAGTCTCTTGTACTCAGCCCGACAAGGACATCACTATCTCGTTTGCAGGTGGTGCCACAACCATATCTTTTCCATTTAGCCAGATTGTTACCAAAGATGATTCTGGGAAATTCTGCACCACCACTATCTCTGGAAAGTCTGACCCAACCGGTAAGAACCAAGACAACTTACCTACTTTTGGGGACGATCTTTTGAGATCCATGTACGTTGTATATGATCTTGAAGCTCCAAGTATCGGCGTCGCTCAAGCCAAGTACACAAGTGATTCGGACATTGTTGAAATCAGCTAAAAAGGTCATTTTATACTATTGAATTGAAAACATGTTCTGTAAATCGTAGAATTGATTATTATTGTGATCTCAACATTACGAAGATTGCAAAATCATCTTTTGTCACTCCAACAATACTTCTCGTTCGCTTATGTACCTTCATGTATTACCATTTGATGGTTACTGTGAATAGGCAAAATAAAAATGGCACGTCCTGCAAAATCAGGTCGTTGCCAAATTGTTACACAGTTCCATGAAGATGTCACGATCCTAGCCTGCAACCGCCAAGAGTGGTACCAAGTATTTGGAAAACTTGGGAATCACTTCTGTTGTTCGAGGTAATGCGTGTATCGATTTTATTTTGGAGAGTATTTTGAGTATGTATACGTCAAGATATCGATGGTTACTGATTTGCAAACCAACGGCCGATACGTCATTTCGGGCATATCGGTATCTAGATTGTAATCTACAATTCGAATCTACCGCCCAACGATGTTTTAGAAGTTGGTCACCTTCAGCAAAACCTCAAGCTGTGGGGGTAATTGTTCCTAGTTATACATTAAATCTATCAAAGGCACATTAACGATACGCATGCGTTATGAGCAATTTACATAATTCTTTCAGACATTCTCCTGGCTGCAACCATCTTGAAACATAGTCCGCCAACTCGGCCAGGAGGTACCTTTCGCATTTCCAAGCAGATGTCTACAACAAGAACTGGAAACTCGGGGTCACATACGCATTCTCTGTTTTTCCATAACCGGAAATGCAAAATCCGAATTCGTGCATAGATAAAATGTATTGTTCCGTTATAGTACAATTGAGATAGTTTAAAACACCGCGAAGAAGGGTCCACTGGGAATTGATTCTTGGCAATTGCGAAACCGAACAATTGCCAGACACGTCGAATGAAAGGCTAAACTTGAGCCCTCATGGATGAACTGTGGAAAGAGGACGCTCGTCCCGTAAGCGAAAGTTTGCTCAAATGTCCTTACGAGGATGATGTATAGGTTCTTCCGTTCAAGTGCTCACCAAAGAAGGCTGGCCCTCACATAGTCGTGTGGTCTCTCCAGTAACTTCATCGAAGCGATTTAGCACGGGGACCTGATTAAAGCCCCGCCACGAACCACACCAAGGCTTATACCACCCCCTGTCGAAGCTTAACTTACGAAGGATGCATTTGAGAGCCTCACTCAATAAGATATAAGAGTACGGAGAATTCTCAACTGAACTCTTCACACTTCAAGAGTGATATTACTTCTATTATGATGCCTATGTTAGACAAACCAGCCGCTTTGGGCCTCATTTGTACATTATTTGTTTATGCGTTACTTGTTCAGGGTGTACAAGGACTCGCTACCAGAAAGAGAGCAAATTCACCCAAATTCGTAGTGATGGATTTTGGCAATGAAGACTACAAGGTAAGATTACCCAGGAAAGACGAATCTTCGCTTATCTCGAACAAAGAAAACCATAAGCGTATCGATAGTGTCACTGGGGTACCTCCTTATCACAGCGTGTACTATACAGGTGACTTACCAAGAGACGTTAATTCCAAAACTGCTTCTTCGTGGACCACACTCCAGACCGTTACGATTGGAAGCCATACAGCTACTACCGCATATTTCACGAGTGTCACTACTAATGTCGCTCTGCCGTGATGAAGGTCGAAAGTGTCAAAAATAAAACCAATCAGTGCTTTGCCATCACCATTGCATATTTATCACCCCTTCTACACACTGTACTCAACATTCAAGGCCAAAAAGTTAGGCAACTTGACCTGAATGGTGTTTGGTGGAGCAAGCAGTGGGATATTTGTAACACTACAAACACGACACATTTCGTGGAGCTGGGTAATCCTTTACTTGGGTGTCTTGAAATGCCTGAGGCAAATACGATGTGGAATACTACTTGCGACTGAACGGCCCACCTAGCTGTCGTGTTATCTGGCCGATAGATTTGGCCCAATTTTTACACTGTCAATTATCGCTGGAATTAGTGAGATTGTTCATTAAAATTAGCCTGATTAATTGATCAGGGAAGTGAGTCTAACAAGCAATGATACAGAAATGGGCTACACAAGCTCGTCAGTTTCGTCCGCAATTCACGAAGTGGAGCCCACTTCCACATGTTGCTGCTAATATGCGAATAATTGTGGTTGTTTCTTCGGCTGTACAACAGTAATGCACTTTTTGCTAGTGGATCACGACTGTGTCTTTTGTAGTCAAGTTGTTCAAAGTGATGTCATCGATTATGTGGGCTGACGTTAGCTTTGACCTGAGTTACCTACAGCGAGACACAAGCAGGTAACGTTGAAGTATGTCGAAGATTAGATAGGTAGTGTATGATCTTAAGGATATCGTAATTGGGGTTGCCCAAGCGAGATAGGTTAGTAATTCCAGATCGTAGAATTTGTGCTTCCGTACGCTTAGTTTGTAGATTTCTTCAGCTTGGTGGAAGCGGGCAGTTGTAAAATCTCTATATCAGCTGTTTACATATCAAAGGAGGCGCCCTACTGCTGAGTAAAAAGCTGCTGCTAGCACCCAGCCTCAAAAAGTTAGAGTAGTACCGATCTCAGGAATAAAGTTTTTCGCAACCACTGGTGGTTGCAGCATAAAATGAAGAATGTCATCCGAGTAGAATAGATAGCATGACATTTGCGAGAGCTCAAACTGAGCTATCGGGGCTGAGATAAGGAGAGATTGGACGATCTGATTTCGGTATGCAAAACTTTGACTAATACTTTATTATGAGGTGAGTAAGTCAGGTTCTGGCCGAAGGCTGCTCATAGTCAATTGCGACAGGTCGAGGGCAACAGGAATGAAGGTTTAGCGTGCCCTGGTTCCGATGAGCTGTACCAGCTTCCAAACGTTTCGGCGATTTTTCAGCATTGCCGAGTCATCGATTAATATCTGCCTAGCTATTCTGCCGTGCAAACCACCGTAAAAATACGACACGTGACCGAGTACGCTGCCTATATCCCCACCAATTGAGCAAAATGTTCCATCACCCATAGTCTCATAGGGAATGTCCTACACGTCTCGCAATTCGGAATCGTCCCCAACAAGAACCCGCCGAAAGTCCTTCATGGACTACGGTGGGAACAACTCGCTCAGCAAATTTGCTTCCTCGTACACGCGAGCTCAGGCGGTTTACGACGCAGACTTGCTAAGTCCGTCGCTCGACAACATCTCACCAAATACTTCACCTCGCTTGGACTCGATACCCGACGCTTCGCTTGACGTGCAATGTCCCTCTCCGGTGAAGCATTTCCAGAGCATAGGGGACTTCCATTTTCCACCCACCGAAAACTCGTCGTTGTTGGGAACAAGCGACATGGAAGCGCTCTCATCGACCAAGTCTAGACGCTCATCCAGCGGCGTTATCACCGGAAAGTCGACCGCTCCACAAACAATATTCAACTCCATAAACTTGTTGATGGGAATGGCCATGTTGTCGTTGCCTTTCGGGCTTCGCATTTCTGGCTGGGTCTATGGAACCATCATATACTTTGCTAGTGCGTTGATAACAAACTATACTGCCAAGCTCTTGACGAGAATCATGAAAGAAAACTCCTCACTCGTCTCTTATGGTGATATTGCTTACATGTATGGCGGCAGAGGCTTCCTGATAGTGGTGATGACCATTTTCTCCATTGACTTGAGTGGTGCTGCACTTTCATTGATCCTTCTATTCAGCGACTCGTTTCACCTTCTCATGCCCCAAGTGAGCGTTTATACTTGGAAAACTATCATGGTGGCCAGCGTGTTTGTTTCATCTCACCTCCCACTCTCTGTTTTGTCATTGGTGAGCTTGCTCGGGATTATGAGTACAATGGGGATAGTTGTGGCTATACTTTATTGTGGGCTATTTATCGAGGCTATTCCTGGCTCCTTGTTGTGGCCGGAGCCTACTAGCATGTTTCCCACAGACTACAGATACCTTTTGATAAGTTTGGGGATCTATATGGCCCCGTGGGGTGGCCATCCAGCAATTCCAGAGATTTACAGAGATATGGCCCACCCAGGAAAGTTTGACCGTTCGTGCAACATTTCATATTCGACTACTTTCGCCTTGACATATTTGATAGCTGCTTGCGGATACTTGATGTACGGAGCCGCATGTGAGGACTCCATCGTGAAGAACTTGATCAGTAATCCAGCCTACCCGACCTGGGTGAAACATCTCTTCTGCGTTTTTATGGGAATATTGCCTCTTTCCAAACTCCCCTTGACCATCAAACCAATCATAACGATCTACGAAAGAGCATTGAACTTGCTGCCCAAGACAGCGAGCGCCAACCAATACGATTTCAAAAGAGTTGTCGCAAGGTTTGTCTTCTGTTTGCTCATGTTGTTCGTTTCATTCTTTTTCACGTCCTTTGGCAAGCTAGTTTCATTCATCGGCAGTGCTGTCTGCTACACAGTATGCCTCACATTACCGTTGATGTTCTACCTCCATACCTTTGGACTGGAAATGGGCTCCATAAAACGGGGTCTATTCAAGCTTGGAATAGTCTTGGGCTCGATTGGCGCAGTGGTTGGCACGTACGCAACCATAGTCATAGATCTTTAACGAACAAAACTCAATTCTACTAATATTACCTACCAGCCCAATTGGGCTATTTCTGTGTATAAAAATAACTGTCTTGTAGCTTACGAGCAAAGCAACTGACTTTGATAAAATGTCTTCTTCACTATGAGCAGTCACCCTATCTGCGGGTCTTGCGACGAGCACTTCGTGTTTGGTTATTTCCCTGACTCTTAGGAGGTGGTCTTGCGTAGTTCACTTGGAACTCGTACTCCATTTCGTCCTCTTCGCCTATCTCATTTGTCATAAGATTAGTGGCATATAACATGTTGTCGTGTTGAGCCTTGGCCAAATATTGGGCCATCACTTGAGAACCTGACGTCATGTATTGTGGTTTACCGTGGTACACTTGCTGACGGTTCTGAGGATAGTATTGTTGAGGTGCCTGAGGAACGAAATATCCACCAGTAGGAGTGGTATTTCCCCCATAAGGATAGGTAGCGTATTGTCTTTGTTGACCACCAACCACTTGGTGGTTTCCAAAATACATCGGTTGATGATGAGAGAACGGCGATGGAGGGTAGTCGTAACCTGGACCAGCTGGAGGATACTTTGAGTAATTCGACGACGACTGTGACGAACTTCTTCCCTTTCTTTGCAGTAAATGAGGATCTGAACCATTGAACTTGCTGTGATAGACTTTACTGTACCCGTTCAAATGATTACTATTATTTCTGGAGCTTTTCTTAACGTAGTCCTTTTGAATTCCACTGTTATGCGCAGTGGTACTTCCAGTATCGTCGGAGCCAATAATAATCGATACATCATCATCATCATCATCATCGTCATCATCATCATAATCAACGTCGTCGTCATCCTCTCCATCATCCTCGTCAACAACTTCATCTTCTTCATTGCCATCAAGGTCAACGTCTTCAACATCCGCATCTTGTGCTACCTGTTCATTCTTGATTTTTTCATCAATTGAATCTTCCTTTCGACTCTTCGATTCCCGTTTCGAGGTACTCAGGTTGTTCTTTTCTTTAGATACCTCCTCTTGTTTCTCTGCTTTTGCTTCGGAGTTGCTAATAATACCAAACACCATGGCAGCTTCCTGGTTAATCGTGTCTTCCATGAAGCTATCATGTTCTTGAGTCCTTGCCTCTTCGTCGAGGTAAGGCTCGTTTGACCTTGAGTCCTTCGACCTGAACTTGTTTTTATTCCGTTTCTCCACATTTCCGTAAAGTAAATGACGGTATTGTTGATAAGTCGAGCCTTCGCCGCTTGACTTGTTGTTATTCTTCTTGAAGCTGAACTTTGGCGGATTTCCACATCTGTCTTTCGCAAAACTGATCTTAAATGGCTTGTACTTCTGGTAGAATTTCTCAGCAGCTATAACTTCGTCATTGTCCTCATTGACCGAGAAAATTTTGGCCAATCGTTCCAAAGCAAATTCGGGTTCAAGTTCGAAAATTTCAACCAATTCAATGGCATCAACAATGTTGAGGAAGTTGAGGAAACCACAATTTTTATTATGGTAAAAATTGATCTGTTCCAACGGCCCAAATGCAAAGAAATCTTCCCTTAAAGATTCTTCACTAGGTAAGCAAAGAGTTCCATTGTCTTGATTTATGACTGCAGCTCCATTTGCATCCTTGAGCAATTTGATTCCAATGTACACGTTTCGTGAAGCCCCTGCAGTCACAGCTAACGCAATACCTCTATTTATAGGACCACTATGGTTTTTTGCCCAGCCAACAGTGATATCATTGCCATGAATGATGAGTTGGTGCAAGACTTGATGATTCAAATAAAATTTAAGTGCAACATTTGGATCAACAAATGTTATGAAACATACTTTCTTGCTTGGATGATGCTTGATACTTTCTACCAAACCACCTGCTCTCACATTATTCGCAATTTCCTCAATAGTAGTCTTAGGGTGCAAATTACCTAAGTAAATAGTCCGGTTTCCAATATTCATTTCGTCGATGTTCATCGGGTACGAGGGGTTGCTAACACTTCCATGTGGTACTCCATGTCCAATGTAATAAGGTTGTGGATGAATATGCATTGGGTGGTGCATATGCTGCATCCTTGGAGTTGCCATGACTTGCTGAAAGCCACTTTGGGTAATGTATGGGGAGCCCGAAACATATGATGAGTCGTGAAGTTCATTCGAATCAGCTGCACTATGTGTTTCAAGAGGACCTTCAAAAGTTGGTGAGTGCGAAGGAAGACTCATAGGAGGAGATGGAGGATCCAAAACAGACGACGAGGAACCAATCGAGCCAATCATCAAGCCAGAAGTCTTGGCAGCGATAATTTCGACATCAGTTGATACGTCAGGCAAGTCTGAGTCATTGTCTTCTTCAACATCGTGACTGGAAAGAATAACGGGATCGATGACTTCCTCAGGTATATCATTTATACTGTTCAGTTTTCTTCTATTCTGGGGATGTTGCTGCTGAAGATGTTGTTGGTGAAGATGTTGCTGATGCTGCTGCTGATGAGGATGTGGCTGATGATGCTGCTGATGTGGATGTGACTGTTGATGAGAATTCTGCTGATTCTCTCTGATTGGATTCTTGTCACATCTGTCTTTATGGAAGTGTACCGACGAGTATTTGATATCAAATACCGAACTGACGCTTGTGTCTTCCTTCTTGGACTTTTCGGTCTTCTTGATTGATTCTTGAGAGCCCAACGCACTCTTTCTGCCACTTTCAATTCTTTTCAAATGATTCTCAAAAGTCTTGATCGCACAATCGATCGACACAAAGTGCACCAACACTTTACCGTATACCCTTGGTTCAATTTCAACATCGCTATCCGACTCTTCTTCATGAGATGGGATTTTAGATGAAAGACTAAATTTGAAGTCTTCAATTTCGCCAAATTTCAGGCACTGGGAATAGAAAAATGGCTCTATCTCTCCGTAAACCGACTTTGGGAACTCTTCGACGATATCTCCTGCTTCTCCTTGTTCGACGTCCAATTCAGCGTCCGCGATTGACTTCTCCGAGGTATCTTGGTTCTGATTTTCTGAAACACTCGACTCCGGTTTCTTCAAAGAGAATTGAATCAAGACACACCTCGTGGCTTTGAAGTCAACAATGAAATTGAGGGTCTTCAACTTGATGAAATCCTGGTTCTTGTGGTTAGGATTAGCCGAGGAGAAGATTGGTCCCTGTGCGGCGGTACCGGACGTCTCGTTAAGCTGAATTTTCAAGTATTTTGAGTTGTTCAAGGATTCCTTCAATTTGTTCAAGTTGTGCACGTTCTTAAAGTACTTGAGATGGAACAAGATGGAGACCTTGGACTGAATGAAGGAGATGTAGCAGACCTTCAAGTTCGCGGAGACCAGAGGATCGGCATCCAATATATGCTTTGGAGTTGGTCTTGTGAACATCTTGCAGTACTCGATGGGACCGTAGTCGACGTGGTCCAACAAGTCATGGAGGGTGACGTCTTCGTTCAAGTTTCTGAGGATGATGGTCCTCGACAAATTCAATTGGTCGAGGTTGTAGTTGGACAAGCTCGAGGAGTTTGATGCGGTGGTGTTGTTGATGTGAGTGAGGAACTGGGCCTTGTGGCCGCCGCCAATGGACAGGGAGCGCAGCGGCATGGGCGACTGCATTGGTTGCTGCCACGCCGGGGCTGCTGCTGATGAGGAGGACGACGGCGAATGGGGCTGGGAATGTCGGGACAGCGACGGGGGTTGGGGCGGATGGAAGTAGGGCGAGTTGACGAACAAGTTGGAGGGCAACATGGAGTGCTGGTAGGACAAGTCCAACGGGGTCATGGGCTGCTGGTTCGCGTGGGACGGGAAGGAGCCAGCCAGGACCATCTGGGCGGAGGGCACGCCGTGGGCCGAGAGTATGTGCAGCTGCTTCTGGTGGTATAGGTGGTGGTGGTGCGGGAAGTGGGGGTTCGACACGGCCGGGATGGACTTGTACAGCTGCTGCGGCAGCTGCTGCTGTAGGGCGAACGCCGGATCATACGCATGGTGCTGGGCAATGGGATCTACCGGGTAGTAGTGGACGCCTTGTCGAGGGTACATTTTGGGGGCAGCGTGGGCGGAGGGGGCGCAGGGGCAAACTGAGGCGCTGTTGTTTGGTGACGTGGCGGTGGCGGGACGCAGCGGGCGGGATCAGTCGAGCAGAAAATGGGACCCCGGGGGATTGCGGTGGTGGGTGGTGGTGGGTGGTGGGGGGAGATTGCCGAAAGTGGAGCGGCGGGAGGTGCAATTGAGGCCAGCGGCTAAAGACGAACGGGCGTGGGGCGTGAATAGGCGTGGTGGGACGCGGGTCGGGGCAGCGGGGCGGAGAGTCACTAGCGAGATACCGGGACAAAACGAACGTGTTGATGTTTGGCGTGGTAAAAAAAAACTCGGTTGAAGAAAGCTCCAAGAGGACACCTCGAATTTAACTACTGGTAGGAAGCGTGTGGGAGTGTGTGAGAGAACAGACAGAAAGAGGCTATTTATTGCATGTATACATACAAATGTCTATTTTAAATTTTGGGGCCCACGCACGATTTATTCCTTTTTGCCAGCCTAAAACAGCCAAGGCCGCGAGCGCCCGGCGCAGGGTGGGGAGGACTCCGCGGGCGCTGGCGGCGGAGGGGGGAGGCAGCGGGCCCGGCAGCAGCAGGGCCCGGCGCACAGCGCTGCCGCTCGGCGGGCTGCTCTACATGGGTGCTGCCTGGGGCCTCCGCTCCGGGGCGGCGGGCGTACGGCCAACGTGATTGTGACGTGCGGTGCTGTAAGGGTAGTGGTGGTTGTGAATTTTTTTCCTTCGGTGGGAGGGTGCGTTGCGTGTCACTAAATTGGATGCTTTAGGCGGCTGCGCTAGAAAGGCAAGTGCACTTTCGCGGCAGAGGACCACGAGCAGCCAGGCAACCCGTGCAGCGCGCGGCCCGGCGGGCGGGCGGGCCTGGCGGTGCTGGTGGTCTCTGGGGGGACTGCCAGCGGTCTCTGGGGGGCTGCCCTGCCGGTGGCCTCGAGCCACGCCGGCGGTCCACCACCGCTGGCCCGCCTGGGCGTTCCCCAGGGTGAGCGGCCGCGGCGTGCTGGATCAGCCCGTCGCGTCCTACGGGGCTAAGTGGACTGCGCTCGGTGGTGCCACAAAGCCTGCCGTGGAAAAAAGATGCTGCCTCCCTGTGTTTATTGTTTGCGGCGGCCCTCGGAGACCTCGACCTGCCTATTTCTCCAGAGCCACCTCCTCCGCTTTGTTGTTTTGCTGTGCATTTGTGTTCTGGGCGGGTGCCCTTGATCGTCTATTCACACTAAAACGATCGCCCCTCTCTTCGCTGCAGACGTTCCCGCTGGCCGGCGCTGCCACCATGCAACGGCGAACGCACCGGCCCCCGCGCCCGTGCCCAGTCGCCCCAGCGGCGCCGCCCAGGCACCCCGCCCGCCGGTGCTGCAGGGCCTTCGGGTTGCTGCGTTTGGGGCCGCCGTTCCAGCCGCGATCGCAGCAACCGCACAATCAGCCCCGGCGCCCCGCGCACGCCGCCCGCTATCTCCCCCTCCATCTCTGCCCGGAGCGGTTGATGCCTACACTACTGGTCGTGGGACGAGCGCCACACGACTCTCGCGAACAGCGTGAAACAGCGCTCGCGACCCGCACCCGAATAATGACACGAGCCGCAACCCTCGCCCGTCTCGACTGCGTTTTCGACACGAGCGCTCTTTTCTCCCGCTCACGACACTGGCGACGCGCGTCACGTGCGCCGCTCCAGCAGTTCGGCTGCTGTGTTTGTTCAGCATTGCTGTCGCCGTCGCCGTCGTCCAGCCCCCGGCCGCCTCGCCCGCCGGAACCGCCACCACCGCCGGAACCCGCCACCGCGGCCGGGTCCCGCGGACCCGTAGATGCCCCGCCCCCACCGCCACCGCCACCGCGTCCCCCGACCGCCGTGTGCCTCCACTCTCGGGCTCGTCCTGTTCATCCCTGATGGGAAAAAATTCAGCGTGACACAAAAACGTTTTTTTTTCACACACTCTACCGTTCGATCTGCTCACTGAAGAATCTCTTCCTGTTGTTTTCTTTTTGGGCCTCTTCTCCTTCTACTCCTTTGGTTCAATCAATCAATAAATTTCTATCAAAATGGCTGCAGAAGTTCCTACCTTCAAATTAGTCCTTGTCGGTGACGGTGGTACCGGAAAAACCACCTTCGTCAAGAGACATCTTACCGGAGAATTCGAAAAGAAGTACATTGCCACCTTGGGTGTCGAAGTCCATCCTTTGGGTTTCCACACCAACTTTGGTGAATTGAAGTTCGACGTCTGGGACACCGCCGGCCAAGAAAAGTTCGGTGGCTTGAGAGACGGGTACTACATCAACGGCCAATGTGGTATCATCATGTTCGACGTCACCTCCAGAATCACCTACAGAAACGTGCCAAACTGGCACAGAGACTTGGTCAGAGTCTGTGAAAACATCCCCATTGTCCTCACCGGTAACAAGGTCGATGTCAAGGAACGTAAGGTCAAGGCCAAGACCATCACTTTCCACAGAAAGAAGAACTTGCAATACTACGACATCTCCGCCAAATCCAACTACAACTTTGAAAAGCCTTTCCTCTGGTTGGCCAGAAAGTTGGTCGGTAACCCTCAATTAGAATTCGTCGCTTCCCCAGCCTTGGCTCCTCCTGAAGTCCAGGTTGACGCTGACTTGATGCAAAAATACCAACAAGAAATGGACCAAGCCACCGCCATGCCATTGCCTGATGAAGATGACGCTGACTTGTAAGTTGTTTCTTAGGACTTTCAGAGGCGAATTGTTAGCCATGTCATCCTCGGGCCGCCTGATACAATAAACCCTGCCCCTTCCACAACCTACTTATTCTCGTGTCTCCCAAACAGTTTAGACGCTGATGCTTCTTGGTAGTTTTGCGGCTCTATTTTCGGCTTTCCTTCCAATATCGTCACCGTCCATCCCTCCCGTGACCCTGAACCAATCCATTATATAATTTTAAAGTTATATAGTACTTTTCAGGTCAAGTCTGTTAATACAAGAATTACAACTATTACTTTATTACTGTTTCCATTATATGCCCTTTACCTAAAAAACCAATCCATTTGACACCTGTAGTGCCATGCCGTCCCTGCTTCGGCACAGTTGCCTTATTCGTACTCCTTCCGCTGATGAGCAAGAATGGCGTTCTGGTACTCTTCGGTACGACACAACACTGCTGGAGGAGGTGCAGGCAACGTCAGTATGCTCGGTGGCGGCGGCAAACTGAAGGCACTGGCGCCCGCACTGCGGCTGCCGCTGCCGGGAGCGCCCCGCATCAAGTACTCCAGAGTGATCTCGTAGTCGAGATCGTTCGGGTTCCACTTGCCCGTTTCCTTCGCCTTCTCCTCGTAGTAGTCACAGTAGAGCCGAATGTGCGTTCGTCCCAACAAATGGGACCGGCGCACGCTCATGGTGTCGTGCGTCAAGTACGACTTACAGTAGTCGCAGTAGTACTTGGGCATTCTGGGTGCTGGGGACTGGCGGTGCTGGAGACGGGCTCTGGTGGAGGTGCTTTTGCTACCGGGCCATCTGGTCCAGGAGCACATGACACGCGACCATGTGACCAATTTTTGTGTAACTGCGCCAACGGGCCAATAGAAGTCTCTGTCACTGGAGAGCGCTCTGGCCGGGCGTTTCCGCACGACCTTTCCGAGGTTCGGCCAGAGAAAAATTCATCAAAACTAACACCCAATATCGTCACCAATTGATATCCAATTTCATCCTACAATGTTGAGACAATCCGTGGTTGTATGTATAGGTAGACGAAGCGGACGAGATGGACAGAAGACGCAGAAAAAGAGGAGCGTGACGTGGCAACCGGAGCAAAGAACGAGCCAGTAGCCAGCAAGTGCCATGTGGCCAGTCAAAGGGGCCCTGGACTGGCGAACGATGCCAGATCCCACCCAGCCGGCTTCCGAATCATAATGAGCGACTGGTGGAGGTGTCAATTGCCAGCGTTGGCCGCTCCACGAGAAAAGGAACCCTCAATTGATCCAGATACTCAGATATCCAGTCTCGCCATTGACAAAGCGTCCCCGTACTAACATCTAGCGTGCATTATCTGCTAAGAGATTCCTCTCTGCTACCCCAAGAAGAAGCAACTTGATTTCCGACTTGTACGTCCAACAAATCAAGCAATTCAAGCCCCAAACCCTCTCACAACAAGAAATCGACAGCGCTGTCAAGGCTTTCCAATTGCCAAGCCAACCAACCTTGCCTGAATCCGAGATTGCCACCGAGTCCTTGGGCGAGTACGAGTCCTCCGAGGTTGAAGCCAACTCCTCCTCCGGCTCTACCGCATCTGCTTCTCCTGTTGAGGAAGACTGGTTTGTCTTTGAAGAAGAAGCTGCTGAACAACATTAGAGAAACGATCCTAGAATCCTCACCAAAACTTGCCCTGGTTTGCCAGCTGCAACTCAACATGTCATTTCTATGAAGGTGTTCACTGGTGTTTGTGCCAGGTGATACTGATGCTTGTGAAGTCACATGAGTAAGAATGATGTACCGATAAATTCAATGCACGATACAAAGTAGAGACTGTAGAAACGAGTAGAACGGATACCCAGCACGTGTGTTGTACTGCTGAGAAGAATGACAGGGTTGTGGCTGTCCAGAATCGTGTGCTAGTAAGCTTCGGCACCTAAAAGGTTCCAAACATCATCACTTTTTTGGCGTCCAGTAGGTGCAAATCGCAAAATGTAAATACCAAACAAACCAAAGTTACGTCTAGCCCTTTTAGCCCAGCATACCTTTGAACGTGTCTCAAAGAGGTCTTTCTTCAGCGACACTAAAGCGAACCCCCACCCGTCATGTCAGAACACTTGGACGTCGAGACCATCCGAAATGCCGCCGATATCATCAACTCGATGCTCATTCTGAGAGCATACATAGATCATGAAATCAAGTTCAATACCATCAACTGGAATGACTTGATCCAGGACCAGATCGTGGGCCACGAAACAATGCCGAGGTTGTCGCAGTTGGAAGTCACCGAGACAATCTACAACAACGACAAGAATATCATCAACATCATCCACTCGTTGGTCAGTGCCATCGACAGAAGCCGGAGCCAGCAGAAAGTTTCCAATCATGCGATGAACTCCAAGGACGCAACCATAAGCCGCTTGAACAAACGAGTCGAGCATTTGGAGCGCCTGCTCCAGCATTCGGAGGACCAGTTGAACAGAACCATCAACTTGGACCAGAACGCTTTGAACAAGAAACTACAGACATTGAGTCACCAAAACAAGCTACAGGCACAGGACTTGAACAAGATGAAGAGCTGGAACCAAGACATACAGACAAAGTACCAGGTTGAGTTGAAAAAGAAAACGTTGGAGATCGACGAACTCAAAAACAAACTCTTGGACAAAAGAAACCTCTCGTCTACAACAACGTATGGCATTCCGCTTGGGGATTCGAGCCAGCAGCATACGGCGCCTTCCCCCAGGGATGATACAGGAACAAGCTCTTCCGTCAAGGCTACTTTGGTGTACAACAACAACCCGATTATCGACAATGCAACGGGAATATATAACGGGAATGGGAACCCTGTCGAGGTCGAGAAGTTTTACAATGCAGAATACGAGAACGTGATATCAGAGTTGACTCCGATAATCGAAACATTGGCCACCGAGAACTACAAGTTCACAAAATTCGTGACTCTTTTGAACCAATACTACTTGGACTTCAACAACCGATTCGCAGAACTGAAGTTGAAAACATCCGCCAGTTTGGTGTTGCCGAACCCTTCAGATTCAATTGATTTGAATGACATAGCAAACACAGATCCTCAACAGATCAAGAGGTATTTTGATGAGATGGAGTCTTTCGAGTTGGCTACAAGACCGACTCTCAACAACATGTATCGATTCTACCATAATATCACCAGTATCATACAATTGATAGACTCCCCAAGTTCGAGATCCGACGAAGGCAGAGTGAAGCAGTTACAGAAAGAGTTGGACATAGTGAAAGACAATTGGAAAGACGCTTTAGCGATAGCAGAAAACTGGAAAAACTATCAGCAACGAGATCAAAAGCTGCCCTAGGCATCTATGCCCCAGAATCAGTTACCTCATCGTGGTTTAGTGAAGAATAGCCTCTAGCCTCCTCAAAATTAGCTCCAAGTATCAGACTTTCCGAGTTTGAGTGGTTGGCTAGCCTAAGGAGAGTAGTTTCCAAAGAGACTATTCGGAGCGGAAAGTCCTTCAAAACCTCGAACTCTTCGTCGTTAGTGTTTTCTTTCAATTTCAATGAAAAGTCGTTCTTTTGATACTCCAAGTAAGTATTGAGAATAATACCGGTGCAATAGATGTTATCATAATCAGGATCGGATTTGCTATATTCAATTTCACGTTCATGACCCAGTTCCTTTGACTTGGCACTTGCGAAACTTGTATTGTCATCGGTGTGATTCTCCGACTTGCCTTCTTTCGAATCTTCCGCTAGATCTTCGGGGAGTACCTGCTGATTCACCAAACTGATAGTCTGAATAGCTTTTTTTGCGATCGAGTCTTTATTTGAGTCTTTGGCGATGAAGAATTTCACTACCCGTAACAAGTCGCCAGTTTGTAGTGAATCAAACTCGTGAACACCTTTCCCGTGGAAAGGTCTCACCACAACTACGATTCCACCGATTCTGATCTTGCTGCTCAGAAATGGATCGCTCACTTCTTGGATAGCATTTGCGGTACGATTGAGTGACGACTGCAACAAATTCTGGAGCATCAACGTCCTGGAAAAACTGTCGAACTGACTGTCGATATACTTCTGCTCTCCGGTCGGTGTGGCCATCACGGTACAGTCTTGGTTTGTCTCAGCTATTTTGTACTTCGACGTTGCCGTCTCTCTGCGTGGCTTTTGCAAGAGAGAAGGCTTCCTTCCGATGAGACCAACCGTCAACTTGTCAAACGAGTCGAGGGCATGGCTCAAGTCATGTTCGCTACGCAGCTCACCGGCAGTTTCTTCAGAGCTATTCAGAACCAGCGCTCGGGGATCCAGTGCCTGAAGATCCTGCCTTTCAAGATCTGCACTGTTGGGACTGGATCGCCAAAAGAGCCCGCTGGTTAGTTGCACGAATCTGGCGTTCTTAGTCGTAAGAGAGACATCTTCAACGTGGTAGGTTGTGCCTCCGACTCGAAGCAGAAAACACCAAAACAAAGAGACAACGAGGGTCGCCGCCACTGCTAGAAACAAGGCGAGTACCGCGGCCAAGACGTAGCTGGCGGTTTCGCTCGGTGATGCCATTGCGGTTGATTGGGGGTAATCAGCTGTGAGTTGTTTGGCTGCAAACTATGACAGTTTGGGGACAAGACACGACCTGGCTCGCTGAGAAAACGGCCCTATAGCTTTAGATAGCAGATACACGTACGCATTGATCACGTCACCTTGTTCACTTTCGACAAGGTTTCCTTCACGAAGCGGTCGAACTCGTCGTCGATATCGATTGGCGGCGGTGTTTGCTCGTCGGCGAGCTTTTGTTCTGATTTCTCTTCGTCCAACTTTTTGTACTTTCTGTTTGACTTCTTCGCCTTGCTGAGCTTGAGTTTGGACTTGCGTTCTGTTAGCACGGCGTTTCTGCTTCCCTCCGGGTTCTGGAGATCCTCGAGCTTCGCGGCTAGAATCTCGCGGGCCCGCTTGCGGTTCAGTTCCTGCGACCTCGAGTACTGACAGGTGACCACCAACCCGGTTGGGAGATGCGTGAGCTGGACCTTGCTGTTTGTCTTGTTGATCTTCTGGCCGCCGGGGCCCTTGCCGCCCTTGAGGAACTTTTCGTCCAATTCCTCTTCGATGATGAGCCATTTGGGGCGGGGAGGAAGTTTGGTTCGTTTCGGTATTGCGCAAGACGCCCAGCTGTTGCCAAAGTTCCGGGCCAAAAGGCGCCGGTCCAAAGCAGGCAGCAAGCGCGCCGGCACGAGACGATTGAGCGCTGCCCGAACCAGCGAGAGGTAAAAACTCATGGAGAAATGATACGGTGGGCGGTGTACGATGAGATCAGCCGAACGGGATGGTCATTTCTCAAACTGCAGCTCGTTTTTGCAGGCCCCCCGTAAAGTGCACTATTTTTTGTGCATGTTGCAACTGGGTGGTGAATGCGACGCGTCATACCCGAATTGGGTTAATTAATGGACCCATCGTTTTTCATCGTCCTTCATCATCATCACCACCACCACACTTCCACCACTACCATCATCATCATCCAATGTCGTACGAAAGAGGCGAAGTTTACGGCGCCCAGGTGTTGCCCGGCGAAGAGCCGCAGGACAACTCGTTCAATGAAATCATCAAGGCCTTCCGCTCGTTTGTTCTCGAGTTCAGATTGGACACCCAGTTTATCTACCGAGACCAGTTGCGGGAAAACTTGCTTATCAAAAACTACTACTTGAAGGTCAATTCGGAACACCTCATCGGGTTCAACGAAGAGTTGAACAAGAAGTTGGCCGACGACCCCACCGACATGATTCCGTTGTTCGAGAGCGCCATCACCGACATCGCCAAAAGAATCGCCTACTTGACCAACGAGGAGGTGCCCACCGACTTCCCCAACTGCCAATTGATCTTGTACTCGGAATCGAGCAAGGTGTCGTTGCGGAACTTGGACTCGGAGTACATCTCGAAGATTGTCCGTGTCAGCGGGATCATCATTTCGGCCTCGGTTTTGTCTTCCAGAGCCACCCAGGTCCAGTTGATCTGCCGCAACTGCAAGCACACCATGAAGATCAGAGTCAAGACGGGCTTTGGCCAGATGACGCTCCCCAACAGGTGCCAGGGCGCGCACAACTTTGACGAGCAGACCGCCCAGGAGAAGTGTCCTCAGGACCCGTACGTGGTTGTCCACGACAAGTCGACTTTCATCGACCAGCAGGTGTTGAAGTTGCAGGAAGCGCCGGACATGGTGCCGGTGGGTGAGATGCCCCGGCACATCATCTTGCAGGCAGACCGCTACATGACCAACCAGGTGGTGCCCGGGAAGAGGGTGACCATCATTGGGATCTACTCCATTTTCCAGTCCAAGCAAAAGGGCACCAGTAACGTCAACACCGTGGCTATCAGAAATCCGTACTTGAAGGTGTTGGGTATCCAGTCGGACGTCGACAGCGGAATCGGGGGACAGGGGATCACGTTTAGCGAGGAGGAGGAGGAAGAGTTCTTGAAGCTCTCGCGCATGCCCAACTTGTACGAAATGTTCTCCACGTCGATTGCCCCGGGGATCTATGGGAACCAGGACATCAAGAAGGCCATCACGTGCTTGTTGATGGGAGGATCCAAGAAGATTCTCCCGGACGGCATGCGCTTGAGAGGAGATATCAACGTGTTGTTGCTCGGTGATCCTGGTACCGCCAAGTCGCAGCTTTTGAAGTTTGTGGAGAAGATCTCGCCTATCTCGGTGTACACCTCCGGTAAAGGTTCGTCTGCCGCCGGTTTGACTGCGTCGGTCCAGAGAGACACCCAGACCAGAGACTTCTACCTCGAAGGCGGTGCCATGGTGCTTGCTGACGGAGGTGTGGTGTGTATCGACGAGTTCGACAAGATGAGAGACGAGGACAGAGTCGCCATTCACGAGGCGATGGAGCAGCAGACCATTTCGATCGCCAAGGCGGGTATCACCACGGTGTTGAACTCCAGAACCTCGGTGTTGGCAGCCGCCAACCCCATCTACGGTAGGTACGACGACTTGAAGAGTCCGGGCGAGAACATCGACTTCCAGACGACGATTTTGTCGAGATTCGACATGATTTTCATCGTCAAGGACGAACACAACGAGGCCCGTGATATCTCGATCGCCCACCACGTGATGAACATCCACAGTGGCGGAAAGAACGAACAGATGCAGGAGGGAGAGATCCCCATCGACACCATGAAGAGATACATCCAGTACGTCAAGCTCAAGTGTGCGCCTCGGTTGAGTCCGTCGGCGTCCGAGCGGTTGTCGTCGCATTTCGTGTCGATCAGAAGGAGGTTGCAGATCAACGAAGCCGACATGAACGAGCGTTCGTCGATCCCCATCACGGTCAGACAGTTGGAGGCGATCATCCGTATCACTGAGTCGTTGGCCAAGTTGCGGTTGTCGCCAGTGGCCACCGAGGAGCACGTGGAGGAGGCCATCCGGCTCTTCACCGCGTCCACCATGGATGCCGTGGACCAAGGTGTTGCCAGCGACAGTGCCCACGGCGACGGCTCGTTGAACGCCGAAATCAAGAAGGTCGAGGTCGAGTTGAGAAGAAGGTTGCCGATCGGGTGGTCGACGGCCTACAAGACGTTGCGCAAGGAGTTTGTGGAGTCCGGAAAGGCGTCGCTCGGCGCCTTGGACCGAGCGCTCTACATCATGGAAAGACACGAGGTGATCCGATTCAGACACCAGCGTCAAAACGTGCTCAGGTGTGGAGTGTGAGGCTTGTTTCGAGGGCCCGTCCCCGTGCTGTGATTTTCATTTCTTGCTGTAGATTTATTGGGATAATATACATTCTAAAATACATGGCGACGTGTAGGGACCGACCGCTTAAGAAGCGGACGTAGTAGTGGTTGCAGGCATCCACAAGCGTGCGTTTCGCTGCACCTACGCCTTCAAGATGATGACGATGGAGTCGCCTCTCAAGAACATCTTGGACACAAACCGCTCTTTGGACACCTGCTTGATCTTCTTGCCCTTGCTGTTTTTGATGGACTCGGTCCACAACTCCTTGGTGTTCTCCAAAATCAAGTTGCAGTGTCTGTCGAAGGCCTTGACCTTTCCGATCAACTTGTGGTTGTTGCGGCACGAAATGACCACCGGGGTGTTGTTGTTGACGGCGCTCTGGATCAACGACATCGGCCCGTGGGCGAACTCGAACTCTTCCAACTTCTGGAGCTCCAACTCCGTCAACTCAGACCGCGCTCTGTCTATCAATTCGCTGTTTTGTTAGTAAGTCTCGTTGCTGAGTGGCGCATGTGTACATACCTCATGTTGGTGGTGGTGGTGGTGAAGACATCTCAACTCGAGAGCTTGAAATGGGCCGGTCATTCGGTAAGGACACGACCTAAGCTACAGGCAAGAGGCTCGCTAGCGAGCACGCTGAGCGACTACAGTGGGCGAGTACGAGCACCACCAAAGGGTCTTCTGGAGAACACACCCTCTAGAGGACACGCTGTCGCGTTTGATAGCCAGACTGAAAAGGCCAGTCATATATTTTCTCTAACTTAGTGTTTCATAATAGTGATCGTTTCATCGACGCGATCGGGTTTCAGATGGCTGCAGCACCAGCACTTCTTTTTTGCACCCACTATTGCCGTGTCTTGCAATGGGCTTACAGGCAGACTTCGTAAGTCGTTCATTGCTCTAAATACTAAACCTTCTGGTACAGACTCAACGGGGCGGCAAGGGCGCATCCCCTTTTGATGGCGTTTTCGATTCTGTCCCGCAACACCTTGGAGCCGCCCTCGACGCTCATGGTCATGAAGTCGATCTTGGCCTCGCTTTTGCCGATTTTGATAACGGCCTTGTTGTCGTCCAACTGCTGGAGCGCCTTTCCAAACTGAGCCTCAAGCAAGGTCGATATGCGGTGGATCCGGCTGGCGATATCCGAGTTGGCGTGGGCCGGCTTGCTTTCGGCGACGGCTTCGGCGCCCTCCTCCTGCTTGACTCCGTGTGCGTGGCCACCGCATGACTGCGACGAGAGCTTGATCGAGGCCGGCGACGAGTCGATCGAGTACAAAATGGCAACCACGCTGTCGGCGAGAGAGTCTGCCATGAGGTTGTCGTTGATCCACTCCACGGTGATGTACAACGACCCGCTCTTGGTCCGATCAACACAGATGTCGACGGTGTCCATGACAACGCACTCCCACTCCTCTTCGTCGTCGTTGAGCATCTTGATGTAGCTGAACATCTGCTCCAAGTGCCACTTCATCAAGGAGATGTCGGCGTTGATCTTCAAGTTGATCTTGGACTTGACTATGGAGGTGGACAACTGGGTGAACTCATGGAGGTCTTGAAGCTGAAGGAGATTCAAGTCGAAATCCTTCGACACAAGAACCCCGGATAACAACTGCCCGGTTTTCAACACATTGGGCTCGTTCTCATTCGGAGCTTGCTTGTCTGGAGTACCGACTTCTTGTTTGACTTCTTCGTTCGTTACTGCTTCTTCCTGCTTCATCTCAACATCGCTCAACTCGGTGATCTTGGCCTCTTCTTGCTCGATTTGGCTCTTGACTTCTTTCTTAATTCCCACAATCTGTTCTTCCGCCAAGTTCCCCAAGACTTTGGCAATCTTCATTCCCTTGATACCAATCTTCAACTCGTCACAGTTCTTGGGGTTGTACACCTTCACTTCTTGTTCGGTTCCCTTTCTCGAGGAGTACTTACTCAAGAGGGCAGACTTGAGTCTACCCATAGGCACGGAGTCGCCGTGGACCAAGATAACCTTCAGGGGAGCCACCTTTTCAATGAAGTCTGTATTCTGTTGGAAATCAACATGTGCTGCGAACGAAATCTCCTCGATGGAGATACGACGAGGAATACTCAACTCTGGGTTGTTGATGGACTGGATTGTGTGAGGCTCCTTCAACAACTCCTTGGCCATAGTGCCCTCGACGGAGTACCCCGTCATCACAATCGTGTTTTTGGGGTCCGGGGCCCATTTTTCCAACAACTGTCTTGAGACACCAGCTTGCAACATACCAGGGGAGGCCACCACCACCGAGGGACCGAAATCTTGGAACTTGGACAAATCCTTGATCGACTTGATGAACTTGAAGTCAAAGGGACTTGTTTTTTGGCCCGGGTTCGAGGCAGTCAACCGGATGTTGTCATTCATGATATTGGTGTATGTCTGGTACACCGCCATACATTTTTTTGCTAAACTAGAAGCATAATATATATTTACGTTTTGTAAATCTTCATGTTGGGACCAGTACTCGTCGAGAATCAAGAGCAATTCTTGGGCGTTTCCGAGAGCGAAAACAGGCATCAAGACTCTTCCTCCTTTTGTGATGGTGGCATGGATGGACTTGACCAAACGGCTTTCCAAGTCCGCTTTGGGCTCCAAGGTACCTGTGCCGAACGTTGACTCGGAAATCAAGATGTCTGGTCTCATGGGGGGGATCTCTGCTGCGTGTAAATGTCTGTTCTCTTCACGAGAGAAGTCTCCCGTGAACAAAATCTTCAATCCTCCGATCTCGATCAAGTACATGCAAGCACCCAAAACATGGCCCGCATGGTACGCGGTGAATCTTATCCCATCAATCTCCATGGTGGAGTGGTAGTCGATGGTCTCTATTCTGTCGAACGAGTTCATGATATCATCGTCGGTGTACAAGTTGCTGGAAGTCTCGGCGCCTGGATTGTTTTCGTTTCTGGCGGCACCGATGGAAGTGACACGGACAAAATCCTGCAACAACCATCTGTAGATCGCCTTGGTGGCATGGGTCATAAACACCTTACCTTTGAACGTGGTGTGCTGCATCACGTACGGCAAGGACGCGGCGTGGTCCAAGTGGAAGTGACTGATCAAAAGAATGTCGACCTTCGACAAGTCGTACTCGTCGTAGAAGGGAAAGGACGCATGGCCCGACAAGGCCGGATGGACACCGGCGTCTAACATGATGACTTTGTTCTTGTACTCGATGATGTGACAAGACCTTCCGACCTCGTTGCATCCACCAAGTCCGAAGAACTTGAAGCTTTCAGAGTCGTCCGGGGAGTCGATGGTCATTCTTCGTGGTGTTGATTGGAAGGCGGAAACGATCGCTGAGTGGCTTGTGGACTCGTTGCTGTTGGTGGTGCTTGAAATTCTGACAGTGATGGTATCTGGAAAGGACGCCGGCGCACGACTGCGTGCTCGCTCGCCGAGCGCGCCCAAGTAGGCGACGATTCTTGTGGCGAAGGGAAGACGCTATGGCGCGGCAGCCGTCGCGTCTGGCTGAATTTTAGCGAGAGTTGCAGCGAGAGGTGTCGTGAGAAATAGCGAGAAACATTTTGCATGGGCAGGGCGTCAGGGATATTTGAGGACCCAAGAAAGAACCACAAGTCGTAGGTCAATTTGAGCAGAAGAAGTCAGTCGACCATCGCAGACTCAAACAGCAGCGAGCACGCCAATTCTTTCCTACGTATCCTCAAACCTGACCGTTCTCCGCCACCACAACCCATCCCACCGCGACCATGAAGCTCAAGTTGAGAACACAGAACACCGAGTCGTTGAAGGTGACCTTGTCGCTAATCTGTCAGATACGAAAGTTTTTGATCTTCCGATTCAGTCCCGAGTTGCTAGAGGTGATCCTGGTGGACCCCCATGCTTCGACGTACGAGCCGCTGGTATGGTGCAAGTTGAAGATGGGCAGCATATTCGACCAGATCGAGATCCAGAGCTTACGAGAAAACGCCATTTCCTTGGAGATCAATGTCGAGTTGTTGCTTCAGACGTTGCGCAACTTCGACCGGGCCAACAGCGATGGGCTCAATATCCGCTTGCAGCGCAAAGACTCTACCGGCGGCCAAGGCACCAGTACCGGCAATGCGAGAACCGCGTCTCTTGCATTGTTCTACTCCAATTTGAACAGCAACACCAATACCGTGAACCACACGTTTCGGATCCCCGTGAAGATCTTGAAGAATAGCCACAACGATGCCCTTTTGAAGGAGCCCGCTCTCACCGACGTGGAGCTCTTGCTGCGGCTCCCCAACGAGTTCATCTCGATATACAACCGGCTCGAGAAGTTCAAAAAGGCATCCCTGACAAGCAACGAGACGGTGACGATCAAGGCCAGCCGAAGAGGCGGCGGCTTTTTGGGGTTTGTTTTGGAAGAGGAAGGAAAATATAGAGTAACCATCAGCTGGAACGACCAGTTGCAGGTGCAGCGGCCCCAGCCTTCTTTCAGCGGAGATTCGGTCCGGGAGACCGTGCTCCACAAGTCGGAGTCCGACGAGATAGACCAAGAAGATGCCAGCCAGGACAGAGAGATCACCGTGAGGTTGAGGGACTGGCAGATGTCCTCCAGAATTGTGGCGACCTGCAAGACCGTTGTGTTCTTGATGACCTCGACAGACGTGGTGTTGCATTGCATGGTCGAGGATTCAGATGACGTGGAGATCACGTACCATATGAATGGGCACCGGCGAGGGTAGTGTCCAAGAGGGCAGGACGCCGCTGCAGGGAACAGTATAGAGTAGGCGTGCACGATGTTTGTGGGCGTTTTGGAGCAGCTTTACAGAATAATAGGGATTTGCAAGGGTTCAAAGTGAGCGTTGGCACACTCGGAGTAGGGATGTAGGCGCGGAAGTAGATGAGACGGAACCATGTGTTTCTTTGAGACATTACTCCGGTCCACGGCTCCAGCTCTTTGCTCATGCTTCTGGAGTTTGGGACTGTACCAGCAGGCGAGTTGGCGAGCGTGGGGAAAAAGCTCCGGCCAGGCAACCTCCATTTCTCGTACTGATTTGCTTGTTATCGCTGTCGTCAATTTCAGCCTGGGTGCAAAAAGCTTGATCTCCAGCACTTTGGAGCTTTGTATGAGTGCGAGTCAAAATTAATTTTAGCGTGCAGTCTCGACCTGCACGCTTTCGACTCCATATAAAGTGAGACTGCGAAGAGTCATAAATCCACCACCACTTTCTTCAACCATGGCCAGATCATTATCGCGTGAACAACCCCACTATTTCGGCCCAGGCCCAGCCTTGTTGCCGCAAGCAGTCTTGCAAGAAGCCGCCTACGACTTGATCTCTTACCAGGGCGAAAACTTGGGCATTGGCGAGATTTCCCACAGATCGAAGCCAGCCATACAAGTGATCGATGACACCAAAGCCAACTTGGTCAAGTTGTTGGACATCCCAGACACCCACGAGGTCTTCTTCATCCAGGGGGGTGGCACCACCGGGTTCGCGACCATCGCGTACAACTTGATCGCCAACTACGCCAAGAAGACAGGCAAGGTTGGCAGAGCCGCGTACGCCGTCACCGGCGGATGGTCGCAAAAGGCCGCCGAAGAAGCTGAAAGGTTGGGCTTCAAGACCGACATCGTTGCCAACTCAAAGGACGTCAAGTACAGCGACATCCCGCCCTACTCGGAATGGAAGCCACTCGCCAAGGACACCGCCTACTTGTACGTGTGCGACAACGAGACTGTCCACGGAACCGAGTTCAGCGACGCTCCTCCAGCCGACTATCTTCCCGAGGGAACCGAGTTGGTTGCTGACATGTCCTCCAACATCTTGTCCAAGAAGATCGACGTTGGCAAGTACGGGCTCATTATGGCAGGTGCCCAGAAGAACATCGGTTTGGCGGGGTTGACCATCTACATCATGAAGAAGTCTTTGTTGGAACAGTCCACCGACCAAGAGTTGAAGGAGCTTGGAATCCCATTGGTCCCAATAGCGTTCCACTTCCCCACCGTTGTCAAGAACAACTCAGCGTACAACACGATTCCTATGTTCACGTGTCTCATCTTGAAGCTCGTGACCGCCAAGGTCTTGAACGAGGGAGGACTCGCCAGCATCTGGAAGACCAACGACGAGAAGGCGCAAATCTTGTACGCGGCCTTGGAACAACGCCCCGACCTCTTCAGTCTTCCCGTCTCCAACCCCAAGGTGCGTTCCAACATGAACGTTGTCTTCAAGCTTCCCAACGACGACTTGGAAGCCAAGTTCTTGGCCCAGGCCGCAGAAAAGAACTTGTCCGGCTTGAAGGGCCACAGATCGGTCGGCGGAATCCGTGCCTCCATCTACAACGCTGTCAGCCTTGACAGTGTCAAGCAGTTGGTTGACTTCATCAACGAGTTTGCCAAGGCCAACTAAATATGTTACTTCCCTAAAGGACTAATACGAACGAACACTTGTAGGCCGAGCCAACTTGGAAGAGTTCCCCGCCTGGGGGGCCTTGTGGGCGTGGGATCTCTCTGGCTCCCCCACCTAAACTTTTATTCTTTCGGTGTCCACTGTGTCTCTTGAGTGCTAATTGTAAAACCTCATTCTTTGCAGCTTTAGCCTTTTTCTCACCGCGCCTAACCAACATTTCATTTTCACACCACTCAGTGTTCATGTTTCTCCCGTCGGTGTACCGCCAGTCGCTACGATGCTTGTCGTCTAGTGCTGCCAGACAGGTGCAGAAAGTCCTTTCAGTCAAGGAGAAGATTATCGTCCTAAACAAAGAAAACTATAGGCGAGACATCCAGGAACGGATCTCCAAGATTCCGATCGAGAACTTCAGAAACTTCAGCATCGTCGCTCATGTGGACCACGGCAAGTCCACGCTTTCCGACCGGCTCTTGGAGTTGACCGGCGTGATAGAACCGGGCTCCAACAAACAGGTGCTTGACAAGTTGGACGTGGAGAGAGAGCGAGGCATCACCGTGAAAGCGCAGACAGTCTCGATGATCTACACCGATCCTGCCACCAATGAAGACTACTTATTACACTTGGTGGACACACCGGGACACGTGGACTTTCGCCTCGAGGTCTCACGCTCTTACGCCTCCTGTGGCGGTGCCTTGCTCCTAGTGGACGCCTCGCAGGGAATACAGGCCCAGACAGTGGCCAACTTCTACCTCGCATACAGTATGGGCCTCAAGTTGATCCCCATCATCAACAAAATTGACTTGGATCTGGCAAACATCCCCATGGCCATCGACCAGGTTGAGAACACTTTTGAGCTTTCGCGCGATGACTGTGTGGCCGTCAGCGCCAAAACCGGCCTAAACGTCGACCAGATCATCCCGCTGATTGTCAAAAATATCCCAGCTCCCAAAGGATCCCTCGATAAGCCGCTTAGGGCGTTATTGGTCGATTCCTGGCATGACACCTATGTGGGTGTGGTGATGTTAGTTTTTGTCGTCGATGGTACCATCAAGAAGGGCATGAAGTTAATGTCGGCACATTCAGAAAGAACTTACGACGTCAAAGAGGTCGGGATTATGTATCCCGATATGTTGGCGATGGACAAGATAGGGGCGGGCCAGGTGGCATACGTCATTCCCGGAATGAAGAACCCTCGAGAAGCGTCGGTAGGTGACACCTTCTATCAGTTTGGCAAGCACGCTGGTCTTGAGCCATTGGTAGGCTTTGAAGAGCCCAAGCCAATGGTTTTCCTAGGAGCATTCCCAGCAGACGGAACTGAATTCAATGTCATGGACGACCACATGCTGAACTTGGTGTTGAATGACCGTTCAGTGACTTTGGCCAAGGAGACGTCCAACGCGTTAGGACTCGGATGGAGACTAGGATTTTTGGGCTCGCTCCATGCGTCAGTGTTCAAGGAGAGATTGGAGAACGAATATGGAGCCAAGATCATTTTGACAGCTCCGACGGTGCCGTACAAGATTGTCTATCGTAATGGCGAAGAGAAGGTGGTGACAAACCCTGACGGGTTTCCTGATGCCGACAAGGGCCAGAATGTTGAGATGTTACTGGAGCCGTACGTGGACGCCATAATGACTGTACCCGAAGAGTATATTGGTACAGTAATGACTTTGTGCGAGAACAATAGAGGTGTACAGAAGGAGCTCGAGTATTTGACGACCGGCCAAGTGTTACTCAAGTATGAGATTCCCTTAGCTGAGTTGGTTGAGGATTTCTTTGGTAAGTTGAAGGGATGTACCAAGGGGTATGCGTCGTTGGACTACGAAGACGCAGGATACAAGAAATCAGACATTGTCAAGATGGAGCTTTGCGTGAACGGAGAGCCTCAAGATGCGTTGACGACCATTTTGCACCGGTCGCAGGTGCAGTCCAAGGGGAAGGAGTACGTCACACGGTTCAAAGAGTACTTGCGTTACCAATTATTTGAGGTGGCCATCCAGGCCAAGGTGGGAAATAAAGTGGTGGCCAGGGAAACCATCAAAGCCAAGAGAAAGGACGTGACTCAGAAATTGCATGCTGCAGATATTTCGCGGAGAAAGAAACTTTTAGAAAGACAGAAGGAGGGAAAGAAGCAAATGAAGGCCACCGGACGAGTTCATATCAATAACGACGCTTACCAGGCCTTCTTGAGAAGATAAAAATAACGGAAATGTGAGAAATGAATGAGCCAGTGAAGACGAAAAAGACCGATTGGGTTGGGTTATGCAATTAGAAAAGCTGGAGAACAAAAAAAATTCAGAAGAGAAGGGTTAGACAAACATACAGACTGATGGAAGACAATATGTACCCAGCTACAGTCGGTCCCGGACATCGGTACGTTGAGTATCTTGTATATAGTCCAATTAATGTATATACACAGTAGGGCCCATTTTATTGGGTCTTCGCAGTTTGCAGATGGTCCTTTATGCTTAGTTTTGCAAGAACTTCTTGTACACCACGTTCTCGGACTCGTCGATGAACTTGTAGCCCAAGTTGCTCAAGAAGTCCTGGAAGTCCTCTTCCAGGGTGCCCTCTGGAAGAACGAATCCACACAACACCTTGCCAACATCGTTGCCGTGGTTTCTGTAGTGGAACAAGGTGATGTCCCAGTCGTCCTTGAGAGCCTTCAAGAACTTGTGCAAAGCGTTGGGTCTTTCAGGGAACTCGAACTGCAAAAGTCTTTCCTGAGCGACCTTGTTGCAGTCGGCACGAGGCGACTTTCCGCCCACCAAGTATCTTCCGTGGGTCTTGGCCAACTCGTTGTCCGAGATGTCCACCACCTCGTAGCCGTGTTCGCTGTCGGTCATGGTTTCAATGATGGAAGCGAGCTCCTTGCCCTTGTCGATGACGTTGAACGAAAGGAAAATGTTGGCAGGGTCACAGTCGCTGTATCTGTAGGAGAACTCGGTGATGGCTCTGGGGTTGATGATGCTTTGCAACTTGGTGAACTCGCCCGGTCTTTCGGGGATCGAGACCACCAACGACACTTCTCTCCCTTCGCCGAGAACGGCTCTCTCGCTGACGAATCTCAAGCGGTCAAAGTTCATGTTGGCTCCACTCAAAATAGGCACGTAGGTCTTGTCTCTGTGGTCGATCTCGGGGTGCTGCAGTATGTACTTCTTCAACCCTGCGACCGACAAGGCACCAGAGGGCTCAGTGATCAGTCTCGTGTCTTCGAAAATGTCCTTGATGGCGGCACAAAGCTCGTCGGTGGACACCAAAACGACGTCGTCCACCAACTTCTCGCAAAGTCTCCAGGTCTCGTCTCCCAAGACCCGAACAGCGGTTCCGTCGGCAAACACGCCGACCGACTTCAACTTTTCCTGGTTCTGGTGCTGGAGCGACTGGAACAAGACGTCGGAGTCGTATGTCTGCACCCCGATGATCTTCACGTGCGGGGCGATCTTTTTCATGTAGGATGCGATCCCGGCAATCAACCCGCCGCCTCCCACCGGGATGAAAATGGCGTTCAACTTGTCCAAACGCAACTGGCGGGTGATTTCCAACGCGATGGTACCCTGGCCCGCGATGACGTACGGATGGTTGAAGGGCGGAATGTCGGTCAAGTTGTTCAACGACGCCAACCTGCTGCACTCTTCTTTGGCTGCGTCAAAGTCCTCGCCGTATAGCACCACCTGGGACCCCAATCTCGACACATTGGTGTACTTGATGGAAGGAGTGGCTGTGGGCATGACAATGGTGGATGGGATCTTCAACCGGTTGGCGGAGTACGCCACACCTTGGGCGTGGTTGCCGGCGGAGCACGCTATGACTCCGGAGATGGGGGCCTTGCTGTTGGCGTGGAGGTTTGCAATCATGTTGTAGGCACCTCTCAATTTGAATGAAAAAACAGGCAACAAGTCCTCACGCTTCAAGTGGATGTTCGCGTTGCACTTGTGGGACAAGTTGATGGCGTGCTGGAGCGGGGTTCCGGCTCTTTCCACCACGTCGTACACTCTTGACGTCAAGATAAGCTTGATGTAGTCTGGGTCACCTTCCGCGGTGAAGTCTGAGTCCTGGAGCTCAGGGTACTTTTCTCTCAACGAGGAGCTGAGTTTCTTGGCTAGCACGTTGCACGTGGCCAGCTGCATACGGCCTCTGCTTATCGCAGCCCGAACGGGCCTGGAGGCTAATCGAGAGTTCATTACTGGTGGTCGCTGGATGTTCAGCTAGTGGGATTTTTCACTTGACTCACAAGATCGGAGCATATTCGGGTTCGCACGACTATGACTAACTGAGCTGGTGTGCCTGGCTGAGCAGGTGTGCCTAACTGGGCCGGTGTGCCTAACTGGGACGGTTTGATCCGCGCTGCCTCGGGAGAAGGGCCGGTACCGTCCGCTGAACCCGGCCGTCTCTGTAGCCCGAACGCAGACAACGTGACATTGACTCGCGTTCGGACTTTGCGGTGTTCCTTCCGTTACCGGAGGCTGCAACCGGTCTTCGTTTGCAGCCTCCGGGCGGGACACGACTTGGCAGAATACTATGCTTCAAGACCCGTATAAGTAAACCGGGGGTACTGGGAGATACGTGGGCCCATACACCATGTCAGCACTAGATGACGACAACCAGCTCAGAATGGAAGACGTATTTTTCTGGGACGAAACAGCGCTACTGGCGGAGTTGGCCCTGGCGCACATACCGATGCTCGTCTCGCTGGCCATCGACAGCTACAGTACACAGGCGCCGGACCCGCTCGGAGCACTCGGCGTGGACGCCAACTACGTGCATGCGGGCGAGGGGACCGACTTCCTCAGTCTGATCTTGAGCGACGGGCTGGCGATGATGGACGAGCATGCGATGCAGGTAGAGCAGGCGATGGGGCAGAGCGCCAGCACGCACTACGGTGACGACACAAGCATGGAGGTGGACGACGTGCCGTCGAGCGCCGCGTCCGGGCACTACGACGCCAACACCGGGGGCCTGTCGAACTCGGACGGGAGTTTTGATGCCCGGTGTGCTACGTGTGTGGGCGCACCGGCCGGCGAAATTTCGCACCCAAACGAAGGTTTGGCGGGCGACCGGTACGTCCTCGTGCGGATGGAAAAGTACCTCGACGGCGAGACCAAGACGGACGGCGGGATCCTCAGCGTGCTTGTCGGCCAGTTGGACGGGCTGCGGGTGAGCCGGGCGGTTTCGAGAACCATAGCGTGCGAGTTCGCGGTGCAGGACCGGTATATGGCCAGCTTGACCGGGGTGCAGCCCGCGATGGGCCTCACGGTGCGAAAGCGAAGGAACCCCGACCTCGACGCCTTGACGTGGCGGCCGCTCTCGGTGTTCCAGGCCGCGTACACCAGCCACAAGACCGAGCCGTTGGACACCATCGCGTACCAGAACGTGGTGCCGTACTGCTCGTGCTTTGGCAAAATCAACATGCGAGGCAAACGGGCGTGGGTCCGCGGCCCCAACAAGCAGCTCTAGCAGGGCAGGTCCAGGCAGCGGCGGCTGCGCTCGACGGCCTGCGTCCACCCATGCCGCAAACGCCGCCGGGGAAGGCGCCATACGCGACCCTCGGTGCGGGAACAGACCCACCCACGCTGGCGGAGCGTGCACCGGAGGATGGTGCGCGGAGGGTTCAGCCTCACATGCGGATGGGGCCTGGCGCGGAGTTTGACCCGCATTTCAAACCCCGGCGGGACGTGGCCAATCACACCGGTGGGGGAACCCATTATCATATGTCACGTGTAATGATCTTATACAAGCGGAGGCGCTTTTGTGTCGCCTACAAAATTAGCAGTCTATCGGCCATATATATCGCTTGGAGTTTCTGGCAAATACATGCGCTACTGAATCAGCCCAAGAATGAGTACCAATCAGGTTGAAGCTAGTAAGTAGCAGCGAGCCGGCCCGCCGGGCCTCCACCGTGCCCCCTCCGCGTTTTACTAACCGCCCCCAGTTGCTTTAGCGATCAAGAACTTAGCGGGCGCTGTGTTTGTCACTCAGCCCGCCAAATCGGTACCTTCTTCTTTTGCTGGACATCTCCCCGATGCCAGTGTCTTGATCGAGTCGAACGACCCGTACTTGGTCATTGACGACTTTGTATCGGCGCACGAGCCACAGGTTGTCTCGGTCACCACCAACGGGTCCACCATTGTCAAGAACTTGCCGTTCCTCTCGGCCAAATCATACAAGACGTCGCCCGTCGTGTCGCACGTCGAGTTGGAGAACTTTGAGTACTCGGTCGTCACCAGCTTGAGAGACTTGGACTACCCCGTGTTGGTCTCGCAGAACGCCAGAGAGGCCGCCATCTACTCCAGCTTGGCCTACAACTTGGCCTCCAAGTTGCAAAAGGCCGTCTTCCACTTTTATGCTCCAACCACACTCTCCGCCAAAGACTCCCACAAGCTCAAGGGCAGCGTCCTCGTGAAAGACTTGGAAAAGTACGAAGTCAACGACATCTACGCCTACTTTGACGTCAAGCCCTTTGAAGTCGTGAATAAGGTCTCCCTGCCAAAGGACTCCATCTTGTATCTCGGCCAGTTGAACGACGAGCTCATAGAGGCCGTCACCAAGGAGAACGTCTTGTTGATCTCCGTCAAGTCCTACAAGCCTTTCTACTTGCAAAACTTGTTGAGCCTCTTGCCCTCTTCGGTCGAAACAATCACCCTTGCCTTACAGTCTGCAACCCCGTCATCTTTCTCCCCCTTGTTGTTGGACTTCTTCCAAGACTACGCCAAATACCAGCTCTTGAAGAACTTCTCCAAAATCGTTGCTGCCAACTTTGGCTTCATACAAGCGGGCAAGTACCAACAAGCTATATCAAACGTGATGAAAAACACGAGATCAAACCAGCCAATCCAGAACCTTGGATTCGGTAAGGTCAGTGCAGAGGTAGCCACCAAGTCTTCCATACAAAAGTCGGAAGACAAGGAAAGGGCTGTCGAGAACGCCCACACTTTGGAACAAGCTTACTTGAAAATCTTACAGCAAGTCAGTGCCAACAACTTGAACGTGTTGAACGAATACAAGGCCGGCAACATTGGCTTGGAAACCAACCCTGAGTTTGGTTTTGGTTCTTTCTTGTACGACCAAGAACAACATGTCGAATTAGTCGGCCGTGTGTACAAGAACATTCAACAGAATGCATTCCACTCCGTTGACAACGGCAAGTTGATTGAATACTTGTCCAAGTGGTTGGTGCAAGCCAAGGAGTCCAAGCCTTCCGACGAAAAGTTGGTCGGTGAAATAATCAACTTGTTGTCCACTGACTCCAAGACCTCAGCTGCCAAGGAGTTGTTAGAATTGCAAGACTATTTCAAGACCAAGAAGAACTGGTTGGTGGGATCTGATGCCTGGTCCTACGACTTGGGCTCGTCAGGTGTTCACAACGTTATTGCCTCGGGCCAGAACATCAACATGTTGATCATCGATTCTGAACCATACCACGAAAAAACTGGCGACAAGTCGGTTGACGGCTTCAGAAAGAAGGATGTTGGTCTCTATGCTATGAACTACGGTGGATGTTACGTGGCGTCTGTTGCCATCTACTCTTCTTACACTCAAGTCTTACAAGCATTCATTGAAGCTGAAAAGTTCAATGGTCCTTCTATTGTGTTGGCCTACTTGCCTTACAACAGTGAGGCTGACCACACATTGACCATCTTGCAAGAAACCAAGAAAGCTGTTGACTCTGGATACTGGCCATTGTACAGATACGACCCATCTATCGCTAATGAGAACGACTCCTTCAAGTTGGACTCTTCGAACTTGAGAAAACAGTTGAAGGACTTCTTGGACCGTGAAAACAAGTTGTCTCTTTTAGCCACCAAAGATCCATTGTTGTCAAGAAACTTGACCGCCACAGCAAACACTGAGGTCCAGGCACAACAAAAGAAGGTTGCTGATGAGTCATTCTCCAAGTTATTGGAAGGCTTGTCTGGTCCTCCATTAACCGTTGCATTTGCCTCCGACGGTGGTAACGCCGAAGGGATCGCCAAGAAGATAAACAGACAGGCTTTAGGAAGAGGATTGAAATCCGTGGTTTTGGCCATGGACGACTTGTCCATCGAAGACTTACCGACCGAAACTAACATTGTGTTTGTCAGTTCGACTTCCGGACAAGGTGAATTCCCAACTAATGGTAAGCAATTCTGGGATGCTTTGAAGAACTCAAACGACCTTGACTTGTCCACCATCAAGTTCTCCACCTTTGGTTTAGGTGACTCTGAATACTGGCCAAGAAAGGAAGACAAGCACTACTACAACAAGCCAGGTAAGGACTTGCACGCCAAGTTATTGCTCTATGGAGCTGTTGAGTTGGCTGAAATTGGATTGGGAGACGACCAAGACGCCGATGGCCTCAACACTGGTTTCAATGAATGGATTCCTAAGATCTGGAAAGCCTTGGGTGTGGATGGCGTCGACGGTGTTGAAGAGCCTAAGCCCCTTACCAACGAAGACATGAAGATTGGTTCTGATTTCTTGAGAGGTACCATTGCCGAAGAATTGAAAGACCAATCTACCGGTGCTATCTGTGCCGTCAGTCAGCAATTAACCAAGTTCCACGGTATTTATATGCAAGATGACCGTGACATCAGAGACGAGCGTAAAGCGCAAGGGTTGGAACCCGCGTACGCCTTCATGGTGCGTTTAAGATTGCCAGGTGGTAAGGCAACTCCTTCCCAGTACTTGAAGATGGACCAATTGGCCGATGTCAGAGGTAACGGTACCTTGAAGATCACCACCAGAGCCACTTTCCAATTGCATGGAATTGTCAAGCACGACTTGAAGCCAGCTATCAGAGGAATGAACTCTGCCTTGATGGACACCCTTGCTGCATGTGGTGACGTGAACAGAAACGTTATGGTTTCTGCCTTACCTCACAACGCCAAGGTCCACGCACAAGTTGCTGAGACCGGTACGCTCATTTCCGAGTACTTGTTGCCTCTGACCACCGCATACCATGAAATCTGGTTGCAAGGTGCCGATGATGGTGACGAGCCTGGCGACAGTGCCAAGTGGGAAGCTCGTAAAGAAGGTCCTACCAAGAAGAAGACTTTGGTTGCTGGTAATGCATTGGCCGATGTTGAGCCTCTTTACGGCCCAACCTACTTGCCAAGAAAGTTCAAGATTGTGATAACTGTTCCTCCCTTCAACGACGTGGACGTCTATGGACACGACATTGGTTTGGTGGCCATTGTCAAGGACAACATCGTGACCGGATACAACGTCTTGGTTGGAGGTGGTATGGGTACCACGCACAACAACAAGAAGACCTACCCAAGAGCCGCCTCCATGTTTGGATACGTCTCGAAAGAGCAGGTTCACATTGCCTGTGAGAAGATCATGTTGGTGCAAAGAGATTTCGGTGATAGAACTAACAGAAAGCATGCCAGACTCAAGTACACCATCGACGACTTGAGCGTCGAGGTGTTCAAGCACAAGGTTGAAGAGTTATTGGGCTTCCAGTTTGAAGAGCCAGCATACTTCAAGATCGAATCCAACGTTGACTTTTTCGGTTGGTGCAAGGATGAACTTGGATTCAACCACTTTACTGCCTTTATTGAAAATGGTAGAATCGAAGACACTCCTGAGTTGCCTCAAAAGTCGGGATTGAAGAAGATTGCCGAGTTTTTGAACGAAGGAAGATCCGGTGAGTTCAGATTGACGGGTAACCAGCATCTTGTCCTTTCGAACATTGAAGACAAGGACTTGCAAGATATCAAGGCGTTGATGGCTCAATACAAGTTGGACAACACCGAGTTTTCTGCCTTGAGATTGTCGTCGGCTGCCTGTGTGGCGTTCCCTACTTGTGGGTTGGCCATGGCCGAATCCGAGCGTTACTTGCCCGTATTGATCACCAAGTTGGAAGAAGCCTTGGAAGAGTACGGATTGAGACATGACTCGGTGGTGATGAGAATGACCGGGTGTCCTAACGGGTGTGCCAGACCATGGCTTGCGGAAATTGCCTTGGTGGGTAAGGCATACGGCGCATATAACTTGATGTTGGGTGGAGGCCACCACGGTGAGAGATTGAACAAGATCTATAGATACTCCATCAAGGAGGACGAAATCTTGGACACGTTGAAGCCGTTGTTCAAGAGATGGAGCTTGGAGAGAAACGAAGGTGAGCCGTTCGGTGACTTTGTGATCAGAGCCGGAGTCATCAAACCTACATTAGAAGGTAAGTTCTTCCACGACGACATTCCTGAGGAGGCCTAAACTTCACTTCTTCTATTGTAACTATTTATATTCGAATTATACATATTAACGTTAAATCATTAGTAGCGGTCGTTGCGCGGGACAGCCGGCGGTGGAGCCATCACTTGGCGACTCTGTTGGGGTTGGGTCGCCTGGTTTCCGACACGTCTGAGTTGAGGTCGGCGGACCGCAAGTCGCCCGACTTCAAGAACGTGGTGCTCGTCGCGTCGCCGGCCGAGAGCTTGGCCTCCTGTAGTGCCCGGATGTCGTCCAACAAGCTTTTTATCGCCGGCTTGTGGTGGCGCTCGACCTCTAGCACGTCCTTGATCCTGATGTTCCACAACGCCACACTGACGGCGTTGAGCCGCCGCAAGACCTTCTGTTCGGCGACAGCGGAGAGCGTTTCGGCCTGCTCCTGCATCTGCGCCATGCACTGCTGGGACTGCTGCTTGAAGCGCCGTATGATCAAGTCCTTCTCGTGCTTGGTGTACGCCATGGTGGGGGGCGGCTGGCCGGCGGCGGGTGTTTGTTTCTGAAGTGGGTGTATTTGGTGCGGCGCACGACCCCGATTGAGGTGGCGATTTATGTTGGTGAGAGTTGGCCCCACCAGAGCCGTGAGAGCTGCAGCCGACGTTGGACACCAATCATCGTTCGCAGAGACTACAGAGAACCAATCAAGCTACCGCAGACCCCGGCAGCACACGCATCGACCCCCACACCCCCCACGAGCTTTAAAAAAACACACACATCAAGATGGTGCTCGAGGCTACGATGATCGCCATTGACAACTCCGAGTACATGAGGAACGGAGACTACTTGACCACGCGGTACGAGGCGCAATTGACCACGACGGAGCTCATTTTCCAGAACAAGGTCAACTCCAACCCGGAGAACACGGTGGGCGTGTTGGCGTACGGCGGCAACGGCCCCCAGGTGTTATCGACGTTGACGACCGACTTTGGCAAGATCTTGTCGGGCGTCCACTCCACCAAGGTGCACGGCGAGAGCAACTTCAGCAGCGGGATCCAGGTGGCTGCGTTGGCGTTGAAGCACCGCCAGAACAAGGTCCAGAGCCAGAGAATCATAGTCTTTGTCGGGAGCCCCATACAGGAGAGCGACAAGGAGCTCGAGAAGTTGGCCAAGAAGATGAAGAAGAACAACGTGGCCATCGACGTCATAAACTTTGGCGAGGAGGCGGTCAACACCGCCAAGCTCGAGAAGTTCAACTCGGTCATAAATAACCACGACAACTCGCATCTTGTGACGATCCCTCCCGGGCCCAGATTGTTGTACGAGGTTGTGGCCTCGTCGTCGATTCTCGTGGAAAACGGCTTCGACGTGGGCGGCGGCGACTTTGAGGGCTTCGGCGGCTCCGGCGGGTTTGGCGGCGGGGGCGACATCATGGACCCCAGCATGGACCCCGACTTGGCGTTGGCCTTGAGACTCTCGTTGGAAGAGGAAAAGTCGAGGCAGGAGAGAGAAACCGCAGAGAAGGCAAAGAAGGAGTCCAGCAACGAGTTGGAGAGAATCGACGAGGACAAGGAGGACCCCAAGAAGGACGACAAGGATAGCGACGTCACCATGGATGAAAAGTAAAACGACCACGGTATAGAAATACACATCAACCTACAAAACGTACCTGACACAAATTGGCGGTTGTCGTTTCGCGCGCGCGATTTATTCGTCAAAGTTGCAAAAAGTTGCAACAATTGCACCAAGTACAAACGTAAAAAAAAAAGACACCCGGCCCAAAGACATGAACGTAGTCTCCAACACGAAACGTAGCCACGACGAGCACCGGAGCAAGAAGCCCGGCGGCAGGGAGAGAAAGAGCGACAAAAAAGCGGAGGCTCCCGTCGATTTTCTTGCTCCCTCTGCCGGCAGCGTGATCACCCAGGTCCAGATCACCAGGGCGCACTTCATGGACGCCTACTCGAAGGTGAGTATCCTGGACGCTCGGAGTTGCCCGCATACTAACCGTCGCAGGGGAAATGGAATCTTTCGAAAGTGCCGTGTCCGCCGTGCATGGAGCCCAACGGCCTCTTGGAGGCCCCCGAGTGCTACAACGAGGCGGCACGGCAGGAGCTCGTCAGCCGGTTCTTGAAGTTGGAGCACTGGCAGGACAAACGGATATTCAGGCACTTGGTGGGGACGCTCAAGCGGCAGTTCAGCGTTGGCGGCGTGTCGATTGCGATTCTCGACGCCAAGAAGGCGTACGTCAAGGTCGAGACGTTGCTTGAGTTGGAGGAGTTGCCCCGAAAGGTCTCGCTCGACTCGCACGCGATCCTCTCATGCGACCACTTTGTCGTCTTGGACGCTTCCAAGGACTGGAGGATCTCGAACAACCCGTTGGTCAGGGGGAAGCCGCACGTTCGCTTCTACTGCGGAGTGCCGTTGATGGCGGCCAAGGACCAGGTGGTCGGAGTCTTGGCCATCTTCGACCCCAGCGCCAGGGGCGAGTTTAGCGAAGCACAGTGCAGGAGCCTACAGGACTACGGAACCGAAGTGATGAGTCTATTAGATACGCCGATTGAGGAAATTCGAAAGAGCCAGGAGTCCAGCCGTGTCGATTATGTCCCCCCCGCCAGGGTCGAGTTGCGGGAGTTGAGCTTGAAGCTCGGCCGGGCCACCAGCACAAACTCGGTTTTCAAGGCCGTGTTCGAAAAGGACGGCTCGGGAGGGCCGTATTCGCAAAACCACAGCTTTAGATTCGTCCAGCTGATGGGCGAGACGAGCGAGCTAACGAACATCGGTGGGCGGGTCGACAACGCGACCCTTCGAGACAAGTTGACCTCAGTGGGCAACATCAAGAGCGCAGCCACCATTCTCGCAAAGGCCGTGTGCATGCATTACCGGATTGATTTCACCTACATCATGGAGATCCGGGTGTCCGAGGCATTCCAGATCCCGGTCGAGTACTTCCCGGCCGACGAGCACAAGCTCAACAGCGAAAACTTCCGGTATACCAGTAAGCTTATCACCCGGCCCAATATCGAGAACGAGATCTTGACCCGAGTTGTTGGGGCGTACGGGTCAACCACCTCGAATCTCAAGTACGACACAGGTTACCACTGTTCGGCTTTCACCTCCGAGTTTGGAATAGCATACAGGGGCGATCGTACTACCTCCATGTACACCAGGGGGGTTATAATGCCGTTCCACCGATACAACACCCAGCTTGTCAGGCGCGGAAAGCCCGGCCTCGACAGGCATTTGCTAGACATCTCTGCAAGGAGCGGCGGGTACTTGATAGGATGCTTCAAGTACGGCGACGGCGACATACCTCCTGACACAATCTCCAACATATTCTCGAACGCGTGTGTGTTGAGAACGGTATATATCAGTTTATAGGTGCGTGTTGACGAGTCCTCAATTTATTTCGTTCATAAGTTCCCATTCCTCGTCGTCTTGGTTGTTTTCTGCCTCGAGCAAGTCGCTGGGCTCTAGTGGAAGCGAGTCCGCCGCGACGGCAGGCTGTTTAGCAGCCGGAACCAGAGCCATAAGGTCGTCGTCGTCGTCGGAAAACGGGTTGTCCGAGTCCGAGTGGGCTGCAGGCGGCAGTTTCCCCCGTTCCGCGCTGGGGAGGGCGGAAGCGCTCGGCGGCGACGTGGGGCCTGGTCTGGTGCCTGCGACCTCGCCGGCTGGCGCTTGCTGAGGAGCCGAGTAGATCTCGTCATCGTCTTCGTCATCACCCACAAAGAGGCCGTTTTTGGGCACCCTGGCGCCCACGTTCATAAAGCTCCAGTCGTCCTCTGCGTCGTCCTCGTCGTCCACGATGCGGTTGCTGGTGGCCGGGCCGTCGTGGGCGAGCGGCGCTGTGTCGTAGATGTCGGCCAAGTCGTCTTCCGGGGCTCGCGCCGGGCCGTCTTCGATGATGCCGTTGGCGACGCGGAGCTTGTGCAACTCGCGGTCGATCATCTCGCGGCGGTACATCTTCAACTGGGGCGACTTGGCGCCCAACGCCCGGACCAAGTGGATGCAGTCCTTGAAGCGGGCCTTGGGGAAGAGCGTGTGGCACCAGAGCTGGTAGAACTGGAGCACCGCGGCGAGGTTGTCGTACTCGTGCTGGTGCTTGGCGGTGCGGGACGCCCTGCTCTTGGACTTTTCGAAGCGGCGGTCGTTCCTCTTGAGCATGCTGACGACCTTGGGGTAGTTGCGGGCGATGTTGGGGAGGCCCGTCTGCGGGTTGAAGACGCGCTGGTTGTCGATCTTGGCGATCTTGGCGCGGGTGGAGAGCTTGAGCTGGCCGTCGAGCCCCAACAAGGCCTCGTCGGAGGCCGCCGGCGCCGCTGTGTCGTCGTGGTCCATGGCGGTGGTTGTAGTGGTGGTGGTGGTAGTGGTGGTGGTGGTAGTGGTGGTGGTGGTAGTGGTGGTGATGGTGGTGGTGTTTTAGGGAGCGCGTCGCGGTGTGTAAATTCGCCCGGGCGCGCCAGCGGGACGTCCAACGACCCCATCGCTCCTTATGTACTACAGCGAGCACCTCCCGCGGTTGAACACCGTCAAGGTCTACGCCGACTTTGCCCACGAGGTGTCGAGCATCGCCAGCGTGCGGGTCGCGGCCGCCGACACGCTCCGGCTCAGCGTCGCGAGCGGCGAGTCGTTCGAGTTCGTGGTGCCGGTCGACGTGACCCACGCGACGCTCGCGGACCTCCGCCCCGCCGCCAGCGGCATCGCGGTGTCGCTCACGGTGCCGGCGGTGGCGCCCGCCCACTTTGAGGGCGAGGACTTCATGTCGCAGCAGGTGTCCAAGTGGTCCTGCAAGGACCTCGCCCGCAAGACGCCCCGCGCCGGCGACGCCAACCAGTTTGGGTTCCACTGCGTGGGGTGCCGCCGGGTCTTGGTGAGCTCGGCCGCCTACCGCTTCCTCGACATGCCGTCCGAGTTCTGGTACGAGCTCATGGACTTCTGGCACTGCCACAAGCCGCACGGCAGCGAGGCCCACGCCAAGGACTACGCCGGCGTGCTCCGCCCGCCCAACGACTCGACCGTCATCATCGGGAGCCACTACTTGCTCGTCACCAGCAACAGCGCCGTGCACGCCACCGCCGACGGCGCGGCCTGCGGGTGCGGGCACGCGCTCGGGGACGTCGACCACGGCGTGATGCGCCTCTTCAAGTGGAACTTGGCGCTCCACTACGAGCCGGCCGTGGTCGAGCGCTTCCCGTCGAGCTTGTTCGTGTACAACTCGATCATCGACAAGATCAACTCCATGGCCACCCGCAAGTTCAAGTTCTGCCACCACGCCCAGTGGTGGTACTTGTGGGTGATGAACGTCGGGCTCCAGGTCTCCGTCAACGGCACGGTGCTCGACAACGCGTTGAAGATCTTGTACTACACCCGGAGCACGGACACCGACGACGAGCACGACAAGCTCGACATCACCGTGGGCGGCATCGCCGACGAGTTCATACAGCAGTTGACCGCCGCCACCGCCGCGCTCCCGGAGGCCCACAGAACGATGCCGACGAAAGACGTGGTGTACCTGGTCGGCTTCATCGGCGGCGAGCCCAAAGAGGGCCGTCCACAGGACAAGTGAGCATTGCATAGTAGGCTACGAATAATTAATGACTATAACATTTCAAGGTCTCTCATTGGAGCCCTCCATTGTAGCTCTAGTTTCCTTCGAGGATTTCCTTCACGATGGGCACAACCTGTTTTCTGGAGGCGTCGAGCCTCCGTTGGTTGTAAAGCACAAACTGGCCCTCGCCCGCCTGTATCTCCTCCACGATGTCCTTGACTTTGTCAAACTGGTACACCTTGTCGTCCAACTCAAGAGGCCCCGCGGCGCTGGCGGCCAAGTTGGAGATCCGCGCGTTGCCCGTGGCTTCGTAGTAGCAGCAGAACTCCCTGGTGTACTGGTCGGTTTCTTTCTGGGTGTACGACGAGGTGATGACCAAGAGATCGATGCCGAACGACCGCAAGGCGTCGCTCAACGCCCGCTTGGTTTCTTCGACCGGGTACTGCGCGAGCACCCACCTCAAGGCCTTGCCGATGGAGCTGAAGCCCACGCGGTCGCCGCTCGCGAAGGTGAACTGCTTGTAGTCCTTGAGCAAGATGTCGGCCAAGCTGAAGCCGGTGAGATCCTTCTTGGCCTTCTTCAACGACAGGTAGAGGTCGAGCAAGGGGTCGCTCGCGGCGGCCTGGGCAAACATCGTGGTGCCGGCCAAGATCTGGCGGTACTTGTCCATGGCGTCGGTGTCGCCGCCCTCGACCTTCTGGGACATGTTGGACGTGTCGATCAACAACGGGCCCACGAGGAGCTCCACCACCTCGGGGTCCTGCTGGAAGTCGGCGATGCTCGACCCCAATTGGGCGAACCAGTAGTTGAACACCAACGACGAACACGACCCGTTCGAATGGATGATCCGCGGCTGGGCGTCCAAGAAGACGTTTTCGTCGGCGTGGTGGTCGATGATGCCCGCCACCTGCAACTTGTGCTGCTCGAGTCTCTGCGTCAACACCGTGCCCTGGATGTTGCAGTGGTCGACCAAGATGACCGACGCGGTGTCGGCGCCGGCCAACGAGTCGAAGTCGTCGGCAAAGTAGAGCAAGTCCTCGGTGATGGCGTGGCGGTGCAACAAGCCGACGATGTCTCTGCGGAGGCGGAGGTCGCGGCGCGGGATGTTGACCAACGGGATGATCCACTGGGCCTGCTTGTTGGCCAAGTACGAGTACGCGATCGCCGAGATCACCGAGTCCATGTCGGCCGACTGGTTGCCCGTGACGAACCGCAAGGGCACGGCCAAGCTGTTGGCCTCGACCTTCTGCTTGAGGGCCACTAGGAATGCTTTGACAGACATGAGAATGGGGTGTGGGGAATGGTGGTGGTAGTGGTGGTGGTGAGAAGGTGGTGCAGTGTGTCTGGCGGTAAGTACTGGTGAGTGCGGTGGCGGTGAGCGCGGTGCGTCTGGCGGTGGGTGCTGGGCGATCTCGGTGAGTCTGGCGGTAGCCTCCCTGAGTTTTCGCGAATCGCGCTACTGCAATCGCGCTACTGCACCGACGAGACCCTGCGCGACTCTCCCTACCGGTGGAGGTGATTCCCGGGCTACACTATACTTTTTCTCTGTCTCTTGCTACGTACGGTCTCTATTTAGCATAGTGCAATTTGATGTCCAACCACTGTCTGCTGTTGACTTCCTCAGGGGTCAAGGTGACGTCGCCGTAGACGAAGGCACTAAAGTAGTAGAAGAACCAAATAACCCCGGCGGAACACACGGCGGTCAACACGATCAACTTCGATCTCTTGACGCCCTTGGCGCCCTTGTCGAAGACGGTCGAGTTGTTGGAGGTGATGAACTCAGCCAACCCGCCGGTGAAGATCGCAGCAATCAAGTGTGCTGGCAAGTAGTGGTGGAGGAACTTTTGACGGTTCATCAAGAAGAACGGCAAGTAGTGGGCGCACCATCCAATGAAGAGGAACCCCAACGTGTTGTACAAACGAGAGCGGGCCTTGTTGTTCACGAGGTCGAGGCCTCTTCTGCGACTGACCTGGTCAGCCAACAACAACCCGAGGTAGATGGCAAGGAAACACACCTGGATCCAGAACCCCACCACGTTCCCAACAAAGAAGATCTGTCTTCTCAAGTCGTTGTCGTTCCAGAATGACACCCCGGACAAAGCCAAGGGCCACGAGTCAGGCTGCGACGCAAACGGGTGGTCAGACGTCAAGGCGTTGTTGTGGTGGAACATCAAGAACTGCAATTCCCACCACTTCTTCAAGAATGGGATGGTCTTGACCTCCTTAGGGACAAACGTGGTTCTGGGATCGGACTCCTCCATGCCGATGATGTCATCAAAGTACCACCAGTTGTCCGAGTCGGCCACCTTCTTGTTACCACTGACTTCCTGGTGCCCAAATCCCCATTCGGGGAGGAGCTCGTCGTCGTGGGTCCACATGGCGACCATGGTGTCGACATGCAAGATCTTGAGGCCGGTGGCCTTGGACTTGACGGCCTTTCTGACGTTCTTGGAGTTACTGGAGGCTGGCGACGCGTATCTGAGTCTGAACAAAGTTTCGTTGAAACGCGCGGCAGCAGCCTCGTCGTAGACAATGGTGAACTCTTCGTTGGTGGATCTCAAGGGCGAAGCCACGTCGTGGGTCAACAAGTAGCCCCCGGTTCCAACGTGTCTGAGTCTGATCACGTCGTTGGTGTAGACACCGACGCCCTTTTCGACGCTGGAGTCGGCAGGAATGACTTCCCAGTGGTTGTTGACGTCCTTGGGCTCGTTGTTGTCGGGATCAAAAACACAGGTGACCTGCTGGGTGTTGGAGGAGATTCTCCCGTCCTCGTAACGCAACGGGTACTCGAACAAGTGCGAGTGCAAGTAGGCGTCGGTGTCCTTGTGCTTGATGGTGATGGTGTCGTAGTACTGGACTTCGCGGGAGCTCTTGGCGAGCGGCGACTCCAGCAACGTCTCCTGGAACTCCGAGCTCATGAACGAGTCGCCCGGGCCCGACTTGGTCAAGATGGCAAAGTGGACGTAGAACCAGAACAAGTAGATGCAGAACGGAAGCACGATCAAGGCCCACAAGCGGGCGACAAAGTGCTTGGCGAGGTCGTCGAGGGTCAAGCCTCGCTGGATGTCCATCAAGATCCACAACTCGTGGATCACGGCGATGCCGATGGTCACGTACGTGAACACGCCGACGTACTTGGTGGACATGACGCACGACAAGGAGACGCCGGTGGCGGTCAACCACACCCACCACTGGCGGGAGAAGGGCTGTCTGCGGAAGGTGCTGAACTTGGTGTATGTGAAGATGGTGAGCGCCACGCTCAAGATCAAGGTGGCGTCCAAGAGAATCAAGCGCGAGTCGATGACGTGGGCGTTGTCGAAGGTGACCAACATGGCCGAAAGCACGCACGCGGGGATGGAGAAGCCCAACGTCTGCATCGTCTTGAACATGATGGGGATGACCAACGTGCCCTGGATGGCCAGGAGCGAGCGGTACGCCACGTAGGGCACGCCCTTGCCGGTGTAGGTGTCGCCAATGGTCTCGAACTTGAAGGCGCCGTCGTAGCGGCAGAGCCACCCGACGAACGCGATCAACAACTTGGCGAACGGCGGGTGCAAGTCGAAGAAGTACGTGCCCTCCAAGTAGTACGAGGCGAACTTGCCGAAGTGCACCTCGTCGAACACCACCTTGGCGGGGTACCCGATGTTGGAGAAGCGGACGTACATCCCCACGAGGGTGACCACGGCGAGCCAGATCTTGTAGTTCAATTCCGACTCTTTTTCCACGGGCGCGAGCTGCTCCTCGACGTCGGGCTTGTCGAAGCTGCCGCCCGCGTCCTTGACGGGCTTCTTGCCTACTCTTTTTCTTAGTTGGGACGACGACATGGCCGAGCTTTGGGGTAAACAAGTGGAGGTGGAAGTCGGAGCGGCGGTTTACGTGTCGTTCAAATTTTTCGCGCGACCGCCAGAAGCAAAACACGCACTCCGGCGAGGACGAACGCAACCAAAGGGAGAAGATCGTGCGGAGAGACGGAGCGACTGCAGAGAGTCTGGGACTGCGGCCCGTAGGGGCACGTCTCGCTAACAGCGGTGCTGCTGCGCTGGCCGTGCTGGGCCGGCGGTGCTGCGCTGGTCGTCGTGCTGACCGTCGTGCTGGGCTGGCGGTGCTGCGCTGTTCGTCGTGCTGCGCTATTGTGCTGCTGCGGTGCTGCGCCTCGTTTTGGGAGCCGCTCTTGCGGTGCCCGAAACCGCTGGGACCGCCGGCCGCCAGCCGTGCCGCCCTTCTCTACATCTTCTATCCTACGCTGGTGTCCGTCTGGCGTGTATTCTGCGCCGCTACCCCACAATTCTGGCTCGGCGGTGCTGCGGCGCTTTTCGCAGCCATGCTTACATAAGCTTCTTCGACCGTTTCTGGTACCCTCCCCTGCCCTTGATGATGGGCTGTGCCGCGGAGGGCGTGGCGGTGCGGTACGACGTGCTGGCGATGGGAGGCGGGGGCGCTGCGCCATACGTGGGCGCCGCGCCGCCGCTCTGGAAGTACGACGTGATCGGCGGCGTGGGCGTGGGGGGCTGCGGCGGGGTCCGCACCAGATCGAGCGACGAGTGCGAACGCGACTTGTCCATGTCGTGGTCGTCGAGCTGGTCCGAGTTGGACGTGCGCGTGTTGTTGAACGGCATCCGGTACGCCGCCAGGCCCCGGCCAAACTGGTTGGGCGTGCCGGGGATCGAAATGGGCTTGGTGGCGTTGAGCTGGATCAACTTGACGTTCTTCTCCTCGAGCAACGTCTCGTACTTCAACAACATGGTCGACATCTCCTGGATCTTCTTCTCGTACTGCGACGTGAACGAGTGGAGGTTTTCACTCAAGTCCATCTTGGATGCCGCCAACTTGTTTTCATAGCCCTTGATCGTGTTTTCATACACCTCCTGCGCCTTTACGATCTCCGACTTGAGCCTCTGGTTCTTGTCCTGCATCAGCAACAATGCATTGTTCAAGCTGATGATAGTCTTCTCTTCTTCCGTCACTTTCCCCGGCGCGTACTCGTCTGTGGCTGACCGAGTCTCCTCGGTTGTTCTGTCCTCTCTCTTCTTCTCCATGGCGCTTTCATTCAATTTGACCTGGGTTTCTTCCAAACTGAGCTTTAGATTCCGGATCTCGAAATCCTTCTCGGGAATAACCTTCTCCAACAAATAAGACAAGTTCCCGCTCGTCAAGTCATGCTCGTGGCCCAAGCTCTCAGACTTGACTCTCATTTCCTCGTATTCGCCTCTCAATTGTCCTAGCTTTTGAACTAGGTCCGACATTTGGTTTTTGCTTTCCGCCGTCGAGTCCAGCAATTGTTTTTTGAGGTCAGAATTCGAATCAAGAATGCCGCTATAGCTCTCGTTCATCGCATCGATTTTAATTAGGTTGTTCTTGTGTTCCAACGTCTGGAAATGCAAGCGTGCTTCTCTTAGATGCCGGGTCATCTTGAGCTTGAGCTTGATATAGCGAAACTTGTTCAAATGCTTCATGTAGCTGGAAAACTCCAACTCGTTTTTGAGAAGCAACAACTCTCTTTGGTAAAAGTGCATAGACGTCCCGTAATTTCTATTCGTCGTGCTCATCGAATCCGCTCCGGCAAGGGTAGACCCTGATATGGACCCAGAATGAACAGAAACCGTTTCCAACGACTTGGTGGGCTTGGATACCGGTTTGTGAATCACCAACTCACTACGCACCTTATCGGTAAACACGCTTGACACCGACCTCTTCTGTTCTGAATTCCCGTTTCCGTTGCCCATCATACTTCCGTTATCGGATGCAAATCGAGGAGCATACATTGTGGTACTTGACCTGTGCTTTTCTTTAGGTCCGAAAAGTGTCTCGTGAGCCGAAAACAATTCGTTGAGAGGGTCTGACGATTTGGTCATATTCGTCTCCGGTGACTGTTGTCCGCTCAGACTTTGTTCTGCAGTGTAGTCTGCATCTGACTTGGGCACTGTATCAAACTTCACTTCGTTGAACTTGATTCCTTGCCCGGAGCTCGCGCCCTGATTCTCTTCCACAAACAAGTTGGTTGGCACAATCGACAATTTTCTATTAAGATTCTGGACCACTTGCTGGTTGGCCATATTCGAGGCGAAAGAGTCTCGAACGCTGAAGTACATCGGGCTTCCAACCGACGACTGTCTTGAGAAATGAGGCGACTCTGTCGCAACGTTTCCAAGCATATGCTCCGAGTTGGTGGCCAGGTTGGCAAACAGCCGCACATTGTTTCTTGTTCTCAAGATGTGGGACTCCAAAAGGGTGTCGCCAAGGTCGGCCATTATTTCAGGATTCAAGCTAAAGCACCCCAAGGAAATCTCTTCAGGGCCGAGTGAGTCGCCCTCATTCTGATCCAAGAGCCACCGCAAGGGTTTGCTGAGTTCCTCCTTCAAGGTGCAAGTGTCAAAGTTTATGAACTTGGGATGCACTTTGCAAGAGGTGTAAAGACCCTTGAACTTTTCTGCGATGATCTGCTCCAAAACAGACTTGTGAGGGTCGGCATCTTCTGTCGACTTTTTGATGATCTCCACAAGATACGTGCGCTGGGCGTATGTCGGCTTGGACTGCACGAGATACCTGAAAGGGTCCTGGCAAACCTTACTGAAATGCAAGGGGAATAGACCGTAAAGAATAGTCCCGTAGTACGTGGTCTCGATGCTGCTCTTTGCTTGAATGCCAATCACATCAACCGCAATATCGTCAACGTCAGCTATGTGCCAGTCGAGCTTTCTATGCAATGATTCTTTGGGGTCTCGGTTGCGATCACTGGTGATCTTTGTCATTTCTTCCCAACACGATAGTCTCATAAACACGATGAACAAGTCGGGAAGGTACTTGGTGATGTCTGTGCATATGTGAGGTATCAACATTGTGAGTACTGAAAGCGCCGAAGACACTATACTGATGCTGTAATCGAACAAGACACAATGCAAAATTGACCTCAAGAGATTGGTGTTTCTGATTTGCTTGATCAAGGAGGTCTGGACCGAGACGAGCGACGCTAGTATTGCCAACGTGTGGAGTCTTTCTGACGGGATCACGAGATGCTCGTTGACGATCTCGAAAAAGTACCTCGTTTTCTTCAACCCGTACTCCTGGAGAAGAGAGGCACAGTTGGCGTTTATGTACCGAATCCGCTCCTGGAACACCTGGCTGTCGGGGTCCTCGTTCACGAGGTCTAGCTTGATGATGTCCCGCTTCGTGTGCGGAGGCCCCACACAGAGCCGGAAAATGGTGTCCATCACCGACTTGCCGATGCTGTCTCTGTACTCCTCGAGGTCCGGGTCGTTGGTGGCCAACGGGGCCACCGACACCGCGCGCACAAAGGCGCGGGCCTTCTCGACAAACCTCAAGTCGAAGTTGGAGCTGTTGACGGCCGACGTCAAGTACGTCAGGAGCCAGAGATCCACCTCGTTCTTGCTCAACACGGCCAGGAGCAGCGTCAAGATGTCGAGAAAAAGCGACTCCTTCGGGAGGTTGGGCGACGGCTTGATGTAGGAGTTGTAGATGCGGAAGAGCTCCTCGTTGATGCTCGTCGACTGTCGTATGATGTGGAGGGTGTTGTGGCGCTCGAGGAACTGGGAGATCACCACGAAAAGCGGCTGGTGGGACACGCCGTCCTTCCAGTCTAGGAAGGTCAGGTCCAAGGTTTTGATAAGGGACTTGGAAGACCCGGACATGGCGGAACGTAGGGGGCGTGGTTTACTGTCGCTGGATGTGCAGTGGAGAGCCGCCAGCTATAGCAGCACGTCTGGTGAAAGGTCGTGCGCGGCCCAACACCACCGCGATGCACGCGCCTGTTATCACCAAGTGGCCGGTGGCAGTGGGCGGGCAGCAGACGCTGGAGGCGCCGTTGTCGCTGTGGGGCAGCAGCGTGGGCGCGGACGGCCCCGCTGCCAGCGCCGCCGCCGGCCGGCCGGCCGGCTCGTGTAGTTTCGAGCCGTGGCGGCTTTCCACCGTCGTTCCAGCGAGCGGGTCGCTCCGCCGGCGTGCTGGACGAGTCCCCGGTGGTAGAGATGTGCGTTTACTAGCGGGCCAATAGAGGTGGGCGCCATGCGGAGGGCGCCAAACTTTTCGGCCCTGAACAAACTTTGAGTGCACCAGCGAGCGGACCACGAACGAGCGGACCACGAAGGACGGACACGACGCTTTTGCCATGGGATTGTTGGACGTAATCAGAAAGGCCGACAGCTGCACGGCGGCCGGCCGGGCCCAGCAGGTGGACCTCTTGGCGCACGACGGCGTCGCCATCGGGATGATCCACCGGTCGATGGCGGCGTACTTTGCCGACCACGACGGCTTTGTCACCAGCGAGGGCTCGGTGCAGATCGCCGCCGCCTACGACACGCTCGAGAAGCGCAACGAGCTCTTCGGGGCGCTCGCCCTCCGCTTGAAGGCGTTGCCGGAGATGGACGACTTGTTGGCCAAGGGCTGGCGCAACGAGCTCTACACCGTCTACAACCCCACGGCCACGCCGTACATGCAGATCGAGCGGGCGTTCTCGGTCTTGTTGGGCGTGGTGACGTACGGGGTGCACTTGGTCGGCTACGTCCCCAGCCACCGCTCGAGCGACGGCCGGTTGAAGTTCTGGGTGCCGCGCCGCTCGGCGACCAAGCCGACGTTCCCGTCCATGTTGGACAACACCGTCGCCGGCGGGTTGGGGCACCCCTACGGCGTCGAGGAGACGTTGGTCAAGGAGTGCTTCGAGGAGGCCGGCTTGGCGCCGGCGTTCGTGGGCACCGCCGTGCCCGCGGGCCGCCTCCAGTACTTGTTCGAGACGAGCGACCACCGCATCCAGCCCGAGGTGCAGTACATCTTCGACCTCGAGTTCGCCAGCGAGCAGGACAACGTGCCTGTTCCGCAGGACGGCGAGGCCGAGGACTTCACGTTGATGAGCGTCGACGAGGTGCGCCTGCGCCTCCACAACAGCGAGTTCAAGCCCAACTGCGCGATGGTGATGATCGACTTTTTGATCAGACACGGCCACATTACCCCGGAGACCGAGCAGGACTACGACGAGATCGTCGCCAGCTGCCACAGGCGTTTTCCGTTTCCAATGATGTCGTAGCACTGGAGAGTAAACAGTGGCGATGCCCTGCAATTCAGACACTACTTTGTCGAGCTTACGTAGCAATTAGAGCTTGGTCGGAGCGTCAATCGTATCAGTCACCTGTAGTGGGTGGCTTGCACTATCGCACTATCGCGGTAGAAATTACCATCTTTATCGCGCTAGAAATCACCATCTTTTTCGCACCAAATTTATTGAGAATCGTTGCACTGGACCCCAGCAATGACGAGCATCACCCACTTGACCCCGCTGGTGCCGCGCACGGGGCTCCCGGAGCACTTGCGGGCCATCCGGGCCCACGTCGCCAACTACAAGCGCCAGCACGCGCTCCCGCCCGACGCGCGGCCCGACGAGTTCAACTTCAAGGTCGACACGCTCCAGGAGTGCTTCTACGAGGTCTCGGTGATCTTCTCCAAGAACGGCGTGGCGCTGCACGCGTGGTTGTGGCTCTCGTGCTTGGGCCACCTCGCGTCGCAGTTGACCCAGTACTGGGCGTTTTTCCAGTCCCGCTACATCACAGACTTGCGCTACGACGAGCCCGTCAGCATGATCTACGGCACCATCGGCGCCAAGTTGAACAAACTCACGGGCGACTACGCCGAAATGCTCATCTACTTCTTGTCGTCCGACGGGCTTGACTTGGGCCTCTACATCGACCCGCAGATCGAGTCCGTGATCGTGGAGCTCAACCTGTTGATCTCCGACTCGTTGGAGTTGCTCGTGGTCGACAAGGGCGACGACGCCTCCTTGTTGGACTACCGGATCATCCTCTTTCCCATTCAGTCCAAGTTGCTCGAGTTCCACCGCAAAATAGCGCCCCTCGAGGGCCAGTTCAAAAACTTTATGCTAGGCACCATGTTGGCCTCCTTGGTGCAGTTCATGAGGGTGATCTACATCAGTGGCGAGTCCCGCCTACTAGTTCCGTTCATACAAGAGACGGTGGCCTCAGGCGATGAGCTGCCGGGCGCGGACCACACGGCCAGCCCAAAGAAAGACGATCCCGGCGTTCCCATCGTCACTGCCCAGTTCCCCATCCACATCATCGAAAATTGCTCGGTGGACTTCCTTGATGTAGTCAACTACTACAAGTATGCCGCATTCAACTTGGTGGCGTTGTCGCTTCTGGACCAAACGTCAATCTTGTACCACTACAACTACCAAGCAAACATCTACTTGAAAGCCTTGATCACCCTTCCAAACTCAAACCTACACATCTTCGAAGCCACGTTTCTCCACATCAAGAGCGAGGACCGCAACTTGTTGCCAGACTTCTCGGAAGCGGACCCCGACGACTTGACCCTTTTGGAGAGACAGGAAATCTCCTTGGTCTACGTACTCAACTACTTGTTGAAAATGTCCAACTTGAAGCAGTTGGTGGATCAGGAAAGCATCTTCAAAAAGGAATTGTCCTTTTTGATCCGGTCTTTATCCATGAGTCTTTCAAAAGAGATCCACTTGTCGGCCTCCCGGTCAAGCAGCAGACAGTCCAGCCAGTACTCGATATCCCGGTTACCGGAAATAGAGCACCAGAAGTGGCGTGAAGGAGAGAAGATCAAGCAGATCAACAAGCTCAAATTGGGGTCTTTCACCACCATCTTGGTGCACGGATCGTACAAGGAGAAGTTGAACTTGATAGTCGACTTTTGCGAGAGGTTCAATCTCCAAAACTTGAACGTGCTCGGCATAATCAAATCATATTCGTCCGTCCGGTCCAAGCACGAAGATACTTTGTCTCTGGTAGGCGAGAAGAGCTCTGGGAAGCAGTCCTACATTTCTGCTGTGGAGAAGATCACCAAGCTTTTGGCTCTTCTATCCATCAAGCACTTGATCACCGTCAACGGGTTCAATAGTTTCCCCGAAGAGCATTTGAAGAAGTATTTTGCGGCAGAGCTGATTGTCGATGTGTTGAAAGCACGGCCGATGTTGACCTACAAGATAGTCGAGGACAACAACCAGCGTGTGATAAGTTTCGCCGCCAAGCCAAGCACTCCGAAAGGCGACTTCCAGGGCTCTCTTGAGAAGCAGTTGGAAATCGTCCAACTTTCCCACAGCTTGCTTGCTGTTGGCGAGTCTCTCAAGATATAGGTGTTTACACAAGCTGCAACTGCGAGGTTTGCGCTGCATACAGACTGCGCTCTGTGGGAGCCGTCTCATAGATATCTCACGTGAAGAAAATGCTGTAGAAATAGAGTCGAGGATGGAGTCTCTCCATGAGCTATCTGCTGTGGCTACTTTTCACCCACTCTTTAGTACTGGACTCCAGGGGAGAACGTTCTCTACATGAAGCGCTTCACTAGCTCAGTTGGCAGAGCGTCAGTCTCATAGCAATCTGTTGTGTCATCTGAAGGTCGAGAGTTCGAACCTCCCGTGGAGCAGCTTTTTTTTCCACCCTCAAAAAGTGCAGCGACAGCTAGCTAGCAGTCCACACCCACCAAGACGCTGGTGTTAGCCATACGGGCGGCAGCTCTTATTACGCCTAGCCTTGACTCTATATACCTGGCATTAAATACGTGTTCACGCTTTGCAAGGTGTTTCTGCTGGGGTTGACCTTCCTCAAGCCGAGCACCTTGCTCAAGTGCTGCTTGACCAAATCCTTGTCAGCGCCCGCCGGCGGCTCCGAAAGCGGCCTCCACTCAAGATCGAAGCTCAAGCACAACAAGATCAACACCAACCCCACGCTGATGTCTGTTCCTGTTTCGCAGAGCACCAACAACTGGTGGTCGTGGTCGAGGGCCAGCGCCTGGAGTCGCTGCACCGTCTGGGGAAAGATGTAGCGTAGCTGCTTGGCTCCTCTTTTGGACGACTCGATCTTGTGGTGCCAGAGGTCGATCTTGGCGCCGTCGGGCACGTTGACGACGCTGTGCCTGGTGCTGAACACCACCACGGTGGCGGCCTGGGGAAGCTCGCGGGCGAGAGCGGTGTACTCGATGTCGTCGGCAATGGCGCCGAAACGGATGTGCGTGTCGGACTCTGCGGTCCTGACCGGCGTGACGTCGAGCGCCGCGCTGGTGGAGCGGCTGCTGCTCTCGGCAGCCAAGCCGTTGATGAGACGGACGAAGGCCGCCTCGTCGAGCTGCTGGTGGATGTACCCCGTGGCGTCGTCCACGACCTGGGGGGAGGTGTAGAGCGTGTTCCAAAAGTAGCGGGGGCCCAACTGGCCCTGGCAGACGTCCCGGGTCGCCCAGAGCTCGTGGTCGTCGCCCGAGCCCTGTACGTAGTGCCACGACGTGTACGGCAGCCCCACGGTGACGATCTCGTGCTTGGACCTGCGGGACGCCGTCAAGCACACGATCTCGTAGTGGGGGTACGGCGGCGGCGCCCGCTGCTCCGTCTCGTCGCCGTGGCAGTGCCACGTGGGCACGAGCGGCTGGCGGCGCCCGAGCGCCTGCTCGAGCTGGTGCTTGGAGAAGAGCGCCAACTTCTTCACCTGGCTGACGAACTCGGGAATACACGCGACGATGCGCTGCTGCTCGGCGGGGGCCACGAAGGCGGGGAAACACAGCCAGTTGCTCCGGGCCAACGCCGCCCACGGGCCCGCGTCCTCGCCTTCAAACATGATGCTGTTGAGCACGGCGCACCAGATGGGGACCGTTTTCAGGAGCGAGTCGGGGATCAACTTGCCCTTGCGGGTCGAGTCCACCACGACGATCCCGCCGGCGCAGGCCACGATGGGGAGCAAGTGCAAGTTCAAGCGGCGTAGCGAGAACGCCCACTCGTTCACGTGGCCGTCGGTCGACTTGAAGTACGCCGTCTCGCTGTACTGCGCCGGGGGGACGTACCACAAGCCGCACCGCTCGTTGGGGATGAGCGGGTACGCCTGGGCCGCGTGGAACCGGCCGACGTAGCGGGCGTCGTGGATGACCGACTGGAGCCTGCTCTTGATGCCCAAGCTCCGTTTCTCCTCCTCCAACTCGTGCTTGCCCTCGATTTTCGTCCACTCCGCCATTTGCACTGGTGGCTTGTTCTCGCTGGGTGCTCGGCGTGGCGATGAGCACCCGCACTGCGATGAAAATGGCCCGGCGTGCAAGCGCTGCCTCCCACGCTTAGTTTGGCAGTGAGAAGACGGCAGCAGCGGCACGGCCGGCTCTGTAAAGTGACGGCCATCGTGTGGCCGTCGCTAAATGTGAACATCTTGCCGTCTTGTTTCTACGCCTGTTTCTACGTCTGTTCTACGGCTGTGTCTGTTCCTATGACATGTATTAAATTAAACAGCTCTACTCATATGTTCCATGCATAAACCGGCCGGAGTGCTGTCTAGCGGTTTGACTTTCTGGCCCGCTTGAGCTCGGCCAATCTTCTTTCCTCCTCCATCTCCTTGCGGTCCTCGAGCTCGGCGTTCCGCTTGGACCGCATCTCCTCCTCGAAGATCTCGGCGCCCGTCGCCTCCATGTCGTCGGCCGAGTCGTAGTCCTCGTAGCTGTCGTAGTGCGAGCGCTTCTTGCCGCGGTTGAAGATGGCCCAGATCTCGTCCCGGTCGTAGCCGGCACCCGGCCCGGCCAACTCCTGCTCTTCGTCGGACTCAATGAAGTCGTCTTCGTCCTCGTACTCCGACTCGTACTCGTCGCGCCCGCGGGCCCGTGGCACGGCCTTGCGGCTCGCCTTCGCCTGAAGCTTGCTTTCAAGCTGCGACGACGGCTTCCGTATGGGTAGTGGTGCTCTTGCTTCTACCGCGGGGGGCCGGGACACCGGCACCGGCCGCTTTTCTGTCGCCCTTCTCGCCGGGGCTGCCCCGTTTGGTCGCTCCGGCTTGGACTTGGCTGCTGGACGGGCTATGGGCTTGGCGTTGGGTGCGGGCGACGAGTCAGCAGACTTGGCCTTCGACTGCAAGGAGATGGAGAGCTTGGACTGGTCGATTTTCGACGCTTTTCTCATCAAGTCGTTGAAGTTCATTTTCTTAGCAGCGGGCCGCGATGGCGGAGCCGCCGACGCCGCTCGTGGAGCCGGCGGCCCGTTCGCCTTTCTGGCGCTGGCGGCCGCTGGCCTGGATGCTGTAGACGAGCCGGCCGCGCTCTTCTTGGCGGCCTTGGGCTTCGCGGGCGTGAGTCCCTTCTTGGCCCGGGCCTCGGCCTCCTTCTGCTCCTTCTCGAGACGCCGTTTCTCCTTGAGCTTGGCCACCACGGGGTCCACGGGCCGCCTATCGCCGGCCGGCCGATGCGGCGCTAGATACCCCTGGCTTCGAGCACTGGCCTTGTCGGCCTGCGGCTGCGGTTGCACAATCTGACCCTTCTTCTTAACATGCTGCAAGATGCTCGATAAAGACATACGGTAGGCGCTGGGGACCGAAGCTGCTGGAGCAGGTTGCAAGTCGTGTGTCCAGTGGATCAAGTAACGGGGAAAAGCGCGCGCGCACGACCCCGCTCCCCGGGCCTGGCTTCGAGGACGGTGCCAACAGCTCCACGCCTACAAACGCCACTCATAAGGATCGTATATGTAATAAATTATTCTAAGGCCCGTGTCCGCGAGGGGACGGACGGCTGGGTTGAGACTTTTCGTTCTTTTAGCGCTCAAAAACACTCAATCCTTGGGACCAATCATCTTTTCGGGTCTGACCCATTCGTCGAACTCTTGCTCGTTCAAGACGCCCAATTCAAGGGCAGACTGCTTCAAGGTCAAGCCCTTCTTGTGAGCGTTCTTGGCGGTCTTGGAGGCGGCGTCGTACCCAATCTTGGGGTTCAATGCGGTGACCAACATCAAGGATTCGTGCAAGGTCTTTTCAATCTTGTCGACGTTGGCAGCAATGCCGTCAACACAGTTGACTCTGAACGAGTTGGAGCCGTCGGCAAGGAGCCTGATCGAGCTCAACAAGTTGGAGATCATCACTGGCTTGAAAACGTTCAACTCGAATTGACCAGAGGCCCCGGCAAAGGTGATGGTGGAGTGGTTACCGAACACCTGGGTGGCCACCATGGTCAAAGCCTCGTTTTGAGTGGGGTTGACCTTTCCGGGCATGATGGACGAGCCTGGCTCGTTTTCTGGCAAGGCCAATTCGCCGTAGCCACATCTGGGACCCGAACCCAAGTATCTGATGTCGTTGGCGATCTTGAACAAGGAGGTGGCAACGACGTTCAAGGCACCCGAGGCTTCGACAATGGCGTCGTGGGCAGCCAAGGCCTCGAACTTGTTTGGAGCAGTCTTGAACGACAAGCCGGTCAACTTGGAGACCTCCTCGGCGATCTTGGAGTCAAAGCCCTTGACGGTGTTCAACCCGGTACCGACAGCGGTACCACCTTGGGCCAACAATTGCAAGTTTGGAAGGGTCTTTTCGACTCTTTCGATACCGTTGGTCACCTGCTGGACGTAACCGGAGAACTCCTGCCCAAGGGTCAAAGGAGTGGCATCCTGCAAGTGGGTTCTTCCAATCTTGATGATGTCCTTGAACTCCTCGGCCTTGGCGTGGAGCGAGTCGCGCAACTTGGTCAACTCGGGGATCAACGAGTGGCTGATCTCGGTGACGGCGGCAATGTGCATCACGGTGGGGAAGGTGTCGTTGGAGGACTGCGACATGTTGCAGTGGTCGTTGGGGTGGACGGGCTTTTTGGAGCCCAACTCGCCGCCCAAGATCTCAATGGCTCTGTTGGAGATGACTTCGTTGGCGTTCATGTTGGACTGGGTCCCGGACCCGGTCTGGAAAACAACCAAGGGGAAGTGGTCGTCCAACTTGCCCTCGGCAACCTCGGCGGCGGCTTGCTGGATGGCGGCCGACAACTTGGGGTCCAAAGCGCCCAATTGCTCGTTGACAATGGCGGCCGACTTCTTCAACACACCGAACGCTCTGACCACAGGCACGGGCATGCGGGCAGCGGGGCCCCCGATCTTGAAGTTCTGCTTTGATCTGGCGGTCTGGGCGCCGTAGTACTTGGACGAGTCGACCTCGATTTCGCCGAACGCGTCCGACTCGATTCTGACCGACTTGGCCAAGGCCGCGGTCGACGACAAAAGTCTCACTTGTCTGGAGGGGAGGGAGCACTTGGCAAGTCTCAACATGGTTGGAAGGAAAGTGGGTGGTTTTTTTTATCCGGGGTTGAAAGATCGAGGTGGTTTTCAACCTCGGGTTCGGATTCGGGCGCGGCACGCATCCGCGTGCGGCCATTTGATTGGCCCGACTCTTTTGCACCCAAACGAGCACGCGGGCATTTACGGGTTTATTGATCTATGGGGAGAGCGGTGGGGCGGGCACGGTGGTGGTTGGCGGAGGCCGCGACTGTCTTGGGCGGAGGCCTCGGTGGAGGTCTCGACGGTCTTGGCGGCCGCCCCGCTGGCGGTCCCCTCACGTCTTTTCGCGGCTCCGCCGGTACTCCTGGAGCTGGAGCGCCGTGGGCCACGGCCAGTGCGGCAGGGTGCTTCCGGAGCTGTCGTGCTGGACCTTCTCGGCGTGCTGGACGTAGCGCTGCGCGTGCTCCGCGGGGAGCGCGCCGAGGAGCCGGAGAAGGGTGGCCGGGCGCGGGCAGAAGTGCAAGCGTTCCCAGTGCTCGATGATCGCCGCAAGCTCGTCGGTGTACTCGTACTTGGCCAACATCTGGATGTAGACCAGCCAGAGGCGGTCGTCCGGGGCCACCGACGCGGTGCGATCGTGCGCGGTGCGCTTGACGTGCGCCTTGAACTCGTGGATGGCGATCTGCGGCGCGTAGAGCTCGCCCCAGAGAAGGCACGTCCCGTCGGGCTGGGTCTTCATCGCCGCCCGGATCAACGCCTCGAGACACCCGCTGCTGGGCGGCTCGTCCTTGAGCTCGCGCACGTACAACCGGTGCAAGTTGTGCGGCTGTGTGAGCGCCTCGCCCATGAGCATCACCCCGACGAGCCGCGGGGTCTTGGTCTTGAACATCTGCTCGTACAAGCCCCGCGCGTACCTGTCGACGGAGGCAAAGCCCTTGTACCCGTCGACGCCGTCCACCACGAGCAGCTCGTCCCACGGGTAGTAGTTTTGCGCCAACTTCTTCGCCCCGTGGTTGCGGTACAACATGCTGATGTACACGGGGAGAATGATGCTGGCGTGCGCCATGACAAGGCCGCTGCCCATGCGGGCCAACGTTTCTATAAATATGTGCAAGTTGTTGAGGCCCTTGAACGGCTTGATGAGCTCGGCGGTGAGGTCTTTGGTCACGATGAACTTGCCCTTGAGTCCGAGGAGCTCCGCGAGGATCTTGATCAGCCGGTCCTCGGTGAGGAGCCCAAACTGGGCCAACTTTTTCGTGAACGCCAACCACGTTGTCGGCGAGCTCGGGTGGTCGCTGGCGTAGATGTTGAAGCGCTCGACGAGCTGCTCCGGCGTCTCGGCGAGCTGGAGCATCGTCACGTTGTAGGCGATCATTTCCTTGTTGTCGATCGCGGCGTCCGGCGAGAAGAACCGCTTCTCGGCCATGTGCAAGAGCTGGTGGGCCTTCTCCCGGGAGACCTGGCTTATCGCAAGGACGATCGCCATGTACGCCTTCAAGCTCAACTTGTCGTGGGTGGTCCGGGCACCCGGCTCAAAGTGGGCGATGAACCCTACGAGGAGCTCCTGGGCCTTGATGATGTCGTTCACTTCCAGCTGCGCCGGGCGCCGCCGCACGAGAGCGGTCAACGAGATCTCCCAGAGGAGGCTGTTGATGTAGTCGGTCCCTAGCAGCGGAACGTGGCACCCGGACGCCTTGTCGGTGAGAAAGGCGTACGTCTGCGAGACCAAGCCGACGAGCGCGGGGGGGTCGTGGCGGATGCTGCTGGCCACAAGGTTGGAGATGCAGAGCCGCAAGTAGGTGGGCTTGTCGAGGAAGTCGGTGACGATGGGCCGGATGAACTGGTGCCAAAGGTCCGCCTGGAGCTCGAAGTCTCGCTTGGACATTGGCGTGCGGAGAAGAATGTCCATGAGCACAAACGACGGGATTTTCACCAACCGCCGGAGCGCCTCGCACGCCTCGGAGACGTTGGGCGCCATGACCGACTGGATCCACGGCACGAGGTCGTCGTCAATGGTGTATGCCGATGCGTACTTCTTTTGCGAGACGAGGCGGAAGCACGCGAGGGCCACGCCCAACGAGGAGGGCACCTCTGCGGGCCCCGTGCCGGTGAGCGTGGCTATGAGCTGCCGCGGGGCCCCGCTGGGCAGCGGGGGCGGCTCCAGGGACAAGCGGGCGTGGAACGAGCGCAAGTACTGGTTCTGGAGGTCGATCTGCGCCCGGACGTGGGCGGAGTCCGCGGGGCGCTGGTCCAACCTGATGCAGTAGTGTAGGGAGAGAATGACGTGGAAGACGATGGGCTCGAAGAGCTTGTGCTTCTTGAAGGGCGTCGGTAGCGAGCCGGGCTGCAAGCGGAAGTCGTGGACGCCGCGGGCGTCGCCCTGGAGAAGCACGAGGAGGTGGCGCAACGTGGGGCTGATTTTGGAGGTGGAGGCGCCGTAGCGGGCGCGGCGGTGGAGGAAGTCGCTGTAGAGCGAGCGGTGGAGCCTGTCGAGCGCCTTGAGCTCCACGAAGGGCGTGAAGGGCGTCGTGGTGGAGAGCGGGCGGAGCGCCGGGCACCGCGGCGCCAGCGGCGCCAGCGTGGGCGCGAGACACCTCGCGTGCGGTATTCGGGGGCGGGGAGCTCGTATCATCGTCCATGGGCGAACGGCGTGGGGTGGTGGCGTGTGGGGGCCCGCGATGGTGTAGCTGGCGGGATGTGCTCGAACGATGGGTTGAAAAATGGATCTCACGAACGCGACTCGCTGCCACCAACTACCGCCAGGGATGCCATGTCGGAGCTAGAGCAGTACAACCAACTAGTGAAACGCGCGCTTAAGCGCGGCGAGAGCGGCGCGGGCGAGCGCAAGCGGCGGCGCACCACACCGCTGCGGCCCGAGCCGGGCGCCGTCGTCGACCTCACCTCCGCCGACGAGCTCTCGGGGTCGGGCGTGGCGTCGGGGACGGGCTCGGGGACGAGCTCGGACTCGGACTCGGACTTCGAGGACGTCGACTTGTCGGGGGCGCCGCCCCACGCCGGCGGGCCCGCCGGGGACCAGCCGGAGCTGTTCACGGTGTCGATCCGGGCCCCCGAGCCCGCGAGAGCAAAGAAGCGGGCCTTCAGCCTGGTGTCGAAGGAGGAGCGCGAGTACCGCAAGTTGTACCACCGGGCGTATCTCGTGTTGATGGTGTTGCACGGCGCGGTGCGCAGCCGGTGGTGCAACGACTACGAGCTGGCGGCGCGGTTGAAGCGGCTCGCGTCGCCGGCGGTGGTGCTGTTGCTCCACCAGGTGGACTCGCCCGACACGCTTTCCACCGTCAAGTCGCGCCGCTTCTTGGACGGCCTCCAGAAGTTGCTCAGGGCCTACGCCGCCAAGTTCCGCGTGACCGCCGAGGGCCTCAAGCGCAAGAACTGGAACGAGTTGGCCGTGCCGCAGCCCCGCCGCGAGAAGTCCGTCTCCTTGGACCGCTTCAGGTACTTGGTGTCCAACATGCGGGGCTCGCGCGATATCGGCGCCCAGGGCTTCGTCTGCTTGTTGCGGGGCTTGGGCTTGAACGCGAGGTTGGTCTACTCGATCCAGGCGCCGGACTTCACCTTGATCACCGACTTCTCCAAGACCGCGCCCGCCGAGCCGAAACCAGAGCCCCGGCCGGCGAGGTCGTCCTTGTACGACAAGTTCGGCGGCCGTGGCGGCCACAAGGCCAGGCTACTCTCGACGTTGCGGTCCGAGGCCGCCCAGAGCCCCGTCTCCCCGGCCGCCGAATCCAAACCGCTCGAGGACTCGGAGTACCCCATCTTCTGGATCGAGGTCTGGAACAAGTACGTCAAAAAGTGGGTCAGCGTCGACCCCATCGTGCTCAAGCTCCTCGAGCACGCGCCCATGCGCAACAAGTCCAAGTTCGAGCCGCCGGCCACGGACCCGCGCAACCAGATGTACTACGTCGTGGCCTACGACGCCTGGGGCGGCTGCCGCGACGTGACCCGCAGATACAGCCAGTACTACAATGCCAAAACCGTCAAGAAGCGCATCTCGTACCGGTCCGAGGAGGACCAGCTCTGGTACGACAGGGTGATCAAGGCGGCCACCTCCAGCATGCGCGCCCACAAGCCGTCGATGTTGGACATTTTGGAAACCAAGGAGTTCTACGACCGCGACTTGGCCGAGGGCATGCCCAACAACATCGGCGACTTCAACAACCACCCGGTGTACGCGCTCGAGTCGCAGTTGAAGCAGAGCGAGGTGATCTACCCAAAGGACAAGACCAGCAAGTGCGGCATGTTCCGGGTCAAGACAACGGCCCGCAGCAAGAAGTTGAAGGAAGACGTCTTGCCGGTGTACAAACGATCGCACGTGTTCCCCTTGAGGTCGGCCAAGGCGTGGTACATGAGAGGACGGGTCTTGAAGGTCGGGGTCCAGCCTTTGAAGGTGAAAAAGGCCAAGAAAGCGGAGACCGAGCAGGACGACGACGACGACGACGACGAGGAGACCACGCGCCTTTACGCTGAGTTCCAGACCAAGATGTTCGTGCCGAGTCCGATCGTCGACGGTGTGATACCGAAAAACGTGTACGGCAACATTGACGTGTACGTCAAGACCATGCTTCCTGCGAACGGGAGTCTCATTGATACGACCGGAGCGTATACCATGAAAATGGCCGAACGGGCGGCGAGGCACATTCTCCAGATTGACTATGCCCGCGCGGTGGTTGCGTTTGACTTTGGCAAAAAGTCGGGGAACGTCAGCGGTCGTATGCCTAGTGCCAGAGAAGGAGGCATAGTGATCGACAAGCAGTACGAAGAGGCGATGCTTGCCGTGTTGGATGCGTTGGTCGAAGAGGACGAGCAGTCGCAGAGAGACATGGTCTTGTTCAACTCGTTGAAGAACTGGAAGTACTTCATGACCAAGTTGCGAATCACCGACCGGTTGAACAGACAGCACGGAAGCTTGGAGAGTGGAGCGAAGAAGGAGCGCGCAGCCGAGCTGGACGACGCCGCCAGTGACGGCGAAGAGAGCGATAGTGGGTACAGCGTGTACGATTCTTCTGGAAGCGACATCGAGGACGGGAAGGTGGAGGAAGATGAAGCTGGCGAGGAAGACGAGTACGGTGGGGGGTTCCTTCGAGAGGAAGCGCATGCAGTTGAAACTGGCGACGATGCGGGGGGATTCCTTCGAGAGGAAGCGCATGCAGCTGAGGCTGGCGACGCAGGGGGGTTTGTCAGAGAGCAAGAGGAAGACGGTGGGGGTTTTGAGAGTGACGAAGCAGGGGGCTTTGTCAGAGAGCACGAAGAGGAAGAGGGTGGAGGTTTTGGTGGTGGAGGTTTTGGTGGTGGAGGTTTTGGTGGTGGAGGTTTTGAGAGTGGAGGCTTCGATGAGGGGGGTTTTGTCAAGGACGGCGGCGATGAGGGCAATCTCGAGGAGGGAGGCTTTCTCGATGAGGGAGGCTTTCTCGAGGAGGACACTCACGACAGCAATGGGGAGGTGCCTGACCGTGGCAGCGGCGGCTCGCCCGAACGGGCGAGGGATATGCAGCTTGCGCTGTCGGGCGAGAGCTCCGACTCCGAGCTCCCCGACTCGCTTTTTGCAGTCGATGCCAACGGCGAGCTTGTCTACAACCCTGGCGGGGCCCTGGGCAGTGTGCAGGAGCCGGAACCGCGCTGGGATGGCCACGGGAACGGACTGCCCAATGCGGCGACAGAACCCGGGGACGAGACCCCACAACTGGGCGGGCGCGGGACTCTGTTGCCCAAAGCGGACGTTCTAGCCGACCCCCAGAGTCCTGAGCGGGCGCGCGAGTCACCCTGCAACATGGGCGCACAACCGCAAAAGAAATTTTCCGCTGCCGAGAACGCAACTGCCCTTTATGGGCAGCGAGCAGCCGTCGATCCCCAAAGCGGACTGCTAGGAGGTGGCACGGACTGGCCCAGATCGCGGGCCACCGCTGGGGACTGTGGCGAGGCTGAAAAGGGCGCCCCGCGCGCACGAGATGAGATGGCGAAAAACGCAACTAGCACATTTTCCGGGGAGGCTCGCGCTCACGAGACAGCAGCGCAGCGCACGAGCGGGCTGCCAGAAAACGGCGCGACGGCGGCAGAGGCGCTGGCGCTGGACGCAGCGCTGGCGCTGGACGTGCCGTCGGCCCCCGCGTCGCCGGCGGGCCCCGTGATGACGTCCCAGGAGCAGCGGCAGCTTCTCCAGGAGGAAAGTGCATACGAGTTCCAATACAGCGACTCGGAATGAAACGGTCTAGGTGCGCGCAGTGTGCAGGCCGATTTGCGTCCGGCTGACGTGCACATTGCGCTCCATCGGGGGCAGGCAGTATATAAAGGAAGCGGTCCCTGGCCGTTTGGACATGCACCGTAGCCAGCAGCAGATGCAGACATAACACCGAGCCCTCTCCCCCGCACCCAGCCATGTACAACGCCGTCGCAGAGAACGTCCTCGGCACGATGGGCACCGTCTTCTGGTGCATCCAGCTCGTGCCCCAGATTGTCCGCAACTACAAGGTGAAAAATTGCGAAGGGCTCCCCCCCTCGATGATGTTCTTGTGGGCCGCCAGCGGCGTGCCCTTTTCGATCTACTTCTTCGGCACCGACGGCTCGATCCCGTTGCGCATCCAGCCGCAGTTGTTCACGCTCTTCTGCATCGTCTCGTGGGCGCAGGTGCTCTACTACCCGCCCTCGCAGGTGCTGCGCGTGCGCATGGTGGCCTACTTGGGCCTGTTTGTCGTGGTCACGCTCGGGTTGGAGATCGGCCTCATTTTGTGGTTGCGGCCCGTCTACCGCAACGGCACCCACTGGCCCATGCTCCTCATCGGCATCGTGGCCTCGGTGTTGTTGGCGGCCGGCTTGGTCCCGCCCTACTTTGAGTTGGCCAAGCGCCAGGGCCGCGTCGTGGGCATCAACTTTGTCTTCTTGTCCATGGACTCCATGGGCGCCTTGTTGTCCATTTTGAGCGTCATTTTCGGCACCATGGACATCATGAGCATGGTGTTGTACGCGGTGGTGTTGGCGTTGGAGCTCGGCATCTTCACCAGCCACTTGGTGTGGTACTTGCGCATGGGCCGGGGCATCCTCCGCGAGGAAAAGTTGGCCCGCGACAGCGAGAAGGAGCTCGCGGCGTACAACGTCGCGAAGGACAGCGCCGACGTCTCCGACGCGGCCAGCGACGTGGTCTCCGGCGACGCGGGCTCCGGCGACGCCGAGAGCGTGCCCAGCCTCAGAAACATGTTGGTGTACGACGCCAAGGAGGTGGAGGAGGTCAAGGAGAAGGAAGACGTATAGAAGAGCGGATCGCCGATCACCGGATCGAAAAGAGTAGTTGGCCCTACTCGCCTAATACACGCCATAAACGCAACAACCTGAAGACATACGGAGTCGTGAATGAGAACATTGTAGAAGAAGAGCTGGAGAGAAGAGCTGGAGAGAAGAGCTGGAGAGAAGAGCTGGAGAGAAGAGCTGGAGAGAAGAGATGGAGAGATGGAGAGAAGAGATGGAGAGAAGAGCTGGAGAGAGAAGAGCTGGAGAGAGAAGAGCTGGAGAGAGAAGAGCTGGAGAGAGAAGAGCTGGAGAGAGAAGAGCTGGAGAGAGAAGAGCTGTAGAGCGCTCGGTGGGCGCTGGTTGTAGCACCGAGGGTTCAATTTCAGCGCACCGCCAGCCCGATGGCGGTGCGACTGGCGGGGCCCTCGCTATTTCTCGGTGCGGTCCCGCTAACTTTTAGGCGCAGCTGCCGCTCCTCCAGACCTCCCGCCAGCCTGGAGCTGCTCCCGCACCGTAAATATCCAATCGTCTAGCGCCCAACAACTGCGACCGTCACCCAACCTGATTAGCGCAGCATGTCGTCGTTCGCCCCCCTCAACCTAAACGAGGACCCCACGCTCTCGAAGAAGGACTTGGAGGAAGAGCACTCGCGCGAGTTGCAGATCGAACAGGCGTTCAAGCTCTTCCAGCACTCGTTGACCCTCCACCAGCTGGCGCGCTACGTGGACGCCTACCAGTCGTACGAAGACTTGTTCAAGCTCGACGTGATCTCCAACCACTACCACGAGGAGCAGGACTTTGTGCGCGGGCTCCAGAACGGGAGCGCCACCTCAATGGTCGACGAGTTGTCGTACGTCTCGTCCAACATCAAGTCCTTGCGCTTCTTGGTCTTCCGAAACCGCGGCTTCCTCTACTTGGACATCTTGAAGCACGGCCACGCCAGCGAGATCGCCCGCTCCAGCCCGCTGCATAAAGACACCCTGGACAAGCCCGCGCTGGAGCACCGAGCTCCCGACTCGTCTGGGGGCCACGACCACGAGCCAGAGGCCATGTTCCGCGACCTCTTCTACACGTTGGTGGACGACTTGTGCATTTCGCTCTTCTACCAAGAGGGCGATGAAAAGCTCCTCTCCACCTTGTACGGCATATACTCGTACTTGGGACTCGTAAGGCTAGCCAAGTTCACCTTGGAGTACACCCTCAGCGGGAAGAACGAGAGCGATGACTTGTTGGGGTTCTTGCCCACAAACCCCAGGATCCAGAAACAGTTGGCCGCCATAAACCGATCATTGCATATCATACATTCAGGCCCTCTGGGCCGTCCGGCTCCGGTCGAGGACTTTGGGTTCCTATCTCCCGTCAAGCACGAATTCATAACCCAGGTTGCGAAACTAAACAGCACCAAGACCACAGAAATACCCGTCAAAATGGATGGCGCCTCGCTCAGCTGGGTTTCCGTCATTGCCTCCATAAACCAAGAGATCAAAAAGCATCAAGACCAAGAAAAGGTCACCGAAATCAACCGCAAGAAGTTGAAGTTCATAGACCCGTATCTCTTGAGTGGTGATACCATAGAGAGACTCCGGTTTGTGATTCCCGAGCATGACGGCGACATCTCCGACATTGACCTTTTTGAAGACGCAAACAGCACAATGGAAAGCGAGATGGACACAAGGAAAGAAGAAGAAATAGACGAAATAGACGACGATGACATGAAAATTGATGATCCCAAAGAGCTTGAAAACACCCCCATTGAAGGCTCGTTGGAACCTGCCCTGAACAGCACGAATCCAACCGCCTTGGAATCTACCCAGCTGAACTATTCCGCCAAAGATTCAAGATCCACTGACCCCACATCCGACACTTTGGAATCAAGGAGGTCCAAATTCGGACACAGAGCTTCAAAAAGGCTAGCAAAAACTGAGGCAGAGCTCCCGGATATAGAGCTAAAGAGGGAGTACTTTCTTGAAACCAAGTACTTTTTCAGCAGCTTGAATGGTTACCTAGAGCCCACGAATGTTCAGTTGAAAGACGTGATTGAAATGTACATTCCAGATGGTATCTCCGAGGCACCAACCTATCTTCAGGATTTCATTCAGGCATTAAGCGAATGGGAACCTAAGACTTACACCAGAGCTCTCATTGTTGCGGAAAGCGACAGGAACAATTCGTCTGATGACGAGAGACTCAAACTCATAGAGGTTCTTAATAGCTTTGGAAAAAAGTGTAAAACTGTCGACGAAAGCAATTCATCGAACTCCACCACTAGCAAAGACGTTCCGCTTCTTTCACAGCATGAGAGCGGGGAAGAAGTTCGTGAATTTCTCAACTCGTTGAACGACGAATTGATTCACTACGAGGATATCAAGATCCGTATACTAAAGAGGCTCTTGGGATTAACAAACGGTGTCTGCTACATTGTCGACACTAAGTGGACAGAAAAGTTGTACTGGAACGTCAAGGAGTGGATATTTCACAATGACACCAACATTCTAGAGTACTTGAAGAAAGCTGTTCACGAGCCAGATATGAATAAACTTGCGATGTCTGTCAGTATCCAAGAGATATTGGTGGACAGCTACATTTCACTAAAGCAACAAATCGGAAATGTGATCAATCAGAATAGCAAGAAACTGAACAAGTCACAGATCAACACTCTAAGCGTTGAGTTGGTCAATATTGGCGACAAGCTCAAGAGATGGTCCAATTTTCATGACGATACAAGACGGAGATTCAATGATGTTTGCAAGAATTTGTTCAATATCGATTGCCGCTTCAGATGGAGTCAAATACATCTTGAAAGGGCCCAATCTAGCTGGCAGGATAACGAAGTGATGTCAGAAAAGATTTCACAGTTGAAAGAGTACATTACAGGCTTTGAGTACACCTTGGATATTAAGCTACCAAATTACGAAAACATAGTCGAATTGAATAGTAATGTTATCAAGACACAATTGACCACTACTTTTGTGTTGTCGATGTTTTCTCGAATCATCTATGCAGATGATGGCAACAATGATGAGGCTACAAAGTTGTTGGAAAAGATATTGATTGATGACATTGATAGCACGGAGGGTGAAGACTTGGACCGAAACATCAACGAAGGGCTCAAGTCGATCAAAGTCTTTCTCAATACTTCTGCTATCGAAATGAGATTGGGACTTTGGAATGTGCTCTTAGCTTATTACAGCAACAGCAACAATCTCGAACGGTTTCAGTTTGGTTTTGAAGAAGCGCTAAGGTTTGTGCATCTGTATCTCAACTCAAAAGAGTACGGTGATCTTGCTGAAAGCACTAGAACGCTAAACCTACTCAAAATAATTGGATTTTATGGTGAGGTTTCCAACACATTTGTCAATAGCTTGGAACTGGGTGGCTGGGTCTTACCCAAGGCTGGATCTAGCAATACTTTGGATATGTTGGCTAGGTTCGTCGAGCTTTTCTACATGTTCAGCTTACACGAAGAAGCAGCGATGATATCCGGCTTGAAGGTGTCAGTTCAGTATCACTCCAAACGGCTGTACGAAACTTTCAAGGACATATTCGTGAGCAACATTTGTGTCTTTGTTGTATACTACGCAAGTATGCAAGGTGTGTTTGATCCAAAAAGTGGCGAACCTGACACAGCCAAACCAAACTGCTCCTCAAGCGATCTTTCGTTCACTTCCTTCGTCAGTGTCATACACGAACAATTGGGACTTCGAAGAATCTGCGATTGCTCCCAAGGGAGGTTCCTCTCGTTGATCCAGGAGATGTTGATTGACTCCGACTCGGTTTACTTGGCTCAAATCATTTCATGTCGTTATCATTATAATCTTACTGTCGACAATGTGGTGCCCAAGAATCATGAAACCCAATTGAAGATACCCTTGGACCAAAACAGCACAATTGAACTTGCCAAGTTCGTACTTCCTCTTTGCTTCAAAAGAAACCCGCTAGTCCACATTCCAAAACACGATACAAAATCGCTCATTGACGAATTCTACGAGGTGATTGGCGATCCTGATTTCGAGTCCTGCGATATATTGACCAGAAACAACTCCTTGTTCGATTTCTTCTTTGATAACACCAGGATTAATGCTCGTTTCATGAAAGATGCATTCTATGGTTTGCACAAAATGGACTTCGAGGACCCTCCCCCCTCGGATCGTACAACCATAATCCAGAGAGGACTATACTATTTGCAGGGAGCTCTGATATTTGCTTCCTACAAGGTTAGAAAAAAGAACATGCAGAGTCGGGCGGTTGAATTGGAGCAGATTATCATGTTGTTGAAAAATGACTTGATTTATGGATCGGATCGCACTGAAAGTTGGTACCTCTTGGGACAGGCGTATGGCTATTTGGTTGAGGACGATCTTATCTGGACGTCCGATAAGCTTACTGTCGTGGATAGAAAAGTTGCCACCGCCAACTTGCAACGAAAGTCCTTGCTTTGCTACTTGATGGCAATCAATGGCACAATCTCCTTCGGCAATAGCGGTCGTCTGCATGAGGCCAGTGAGCTATTGAAACCGGTAATTGGAACAATGATGGCATCGTTTGCGAAAGAGATGTACAGTGCATGTATGGAACCGATGTCGATGTACGCTTTTCAAGTACAAAGTCAGGCTCGGTTCGTCAGGAAAGCCGGCGGTGCTGCTTTCGTCAGCATGCTGAACAATGCAGTTCTGCTTAGCATTTGTTTGAAAGTCATGCAACAGTCTTTACATTTGGCAATAAAATCGAAGCCTGGTGAGTGGACGAACTATTACTATTTGGCAAAGGTTCAAAGAAAACTCAAAAAGGACCCACATTTGGTATTGAAAACCGTTCAGCATGCTGGTAAACTAGCAGCGAAGCAGACCGGTGGTGAGCACATTATTGAACCGCATTATATGATATGCGCTTCCACTTTCAAGTACGTGAAACAAGGGCTATTAAGTCATGCAGAAGCTTTGGCGTATATGAAGAACGATCCCGTGATTCGATTGCGGGATGAGGATATTGAAGAAGCTGAAAAGCCAAGTACGGGAGTATCACAAAAGGACGGCTCGATCTCAGGCACCCCTATCGCACAGACTGGTTCCAAGTCAGAAAGTGATCTCCAAGTTCACAGCAATGGTGTGGAGTCACAGCTGACTGGTGAGACCCACACAGACAACAGAGAAGCTCAACCTGCCGCCAATGGATCTCAGGAGATCCAAGATCAGGCTCCACAAGATAGCCAAAGCAATGATGAGCAAGCAAAATTGGATGTTGAGCAGAAAGGAGAACACGCAGAGCAAAAGACAGAGGTCAATGAGGCAAAGCAAATCGAAGAGAAAATCGATAGCACAGAGAAAGACAATGAGGACAGAGAAGATATAACGATGGACCAAGCTGCAACAGAGGTTGATGAAGAACCAATCGCTCAAAGTGGCCAGGTGAAGACTGAAGAAGCTACTGATGGGAATGAAACCGATACTGCAAACGTCGGAAAGATTCAGACAGTTGATTCCACCAAACCCACCGAGGTCGATGATGAGGTACAAGTAATCGAACCAGACACCGAAACCGAAGTTGACAAGGTTCCCAATGCTACCGATGTCAACAAGCCCTTCTACAAGCTAATTGTCAAAGCGCTTCGAAGAATAGATGCGTATGATAGAAAAAATTGGCACCACAAGCCCCGCTATAGATTGGCACGAATTCTCTATGAAGAGTTCGGGGAAGTGAACGATGCGATTGAAGAAATGTCTTCATTTGTTTCCTTGAAGGCTACAAGCAAGACGTTGGTTCTGATGTGGAAGCCAGAACACGAGCGCCCGGGAAAGCATTTCTACTATACTTTTCAATACTCAACGTTTTTCATAGTCCTTCTCACAGAGAAGATGGATTTGATTAACTTGATCCAAATGCTACCCAAATTGAGAAGGTCCAACTCAACAATGGTAGAGCTATACACTGCCTGGGAGCTACTCTGCTCGTCGATATGCAAAATAATACGGACACTGTTGGATATCGAGAGCTTTACATTCTTTGAGAATTTTATGCAATCATTGTCGTATCAGATATTCATGACGAAATCAAAGTCATTGATGGAAAACTTGCAGTCCAATGGGATTCCAAAAGACCTTGAGGCTCACTTTTGTTTCCTCCATGCGATAAATGACATGAAGAAGTTCAATAACGGGTTTGGTCCTACATCGTTAATCGATGATACAATTGTTGGAATATTCTTGCGTATCTATCTTCACTATGATAGAGCTCAGTCACATTTAAACCCGGCCGTTACCGAATCACCAGGGGGTAAATTGAAGAAGATAGCCAAGAGAGATATATTTCCATTTGCCACTGACATTTTGAAATTGTTCAGGAGAGAGATAGATGGCATTCTATCTGACAACTCCGATATCTATAACACATTTGTCAAGAAAGCTACTATGGAAAGGAAGAAACGCGAGAAAGAAGAAGCATTGAGAAAGGATATGGAAGACATCAGAAGGAAGGCTGAGGAAGAGAAAGAGAAAGCGTTTAAGAAAGAGTTGGAGGAAATCAGAAGAAAGGCCGCAGAGGAGAAAGAAAGAGAGTTGGAGGAACTCAGAAGAAAGGCCGCGGAGGAGAAGGTAAGAGAGTGGGAAGCAAGCAAGAGGAGAGAAGAGGCAGCAAAGTGGGAAGCGAACAAGAGGAAAGAGGAAGAGAGGCTACGGCAATTGGAAGAGAAGAAACGGCAATTGGATGAGAAGAAACGGCAATTGGAAGAGGAGAAACGGGAGCCGGAAGAAACTACCAGGGTTGAAGATGACTCGAAAGGAAAGGTGCAAGAAGCAATAGAAAGGCAGACAGACGCTGGAGCCAGCGCCCTTCCAACACTTGCACCACTCGTTGCTCCAGACGACCCCGAGGGTTCTCCCGATGAGCAAAAGCCAATTCCAAGCACCAGCGAACAACCCCAGGAAGTCAGCGATCCGGTGTCGGTCTCGAACGGAATGAGCACCGGGGTCGAAAGCGGTGGTGCATATGAGCCTGTGACGGTTCTCCCGTTGTCTTCTACCCTTCAAGAGAGGCCCGGTCCCCGTGTGCGGTCGCGATCTCGTGTCGATATTTCCATGCCTGCGGACTCCGGAGAAGCGAGACGCAGACATTCGGAGAGTTCCCACACCAGTCACAAGAGGCAGAAAACCGAGCCGAACACCGAGCCCATCGTTATTGTTCTCTCCGATGACGAGTGAGCCTTGCCTATATTTATTGCGGATACATACATGAGCCGGGATACGGCTTGGATCATTCAAGGACAATGGGTATGTCGGAGTCGTGCTTGTAGCGCAAGTTAAGCGCGATAGCATTGACGGTTTTGAGGTTGTACTTTAGGCCGTCGACTTTTCTTCGAACACCGTCATTTTTCAAGTCGAGAATCTTGAATGCAGTCTGGAGTCTGGTGATCAATAGCTGGTTTAGTTTACACAATTGGGCCGTATTGTGGTCGTCGCAGCCATTCAAAATAATCTGGCCAGTGGTGAAGTCGACGATAGTTTCGATTAGCCTCAATAGAGCCGATAAGTAGTTGTTGTAGTTTATGCCGTCTTCCTCGAGTATTGTGGCCGTTTCAGCCGGCGTGGCGATCAAGCCACGACGGACGCCGCTGGTGACAATCAGGTATCTGCTTTCCGCGTGACACGACGCCACGACCAGGAGATACTGGTTCAACAACACGAGGTAGAGGAGTTCGTCTAGCGCCTTGTGGACGGCGGCTTCTCGCATCAGCTTTCTGCCCGACATCGTCTCCAAACGGTGCTTGAACGCCCTGAACTCAGACACGAGGGGCCGCAAGTTGTCGATCTGGGCGTGCGGGTGGCCTGAGCCCCACGAGCGGTAGATGTCCAGCAACAGGAGGCTGGAGAAGCGGTCGTACTCCAACTTGTACACGGCCAACTTTTCATTGAACTCGTGCTCGATGGTGGCGAGGTTCAAGCTCGTCTCGCGCCTGCGCGGTTAGCAAACGGCGGTGGTGCTGTGCGGCGGAGGTGGATACGTACTCGGTGCGGATCTCCGCGTTGAACTCAGCAAAGATGTCGTCGAAGCCCATTGGGGAAAGTCAGGTGTGGTGGAGCGACTATTTTGTTTGTCTGTTGTACGCAGGGGCCATCGACCACATCGGTCGCATGTATTCGCCGGCGGGTGCAGCACGCAGCGAGAGCGCAGCGGACGGGTGGCCAGGCGACGTGGGTTACGTGGAACACTGCGCCACCAGGCTTTAAGGACAATAGCGCAAAGCTAAAAGCTTAAGCGGGCGGTGGGGTGGGTCCTGCGCCCAGAGCGGCCGGCCGCCAGATCTAGCGAGCGAAGGAACCCGCTCCAGCGAAGAACCCTGGCCGCGTTCCCCGGCCCGCATCGTGCGGCGGCGGCACAGGTGCGGGCCCATGCCCGTGTGCTGTAGGATCCGGATGAACCCCATTGCGGAGGCTGGGCCTGGCCGGCGCGCCCGAGCACCGTAAATGGGCCCAGCTCCACGCGCTGGCGAGACGTGCCCGGCAAGCGGCCGCCGTGGAATCTGGCGCCGTTCCCCACCACGCAGTCTGGGCCTGCGCACGGGCCACTTGCTGTGGCACATGAAAATGGCACGGGCGAAAAGTTCACCACCAGCGAGTCTCGACGGCGCGCTACAGCGGGCCCGGCGGCGGCACCGCGGCGAGCGGCGCCCCGCGTGTCAGTCGTCCGGCGCCAGCACGGCCTCCGCCACCGGGACGCTCTGCAGCCGTCGCTGGCGCCGATCTTGCCAAAGTCGTGCGTGCACCAATACATCGGGCCTGTGACAGGCCGCCGGTGGGGCCGCCGGAGTCCCCGCCAGCACTCGAGGCGAGAGCACCGAGCAGCCTGCCAATTGAGCCGTCCAGACACCAATGAAGATCCTCTACCTCCCCGGCTTCATGCAGGGCGTCCACACGCTGAGGGCCAAGTCGGCCAAGCTCCGCGGCGTGGTCAGCGAGGTGTTGGGCGCCGAGATCGACTACATCAACCCGCCCGTCATCCTCACCAACGGCGAGACGCACCCGTTCCTGATGGAGAAGTCCCGCTGGGACTACATTGTGTCCAAGGACTCCAACCGGTGCTGGTGGCGCTACAAGGGCAACGGGGTGTACGAGGGGTGGGAGGCATCGATGCAGTACCTCGTGGACCACGTCCGGCAGCACGGCCCGTACGACGGGATCATCGGCTTCTCGCAGGGCGCCGCCATGGCGGGCTTGTTCATCAACAACCTCGAGACGCTCCTCCCGCTGCACCCCCGGATGCGGTTTGCGCTCTTGATGTCCGGCTTTGCGCTCACGGCGCCGGTCGAGCACAACGACCCGCGGTTCGAGAACAACTTTGAGGCGTACCGCCAGCAGGTGAGCGTGGTGGAGGGCTGCCGCCAGTTCTACCCGCACGACAAGGACCGCGTCGGCACGCGCGTGGTGGTGGTGTACGGGCGCCGCGACCCGGTGGTGCCCAACAACCGCACGCTCTTCTTGTCGCTGCTCTTCCACGCCACGGTGATGCTGCACGACGGCGGCCACGTGGTGTCCGAGAACGAGGAGTTCTTGACGGCGGTGGTCCGGCAGCTTGCCGTCGACGCTCCAAAGTTGTAGGCTCTGGCGCTTTGGGCCCTTCCCCGTAGGCGCTTAGGTATTTAGACTGGTGCTTTTGCAACATTTGCGTATCAAATCCAGCGCGCAGAAAAATAGACCGGGCAATTTCGCCAGCTTGAGCAACACCCTTCCAGCAAACACCCTTCCAGCACTAGAAACACCGCCCAGCATGTCCAATCCAGTAAACCTCCCCGCCAAGCCGCGGGCCGAGGGCAGCCGGCGCGCGGAGAGCCAGGACTCCATGCCGCACGCCTTCTCGCGCCGCGACTCCAGCGACAAGGGCATGGCGGCGTCGTCGGTGTACGGCGAAGAGGCCGCCAACCTCCCGGCGTGGATGACCAAGGAGAAGCCGACCGACAAGTACGACAAGTACGGCGCGCGGCCGCCGAGCGAGCAGGCCGCGGCCCGCGACTCCGACAGCGCCCCCAGCAAGTACTCCAAGTACGTGACGAGCACATCCGCCAGCCGGGTCAAGCGAACGTACGACCAGGTCGACGGGCCCGAGGCGCCCCGCGACGCCGAGCGCGACGTGGTGGAGCCGCTGCTGGACGAAACCGCGTCGCCGTACAGCAACCTCGCGGTGGCCAACCCGTCGGCCAACTACGGCGACGCCCACCGCCAGAAGCAGTACCGCACGTTCCAGAGCCAGATCGCCAACAAAAACGCCAAGGACATCAACAGCATCGTGCGCTCCCACTACAACCAGCGAACACACCACTCGAAGCTCCAGGGCCCGCGCACACAGTCGCCCATCTACAAGCTACGCAACTTCAACAACGCGATCAAGTACATCCTTTTGGGCAACTACGTCAAGAAGGGGCCGCGCGAAATGGGGCCCTCGTCGCTCCTCGATCTCTGCTGCGGCAAGGGGGGCGACTTGAACAAGTGTGAGTTTGTCTCCATCGAGCAGTACGTTGGGATCGACATTTCCGACGCCTCGGTCAAGGAAGCGTACTCGCGGTACTCAAAGAACAAGGCCAGATTCATATCGCACAACAGCGTGCCGAGGAAAGACTCGAAAAGGTACCAGTTCGAGGCGTGCTTCGCCACGGGCGACTGCTTCACCTACAACGTCCCTGAGATCTTGGAGCCGAACTTTCCCGGCATCATCGACAAGGTGTTCCCCGTGGACAGCGTGTCGATTCAATTTGCGTTGCACTACGCCTTCGAAACCGAAGAGAAGGTGCACGCGCTTCTCGTCAATGTTTCCAGATCCTTGAGGCAGGGAGGAACGTTCATTGGAACAATACCCTCATCGGATTTCATTAAAGACAAGATCTTGCGCAAGGACTACATTCCATGTCCATCGGGGAAGAAACGGTTTGGCAACGATTTGTACTCGGTCACGTTTGATCAAGAGCCTCCGGAAGATGGGATTTTCAGACCCCCTTTTGGTAACAGGTACAATTATAGTTTGAAAGATGCAATAGACGATGTTCCTGAATACGTCGTGCCGTTCGAAGTTCTTAGGGCATTGTGTGAGGATTATGGACTTACCTTGAAGTACAAGAAGAATTTTATCGATATTTTCAACCAAGAAATCCCTAAATATTTTTCTCGCTTGAACAAGAACCTCGTCGAAGGTATGAAACGCTCAGATGGGAAATATGGGGCAGAAGGGTCTGAGAAAGAAGCTGTGGGGTTTTACATTGGGTTTGTTTTTGAGAAACTTTAAAAGCGATTTTAAAGGGAGTGATCCAGTGGGAGAAATTTCGCCATGGAAAAAGAACAATACGACAGGGAGCTCTACATGGTGACAAAGTATAAGATTAAAGCTAGGGTTGTCAGAGGGCAGAATTCAGTAGCAGATTTAGTGAGACACCCAAGTCGCCATAGGGACTCATAAGGTTTGAACGTAATAGTAGTAATTGAAAACTAATAAAATTTGTGATATACTAACTTTACCCTTGAGGAAACAAGATTTAAGGGTGTTAAAAAATAGTTTAGTATTTTTTTAAATTTTCAAAACTGACCGTTCAGATACTCGTTCGGCTCTTGTAGCCATAAATGTATCGAGGGCTAAAGCGAGCTGGGCGTACTAATCTGATCATCCATTTGAAATACACTCGAGCGTATCGATTTTTAACCCGAAAATTGGCTCGGGTTCCTCGCAGATCATATTGAGCTTCACCCACCTTTTTCTACCTCTGATTACATGCAATGCAACATGTACGATCGGGAGTAGAAGTTCCCACCTTTTTTTTTTATGTTCCGATATGCGCCTTACGCACTTTCTGATTTTTAGATTTGTGCTATGCCTTAATCAAAATCGAAGATAGTTTCAAAATAAGAGCCTATGCCTAAATTCTCTATACAAACCGGCTGACGTCAAGACACAGAAGTAAAATTCTCGGGAACAATTCTTGACTAATCTTACGAAAACAACGAGAATATGCTTGGTATGATCAGTGCTGTGACTACTTCCTGGTATACTAGCAGCACCCGCAGAAATTTTTCACAGCTATTCTCCGTGCGAGGGTGGTATTTTCTGGTACCCTCTACTAACATCTAAATAATAATAAAAATGTGTTCACTACAATCACGCAGACCCGCCGAAAAATAAAACATGAACTTGTCTGGTAATGTATAAATCGGAATCTATCAATCCTATTCGCTGAGGTTCCCACAGCCCGGAAGGTGGCATCGTATACCGCCTTCGTGGGGAAAAAAGCCGTCTCCCTTTGCCGACAAGGTTGCGGTCAATCTTGGACGCTTGAAAAATTTTCTGAAACGTTTCGAAATCAGCTAAAGTTTTAGCCCACAATCAGAACTAATAATCATCCTTAGATCCTTCGGGCTAATGATACAACGTATAATTAGCATCCGTTCACCTCAATTGCAGGAAATTATCTCACACAGTGTCTTCGCAAACTGTACATATCGTCTAATTGGCCGTGCGTCCGTCGATTTTTTGGCCATGTACGCAACAAAGGAAAGAATGCCCGAAACCCACATGTCCGGGCTGTGCAGTAATGCTGCAGCTTTCGCTTATCTCTGAGAAAAATGTTGCTTGTCAATCGTGCTCTGGCGTTCGGTAAGCACGCTCTCTGGAGAATATAGAAGCTCCTCCGACAGTTTATATTTAAGCTTTCTGGGTTTATAATTACATCTAGTTCCACAATTGTTTCCCCAGGTCGAAGACTCCAAGTAGCGAAGACGCCGTGGCCATAATGGAGCGAACAGACATACTACAGACAATACGGCGGCCCCACAAATGAAACATAGGTCTTTATCGTGGCCATTGTCGTTAGGGCGATTATCAATCTCCAGAGCACGTCAGAAAGGGGAAGGGTTCTTGGGCATCGTAACATAAACTTGAAACACCCTTAACAATAGATACCCCAGACCTACATGCAAAATCCACGACACGCAGAGCTTAATATTGCGTAAGTGGAATGCAGGGCTTTGGGGAGCGAGTGCTCCTGGGGCGAATTGAGCGGTGTTGCATTGTAATGGATTCGGAATGATTTTGCCAAATCGAATGCGTTGTCCAAACCGGTCACCGAAAACGATGACAGAAGAATTTGGGAGAGCCATTAGTAGTTATTATTGCGAAGAGAGGAAGCTTAAATTCTTCCTTGCCCAAGATGCACGACGTGCGTCTGCGTATGCATGCCAACACGTCGAAACAAGCTTCAGTAACGCGGAAACATCCAAACGCACGTTTCGGGTGTCTGTATAATAGTGTCTGTATAATAACATAATCTCCGATTGAGATAGGAGGTACAGAAACGATCGCTCATTCTTCAACCACTGTACCTAATTTAGCGATCACTAGCTCGAGGCTGCGACTATTATGCCCCGGCATGACAACACGAGTGATGCCCTTCCTGTCAAGCAGGCTGCCGTATCTAAAACAAGTTCGGAACGTTTTTTTGGTTTTCGCTTTTGCCCGTTTAGTCAGTTACATATGATAAACGTCTGGTCGAATTTCTTCCCTGGGGGTTTTCGATGGACGGGTTCATGCAGTCGCCGCTCTTTTTTCCTTCCGATACATAAAAATAACCTCATCGCACATGGAACAGGTCGCCTGAGAAGGTCTTTCCCTCGAATTCTCCCTGTCGCAGGCTGGGAACGCTACAATCGGGGATCTCTTCAATATTTCCGCTTCAGATGGGCCGTCCTGATTTAGTTTCTGGTAATATCAGAGATTCCGTAATTGTTATTTTTTAGTGCTTTTAAACTTTAGCGTGGGTTCTCGAAACATGCTTACCTTGCCGGTTCTATTTTTTGGTGTCACCGTTAGTCGCTTTAATTTGTGCGTCTTTTAGTACGAAAGATTTCGCCTAGGAATAGTTACGTCCGGACTGTGCAAGCAACCATGTACGACAAAAATAGATTCGGTCCGCTCTGGAACTGGTCTCACGAGCCTATTTCAGCAGCAAGCGCGCCGACGACGGCATGTTGAGGAAGCAACGAGCAGCCGATCAAACTCAGTATATGCTTTTAGCATGCAACACATGTAGGCCAGGAGAAAGAGACTCGCCACCAAATCTTTGCCAACTCAAAAGGCAGTTCTCTCCCGATGTAAATATTTTAGCCCGTCATTAGTGCTTTTAAGTTTGTTTGATACCATGCTCAAAACAGACAATCAAAAGATATTTTTAGACCTTATTTTTCTGATTGTGCTAAAACCAACATAGATAGAATAAAATTTTAGTTAAGCAGAGATATCGATAGAGTTTTTTGTCAATATAGGCCAAAAAAGAATCCTGTGGTGCTAAAGCCAACAAGCAAAATATTTTTAGTGTTGTGATCGATGTACTTCGGAGTTAGTTATTATTGCCCATTTCCAGCGTACTCGAGCTATTGACGGTACGTCTAAAAGCATCAGCTAAAGGTGCTGCCATTTTTCGAAAGCAGACGTGAAGGGTCAGCTATTTTGTAGCTCGCAATAATTGGCAACGCTCTAAAAAAAAAATACGACGTGTTTTAGTGCAAGCTGATTCGAGCGCCTGTTTGTTACATAATATTTGTTCTGGAAAGAGGTTGGGCTACTTGGCTGCACTTCTTTGGATTACTCGACGGGATTTTGTTACGCCAGGCTTAGGTGCAATAAATTTTTGTGTCGTACCCTTGGGAAACTACGAGCAAGTTAATATTGGTGAAATGTTGTTTCAGCGTAGAGCCCCAGGGAATCTCAATTATTCTTGCTGCATCGCGGGTATATGAGATATTTTCTATGCCTGATTTTAATTGTCATTAATTGCTGAATCTAGATAACCATTATATGCAAAGTTCGCGTAAACCTTCTCGCCGTCACAAGCTTTTGGGTATTTGAATGGACGAAAAATCAAATTCATCGAAGTAGACTTTTAATTATTTTGTATATTATAGGAATAAAATAATTTATTTTCTGTGGAATCATATACGTATTTACTCAATCTACACATATTCTATACCTTATATATATAGCGACCTGAAAGTCGACAATAAAAGCTGGCCCTTCCAGCATCAGGACATCTCACAGAACTCACACCACCCAAAACACCAACGATTTTTACCCACCGTGCCACCCAAATAAGTCACCCTTTTCTCGTTAGCAGCAAGTACCGGAATTAAGCGCTGCTGAGTCGAATTAAACCTGATATTATTAGAGCAAAATTAAAGTTAGTTCGTATCATTAACGAGAAGCTCTTTTACAAATTTGAGAGCTGAACAATTAGTCGTTTTCCTAGTTGAAACTAGACTTTCTTCGCCACCAGCTCCATTCGAGACAGCCTTTGCCGAGAGCCGTCGCCCATCGAGAGGTTCCGCAGAGCTACTTATACTCCAGGCTTTCAGCTATCAAATAATTTGATCGGCTTAGTCAATTACAATCGTCGTTCTCCATGATCAAAATGTCATTCAATAACAACTCCACCAATTTGTCGGGCTTCAAGCGAAGTCCCAACGGAGAGCCCCAGGGCTTTCACCTGGGACTGAGGCAGGAAGTGGATTACCGGTACCCGCCGATAAAGTCTGAGGCCGAAGCAGATGCCAAGCCCGCATCGGAGTCTAGACCGGCCTCGCCCAAGGACTACAAGAGCTTGTCGATCAACTCCATATTGAACGTCAAGGGCAACAAGGCCCCTGTCAGCAGCACATTACCCCTGCCCATAGGCATACCCTCGGACAAGAACGGCGACAAGTCGTCGGTCTCGGGCAACGAGGCAGGACTGGTTTCGCCTACCCAGAGCGCGCCCTTCATGAAGGCCAATCTCGACAAGAAGGCCGAGTCGACCACCTCGCCATACTCGGACGTGGTCTCCAACTACTCGGCGCCCGACAGCGTCTCCAACAACTATGCAATTGGGCCGGTGCCAAGCAGCCAGGCCCCTCACAGCGGGCTCGGACCCAAGCAGTTCGCCGCGGGCCCCTACCACTCACAGCCGCCGGTGCCCTTGCGCCACAGCAGCACGTCGCCGCCACCCAACGCGGTGGGCATGGTGTACCCCGGCGCCAACGGCACCGCGCACATGTACGGCCTTGGAGCCGCGCAGGTGCCGATGCAGCACATGGACTACCACGGGCACCCGCACCAGCAGCTCATCTCCCACGAAATAGACCCCCTCCACGAGAGCAAGCGCGGCAGACGCTTCAGAAGAAGGTACAACCAGATCGTCAGGCGGTACAACTGCTCGTTTCCCGGGTGCGTCAAGAGCTACGGGTCGCTCAACCACTTGAACACCCACATCGTGACCAAAAAGCACGGCCACCGCAAGTCCAAGGCAGACTTCCAGCTCAACCAGTTCACCAGCCACGGCTCGGAGAACCTCGTGCATTCGCAGCCATCGCATCCTTACGCAGACCACCAGTACCGCAGCCACTCACAGCCCACCGTGCCGCACCCCGACTACGCCTCTGGCAACTACTGGTACGGGTATCACGGCCAGGGAGCACAGGCAGCTCATCCGCAGGGCCAGGTGCCTGTCCACGGCGGCTACGCCCAGAACGGAAGGGTCCAGGCTCCTCCTCCTCCTCCGCCGGGCCCCAACGCGGCGCTGGGCTACTACTACTATCCGCCAGGGTACCAGCCACAGCACCACGTCCCGCTCGCTCCTCCGGCGCCTGCTCCGGCCAGGACTGCCGCCGGTCCCCCGGGCGCCTGGAGCAACCGAGGTCCGACATATCCCGTCTACCAGCAGATACAGCAGCAGCAGCAGCAACAGCAGCAGCAACAGCAGCAGCAACAGCAGCCTCCGCCGCCGCCTCCCCTGATGTACCAGCGGGCTCCCCCCGCGGTCCATTCCTCGGCCCAGCCTGCGAAGGACGGCTCAGGAGCTCCCGTAGGCGCCGAGCCCGGATCTCCGAACACTAAAGACCCTGGTCCAGCGGCCAAGTGAATTGTATAATTATTCCAACTGCATATTGTTTCCATCAATCCCACGACATTTTATGACCGCCCCAAGTGTGTAGCACTGTAGGATTCCAAACGTCGGACGTTGTTCTGCGGCTGACACGCACCAGTGTCTGGGGCCCACCACGGTGTCTGCTCATTCCAGGTATTTTGTGGCCCTGTTGCCGGAAAGTGTCTGGGAGCTGCAAGAGGCACATTCATGTAGGCCGGCTCGGCTTGGCTCGGGCGACTTTCCCCCCCTGCCTCCGTGCATTGTCGACTCCTAAACGGACCCGTCGATCCAGCGAGCTCAAACCGTCTAGCTGGTGAGAGAGGCGCTATACGCACGCCGCTGCTCCACGCACGCTGGACGGGCGGTTCGCTAATCTCGTAGCAAACTGGACTAAAACAGGGCTTGGCCGTCCCTTGTCGCCTCGCAGCCCCTGCCTAGACATTAGGGGCTTAGCCCTGCGTAATGAGACCTTTTGCCTCCACGGGCGTCTATAGTTATTCGGATCGCCGATTTTCGTAGAGTCAGGCGGCTAGTTCTGGCCACGGCTCTGGCACACTGGCGGGCATCGTGAAGGCTTGGCCCAGGGGGCCCGGCAAAAAGGGCAACTTGTAGCTGGAAACCAGTTAAGGATCTTTCGGTAATTCTCCGAGTGCCTCTGAAGGCTCGAAGTCGCATATCCCGTGCTCAACGGGGCGTTGGTACAAGCTGTTCTCGAATAGTCGTTCGTATGTTGAGCTGTCCCCTGCGTATGAATCACTTGGTCTCTGTGCCTAAGCCTGATCGTCTGGCTGGCCGGTAATGCGTTCCACCGTATTCCCAGGCCCCTAAAAATAAAAAGTTTATGCGCTTACAGCCCGTGGGGTCGACACGGCCCCCGCCAGCGGGCCTTTGAGCGACCAGCTCCCGCTTTTCAGCGCCAGCCGGCCGCCGCCAGCGGTGCTGCGATAGTTGCAAAATGTAACGGCCGCTGGTTACAGCCTCTGGCCGTACTGCGGTTGGGTGGCGCACGACCCGCCGAATAAATCGTTAATCAACAAAATAGACACATTTGATCTGAACCTCCCGAACGACCGCCATGGGCAAGAAGAAGACGAACAAAAAGGCCGCAGCACCTGCTCGAGAGAGCGTGCCGGCCGGCGAGGTGCCCAGTACCCCCGCCGAAGCATCGGACGGCCAGGACGATCCCCCGGCCGACGACGGCGGCCACGGAGACAGCGGGGAGGTACAAGAGAGCCAGACCCACGAAGCTGCTCCAGAAGCCACGGGCGCCGATCCGGCGCCTCAATCGGCTCCCAACAGCGAGACCGAAGTGGCGTCTGACCACGCGCCAGTGACTGAGGATCCGCCGAGCGAATCCGCCAATGGCCAGCCGCAGAGTGAAAGATCCAGCGAACAGCCCCCCGCCAACACCACCGCCGAACCCAAAAAAAAGAGAATGACCCTCCAGGAAAGGCTAGCAATGGCAGCACGGGGTAAGGCCAAGAAGAAAGACCTCTCCACAGACACGTCTCGTGACACCACCCGTGAGTCGTCTCCGATTGAAAGTAAGGAGAACGAAGACGAACCGGAATCGATACCCAAGCAGACCCAATCGACTGCTGTTCCAAACATTGCGCCCCAGAAACCTCCTCAGGACGAGGTTTCCGTCTCGAATAAGGAGTTGGCCCAGCTCAGGCAGAAAGTTGCGCTTTTGGAGAGTACCAACAAGGCCCTAGCACAGGCAAAGGGCGCTAGCGGTTCGGACTCCGAGGTAACCCGACTCAAGAAGGAATTAGCAACTAAAGATAGCACCATCGAACAACTCTTGTCTGAAGGACAAGCATTGTCGGTGAAAGAGCTCAAGTTGAATGAATCGGTGAAAAAGCTCAAGGCGTTGAACTCTCAATTGGAGACGAGCTTGAAAGAATATTCCGATAAAAGTGAAGCTCTGTCCCTTAAATTGGAAGACTTGGAAGGAACTTTGAAGAAGCATAAACTCGGCTCGCTTGAGCAACTTCTCGAACAATTCACAGAAACCCAGATGAAGTTGGAGAGACACACGGCACAAAACTGGGAAGCAAAGTACAAAGAACAAATGAAGTTGTACGAAGAAGAAGTAGCAGAGAAAAGCAATGCGATCAAAGAGTATAATGAGCTAAAAATCCAGGCAGAAATGGCCAAGTCACAGCATGAGTTGGAGATCAAATCAAAGAATAGTTTCATCAACGACTTGAAACAAGAAATAGGAACGATAAAACAACAGAATATCGACGAAGTTACGAGATTGGAAGACAAACTAGAGTCGTTGAGACTGGAAAAGGAGTACCTGAGCAAATCAGTTGACTCGAAGGGTAGCGAACTGTCATCCCTGACAACGAACGGTGCCAAAAGTATAGACTACGAGGAGTTCGTGAAATTGTCTGAGAACCACCACAGTCTTCAGCAACAGTACTTGTCATCACAAGAGAGCTGGAAGCTAATTGAGTCCAACTTGTTGAACAAGATTAATACCTATGCTAGCAATGTGGATACGTTGAAGAAGTCAAAGTTGAAGCTTGGCAATGACGTGAAGAGAATAAATTTTGCATTAGTCGAACGAGAAAGCGAGGTGGACCAACTCAAGGAAAAGCTCAAGGTGATTTCGTTGAAGGCAGAAGAAAAGGAATACCAATTGAAAAACAAGGACAATGATCTCAAGGAGGTACACGAAAAGTTTGAGCGTTTCCAACAGATTTATAACACGGAGAGAGCAAAACTTAACGCAAAGATAGATTCTTTGAACCAGTCTGTGGACAAGTTGACGAACGAAGGACCGGGCATCATGGAGGGAGCTAATACATCGTCACAGTCTTTGAAGAGATTCGAAAGCTCCGGATTGCATATTAACATCGACCCGCCACCCAGACTATCGATGCGTACCGGTTCGAGCGTTCTCAACACTCCAAATTGGAACGACAAGTTTGAGGAAGCCAATGGTACCTTTGGGGAGGGGATTTCTCAATTGGAAACCCCCCAATTTGCGTCTAGTTTCTTCTCGTCGCACGATTCTCTGGCGTCGTTTGATGACGAACGTGGAGACGATGCTTCATACAGCCAGAATGTTTCTGGAATGATTCCCACGAGCAACATCCAGCTCATCAACAAGATGAGTGCCAATATCAGAAGACTCGAGATTGAACTCAACACCTTGAAGGATGAGAACGAGCAGTTGGTGGACGAGAAAGAACAGAGAGAGCAAGAATTACTAGACAAAATGAAGCTTGATGGCGAGCTTGAGAGTATGAGGGAGAGCATTGAGACTCTCCAGAAGGAGTTGGAGGATAAAACCCGAGGAGAACAGACAATGCTCGAACTAATTGGAGAGAAATCCGAGCAGGTGGAGGAGTTGAGGGCGGACATTGTGGATTTGAAGGAGTTGTGCAAGTCGCAAGTTCAGCAAATGATAGAGATGCATGAGCGGAAATAGAAAAGTTAAGGCAGTCAAATACCAAACATAGAACAAGTCGTATGAGTTCAAGAGGTGTAGCCACAAGCTGGTCCGCAACGACGATGCGTTTGTAGTTGCATGATTTGCAGCCCGTTGTAGAAGAGCCCGCAATGATAAAAAAGATTAGCCCTTCAGCCAGCCAGCCGAGCACATGCTCAAAGACACGTGCCTGGCGATCTGGAAGACTTCAGTCGGCCAATTTGTACCGACACTTGTAGTCGTTGCTGGTGCTCTTCGCGTTACTAGTGGCCTGCAGCTTGATATGCTTTGCAGATAAAGTACAAATTTTCGCAACATGCAAAAGCATCAGTCGTGCGCAGAAAAAGATTTCACATCTCATCACTTCTGCTCCACCACCACCAGTCCTCCAGAAGCATCAGCCCAGCATGAACAACGTCTCCAAGACCCATGTGGACCCTTCAGGCAAGTACTTGGCCAACTTGATCTCGAAGAGTGGAAGAAACGAGGTTCAAATCTACCAAATCGACAGTCCTGCTACCCCCATAGTCACCGCCGAATTGCAGAGCGAAGAAACCATTCTCGACTCAGTGTGGAGCACCGAAGAGCCTGCCACCCAAGCGACCAAGAGAACACAGGCCGGTGACGAGCTTGCTTCGGCCGACGGGTTTCCGATTTTGGCCGTTCTCGTGGCCAATGGGGATGTGTTGAAGCTCTCGCCGCTGAGCCCCAAGATCATATCGAGAGTATCGAGCAGTCAGACCATCTCTGCTTTGATAAGTACAAAGTTGGGCTTGTGGGGAGCCAACTCCGAAACAGCATCCTTGGTTCAAATTTCGGGAGCCAAAGCCCCCAAAACCATCAAGTTGGGTAATGACGTGGATTCTATTGCCTCAGCCATCAGCATACAATCGTACAAGACGCCCGGGGTCACCAAGAACTCGGTTCTTGTGTTGGTGGGCACGTCCAACCTGATCAAGGTTGTCGACTTGAGCAAGAGCAAGAAGGCCGTGCTCGCCACAATTCCCAGCAAGTTGCCTGTCAGCACCCTCAGGCAGTCCAGCGTTAAGCCCGACTTGGTATACGCGTTGAAAAAGTTGAACAGCCAGATCTGCATGTATAACTTGAGCAAGCCCGCCGAGGTTTCGAGTTATGCCGTCAAGGGGGCCATCGAGGGCTTTGAGTTGGCTTCCTCTGCCAGCCAAGAAGCGTTGATGGTCGTGACACCCGAGGGCATTCAAACGTTCGATGTTGACTTCGAGCTGGCCCAGCAAAACCAGAAGCCCACCGGATCCATAAAGAGCGAGGAAGGTTTGGCTTTCTCGAACGTGTTCTTCACCGAGAGCTTGACGGGAGTGTGGTTCAAGAGCATCGAGCCACGGTTGGTGGCCATCGACTGGGAGTTTGGCCGCGGAGGCGACATCGTGGCGAAACTCGAGATTTCGAGCAGCAAGAACGGGACCAACGGCGGCCCGAGCGAAGCCGCCAGCGAGAGCGGGGTCTCGATCATGCCGCCAGCGATAATCGACAACTTGAGCTCGCAAGCATTGTACCAATCGTTGACGCAGGCGCTTGTGGCCAACAATGCCGAGGAGGTGGTGCAGGTGTGCTCCAGCAACGACGACCACGACAACATCAAGGAGACCACCAAGGCATTGCAGGAGCCGTTAATAGACACGTTGTTTGAGATTGTCAGCAAGGAGGTTGCCGCCGCGCCGTCGACCAGAAGCACGCTATCGTTGTGGTTGAAGTGGATTCTTTTGGCGCACGGCGGGTCGATTGGAAGAAAGATCGAGCAGAACGACAACTTGAAGAACTTGCAAGGCGGGTTGGCGCACGGCATGAAGTTGATGCCCCACTTGTTGAGCTTGCAGGGCCGGTTGCAGTTGCTCAAGTCGCAAGCGCAGTTGAGACAGAAGGTGGCTGGCGACGAGGACGACAGCGAGATAGAAAACGAGACCCAGATACAGCTCGACCAGGAGGAGCAGGAGAAGGGCGTGGTCTACGCCAACGGCGAGAACGACGAGGACGGCGAGGTCGAGGTGTTTGACGAGGAGGAAGAGAAGGAGGAATAGAGAAAGAAAGCCAAGAAGGAGCCAAGGAGCCAAAGAGGAGCCAAAAGAGACGGAGGAGCAGCAAGTCCCCAAAGTGTATAGATGGTGAATAAACAACAGACGGGAGACACGCCCAGACGGAAACCGTAGCGAGGGCGCCGCCCCCGTGTAGTGCCTACTGAGCACGGCGGCGGTGGCCTCCGTGAACGCGTTTCTCGCTTCTGCTGGCGCGGTCCCCGGGATTGGACGTCGCTGTGGTTTCGCGCAACACTTCTACTGGTGGCTGCAAATACTCGAATCGTTTCTTCTAGTCGTCTCGTTCTTCTTTTTCTACACAGCGGTGCACGCCCGGCTACTGGTGCTGCTTGAACCAGTCGGCCAAGAGCCCGGCGACCACGTCGGGCTGCTCCTTGTGCATAAAGTGGCCCAGGTTCTCGAGCACGTCGACCTTGACGCCGTCGTTGGCGGCGGTGCGCTCCTTGAGCAAGTGGAACATCTTCTCGGTCATGCAGCCGTCGTGCTTGCCGCCGAGCACCAACGTGGGCACCTTCTTGAAGTTGATGTTGCTGCGGATCTGCCGGACGTTGAACGGGTCAAACATACAGCGGTAGTACGCGGTGGCGTGGCGCACCACCGCCAGGTCCTGGAAGCGGCTCTTGACCCGCGCAATCTCGGCCGGCGAGTAGTGCCAGGTGGGCGACCAGTACTTCCAGAGCTGGTCCAAGTAGCTCGTGGGGCCCGTGTCCTGGAGACTGTGCAAGTACAAGAAGGCAAACTGCATCGTGAGCATGTACGACGACAAGTACAACTGGACGGGCGCCTCCCACACGAGCGCGTACGGCTTGACCACGTCAAAGTACGGGATCGCCAAGCACGCCATCGACGTGATGAGCTCGGGGTACATCCCCGCCGCCTTGTACGCCACCACGGCGCCCCAGTCGTGCCCGACAACGTGCACCGGCACCCGCGACGTGTTGAGCGAGATGATCCACGCCTTGATGTCGCCGGCCAAGTCCTCGAGCGTGTACTCGCCAATGGGGCCCTGGCTCAGCTTCTCGTACCCGCGCATCAACGGCGCGAGCACCAACGCGTCCGGGAACTGGGCCTCGAGCAACGGCCACACCTCGCTGAACGTGGAGTGATCGTCGGGGAAACCGTGGAGAAGCAAGATGACGCGGCTCCACGCCCGGTTCTTGCAGAACACCTCTTGCTGCGGCTGGTTGGAGTGCGTGGTGAAGCGCCGCACGCCGTTCCGGAGGGTAATGGTGTACATGTTGGGGTGCTACTGGCTAGTGGGTTGTCGACAGTGTGTCTGGTCGCGTGTACAAAAAGGACATCAAGAATACGGGCACTATATATAATGTGATTTTTCAGATGCGATTGCGACCATTTTCAGATGCGTTCATTTTCAGATGCCAGCCAGGCTCGCCTGGAGGGGTGCAGATGGGAGACGTGCGATGCGGCCCAGGCTGCCGCTTTGGGAAGAATCTCACGGTGCAAGGCTGCCAGGGCAGGACTGCGGTGTCTAGACGAAACTGCGGCAGCAACCAGGGCCAAGATTACGCTGGAACGCGCGCGGGGCCGGTGGGTCGATCGCCCGAAACGATCCTCTGGCGGCGGCCGCCGGCGTCCAGGGGGGGGGAATCCAGCCACGGCAATCAGAAGATATCGTTCTCGTACGGACAGTTAATGCTGCTGTGGCCGTCCCGCTCGCACAACCCGCACCAGTCGGCTTTTCCGCTGCTGGGGTCCGTCTCCGTCTCAGGCCTGTATACGGGCAAGTGGCCATTGTTGATGTCGCCGTAGTCATCTCCATTGTCGGCGCCACCTGATGACCGGTCTCCAATGGCTCCATTCTCCGGCTCCGCCAGGAGCGACGCCGCCAGAAGCGACGCCTCCGCACGTGCCTCCTCAAGGTGCTCGGTCAACACCTTCTCCAACTTGGTCTGGAGGTCCTTGTTCTCGGCAATCACCTTGCGGAGCTCGCTTTCGGTCGAGTTGAGTTCCTTCTTGTGTATCGTCTCCAACTCGTCTATCGAATTCTGCAATTCCACCAACTCGTTGAACGACGGCCGGATCTCGAGCTCGTGCCTCAACTCCTCCAATGTATGCTCCAACTTTTCCTTTTCACGAACCTGCCCTTCAAGCACAAGAATGCGTTCTTCCAACGACTGGTCCTCGTTGATGCTCACCGTCTTGACCTTCTCCACTAAGTTGCGCTCTATGACCGAATCCAACTCGGATTCTTTGTATGCCAATTTGTTTTCCATTTCCTCCACCTGAAGCCCCCTCTGCTCGTACTTCTTTTCCAACTCGGCGAGCTCTGCCGACTTGGATGCCACTTTGGCTTCCAACTCGCTCAATTGTTCCTTGAGTAGCTTGTTGGACGCTGAACTCTGGGCCAACTCCTCTTCCGCCTGCGCCACCTTCTTGTCGTAAAACTCCTTCTCCTCCTTGAACAACAAGGTGTCCTTGTTCTCTTCGTTGTGCTCCGTGGACAACTTCTCGTGGAGTATTCGGATCTCGATGTCCTTGCCCTCCAACTGCACCTGCAACTTCTTTTCCGCCATTATCTTTTCCATGGTGAGGTCGTCTATTCTGAGCTGCAATTTGGTGATCTCGTCGTCGTTGGCGTTGATGGAGCGCGCTCTCTCCTCGCTCAAGTCGATGACATGCTTGAGTTTCTTGTTGATCTCGGCGATCTGGCTCTCGTAGAACTCCTCGTTTTCCTGCTGGGTGGCCGTCATCAAGTCTATGCTCTCCCGCCACTCGTCGCGCGCCTTCATGAAGTCGAGCTTCTGCTTGGTCAACTTCTTGTCCTTCTGCGACAAGTCGTTCTCGTAGTCCTCCAAAAGAGGCTGGATCTCGTTGACGGTGGCCTTCAACTCTTCCAAGATCCGCGTCTTCTCGGCCATCTCGCGCTCGGTCTGCGCGTACTTGTCCTTGAGGTCGCGGTACTCCTGCTCCAACAACGGGCTGTTGAGGCTCACCAGGCTGCGTTTGTCCAGCGACGAGCGCTGCTTGGGCATGATCTGGTTCATGAAGCCCAGCGGGCTCAACGGCGACTTGATCGCCGTCGAGAACCGCGACCCGATCGACGTCCGCTTGGCGGTGTTGGCCAGGTGGACGTCGATGGGCCCGATCGACCCCGCCCGGCTCGACTCCCGCGACTCCCGCCCGGGCGGCGGGCCGTTCAAGTGCGCGTTGGACGCCTTCAACCGCTCGAACGGCAAAAACAACCCCGTCATCGGCGTGTCCACCGTGAAGTACTGGATGCCGTCCACGTCCCCCGAGTTCTTCCCGCGCGTCAGGGCCACCGGGCCCACCAACTCGATGCCGCCAAAAAGGCCCCTTTTGCCCTGGATCGGGCCGTAGTACCGCAAGAGCCCGTGGCCCCGTGTGCCGGGCACCACGACCTTGGTGCCAATGAAGTCTGCCATTGGTTTGTTGACTGTTTACTTTTCACGCTGGCACTGTCAATAGACGATTGATTCGCCTCGAGCCTGAGACAGGCGCGGATCACGTGACCCGCGACATCGCCGGTGCAGCCCAACCGGCGGTTGCAAAAAAAGGCATACGCTCGAAAACTACATCTGGCTGCAGCGCATGCGCACCGTCAAACTCACATACTCTGCTCGGCGTGTCCCGCCGTTATATATTGACAACCCGGACCGTTGTGTTCTGGTGCTGCGCCGCCAACTGCCATCTGGCGTCCACGATGTAGCTGTCGGCGGCCTCCTTCGGCTGCTCGTGTGCCTCGCCGAGATCGAGAGCAGCCGTCTCGCGCGACAACGCCTCGACGATGGCCTGGTGCCGGCGTACTCCCTGCGTCACCGTGTACGCTGCCCGCTCCAAGTCTCGGGCTATGGTGTCCTCTCTCGAGGACCGGGCCTTGAGAGGGAGCATTTTCTCGATGAGCTCGTTCTGCTGCGCTTCCACCTGCGCAAACTTCTTTCTCAAGCGGTCCCTCATCGTGGCGTTCGGGGCGTCCAACGGTCTTCTCTTCAACATCCCGGACGTGCTGTAGTTCTTCAACATCTCCAACTGGCCCACAAGTCTGTCGATGTGCACCCGCTCGTATTGGCTTTGCTCGGCCCTCTCGTGCAAAGTGTTCAGCATCTCTTCGAGTTCACGAAGCTCGTCCAAGTCGTCTTCCACGCGCGGCTGGACCTGCTCGCTAAAGCTGATCACGTTGTCGATGTTCGAGAGTCTCCAGTATTCTGGAAGCCTCAATGCTTCACGAGTTTTGTACCAAACCCCGTTGCTCTTCAAATGCGCCTCAAACATCTCTTGTATGACTCTCAGGTTGTGCTCGAGGATATTCAAATGCCCTTCAGTGGTGGCGTACACTTGATTGATAGCATCCTTGAGCTCTTGTCCCGTTCTCGGAACTTCCCCTGTGAATCCGTCAAACTTTGATAATAATTTGGGCAACGGAAGTTTATCCTTAAGAAGATCGGCTATCTCAGCTTCACTGTCAGACGCTTCAACCTGATCAAAAGGTCCTGCTTCGCCATCATCCTCCGAAGAATCCTTTTCTTCGGTCTCTTCAGGTTTGGTAAAACTATTCTTGTCAGCCTTTGCTTGGATCTCGGGTTGGGGCGCTCTTGCAGTTTCCGCCGAAAACTTGATGTCGTTAACTGCTTCTATACTGCTCTTCGGTGTAAATGCGCCGGTTGTGTTTTCTTCTTCTTCTTCTTCTTCTTCTTCTTTTTCATCATCTTCTTCATCTTCCTCATCGTCATATTCTTCTTCGTCTTCATCCTCTAACTCATCCTCTGCATCCTCGTCCTCCTGTTCTTCAGACTCGTCATCTTGCTCATCCTCGTCCTTGATACTCACGTTATTAATGGAGTTGCTGATCGTAGTCTTATCGGTCGAGCCAAACAACCCACCGCTCTTCTGCTCACCAAATCCACCAAAAGAGAAACCTTGCTTCGATTCAGATGGTGATTCTTTCTTTGATTCTTCCAACCCTCCAACTGGTAAGTCTTTCTTCAAGTCTCCCAAACCTCCAAATGGGGATGGTTTGCTCTGACTTGGTTCCCCGAATGGCGTTGGCTTGCTCAGGCTTAATCCTCCGAATGGCGAGGGTTTACTCAGACTCGATGTTCCGAATGGCGAAGGTTTGCTCAGAGTCAGATCTCCAAGTGGTGATGGTTTGCTCAGAGTCAGTTCTCCAAATGGCGTTGGCTTGCTCAGACTTAATCCTCCGAATGGCGAAGGTTCGCTCAGAGTCAGTTCTCCAAATGGAGTTGGCTTGTTCAGAGTCAGTTCTCCGAATGGTGATGGCTTGCTCAGAGTCAGTTCTCCGAATGGTGATGGTTTGCTCAGAGTCAGGTCGCCAAATGGAGATGGCTTGCTCAGACTTAACCCTCCGAATGGCGAAGGTTTGCTCAGAGTCAGTTCTCCAAATGGAGTTGGCTTGTTCTGAGTCGGTTCTCCGAATGGTGAAGGTTTGCTCAGAGTCAGGTCGCCAAATGGCGATGGCTTGCTCAGGCTTAATCCTCCGAATGGCGAAGGTTTGCCCAGAGTCAGATCTCCAAATGGAGACGGCTTGCTCAGACTTAACTCCCCGAATGGCGATGTTTTGTTCAGGCTCAAATCTCCGAATGGAGAGCTACTGGCAGACGCGGCCTTTTGCCCAGATCCTGACCCCGCATAGTTCGAAAATGAACTAGTAGTGGTATTTTGACCGAGCACCGACTTATTCAGGCTACCGAATCCCGAACTACCAAAACCCGTAGAACCAAACGAAGATTTAGATCCTCCAAAAGAAGTCTGGCCGAATGACAGACCTCCTGTCGCGGGAGCTCCAAACCCGCCGAAGCTGGATTTTACTGGCTCTTCTTTCTTCGTGTCTGCAGCTAAGCCTTTGGGCTCTTCTTTTTTGGGAGCACCGCTTGTAGAACCAAACGGAGTACTGAATGCCAGCAGTTGTGAGCTTCCGAACGGATTTAATTTGGCAAACGGAGAATCATTCTTTTCGAATGGGTTTGCAGCTGTGGGTTCCAGAAGCTTCGGTACACTGTTCTCATTATCTACCTTCAAACCTGATGGTTCTTGGGTGACAGGTTTTTGACTTGCGGATAAATCTTCAGTCGAGCTTTGCACGTATGCTGTTGCGTTATCTAACGCATTCTTCAAACTTAAGCTGTCCTTGTTTATGGCATCTTTATCATACGCCCACCATTCAAGTAGCGATCCGTTGTTCAACAAGGTGTACAATTTGGGAAGTTTTCCCTTCACTTCCGAGATTCCAGGACAAGGATCTGAGACGACCGTTTCGATTCCTGTCAAGTCCAAAGCAGCCCCAATTGTCGAAAGATCCTCAGACGTTTCCTCATCGAGCGGGAAAGTTGCCGACGAAATGTCATCGGCTGGTTTGACGGAGTAGACATCGTTCGAAGCGCCATTCTCGAGCACGCTCCATTCGGAGACCAAAGATGAGGTCACAAACGTGACTGGCCTGGAGTCTTTCCAGCCTGACGCAGTGGGAGTGTAGTATGACAGAAATCTGGCAATGCCGCCAAACGGTTCGGCGATATCTGTTGGTTCAGAAGCCCCATTGGCATCAAGTATGTATGACTTTAGAATTGGGTCTTCGGCGGTGGAGTCTTCTGACTCGTAGACAACAAAGTACTTTGATTCTTGGACCAACTCCTTGATGTAGACGGCGGTGAACTCTGAGTCTGGAACGGGGTCGTCCTCCGGGTCCAAGGTAAGGGATAACGCCGTGCGAGCGCCCGCCGAGTCGACCTTGTAGATTGTCGTTGACTTCTTGGGAGAGTAGAACAAGCTGGACCCGTCGATCGACCACGAGCAAAAGCGCACGTCCAGGGCTATCTTTGAGAACGACGCGCCGGAGGACTTGTACAAGTCATGCGAGGCAGATGTGAAGGCGACGCCACGCACGTCCAGAGGCGAAAGTGCCACCGATCTGATCGAGTCAGCAGGGAGGTCGACGGGAACCAATGAGGCGCCGGACGAAAGATATGCGGCCACATCCACTGTGTGCAATTTGCCGTCGCCCAAGACGTAGAGAAGCGACTCGTCTGCGTTGAAACGCAACTGGGTGACTTCAGCAAGCGAGCCAAGGGCCAATTGGCGAAGCTCCGACAGGGCGTCGGCCACCCTCTTTTGCAAATTGGCAAGGGTGTCTAGGTACAAGATGCTTGTGTTGGAAAGAGCGATGAGGGCGTTTCTGTTGGCGATGTCTAGCAAGTGGAGATCCCCCGCGTTGTGGAAGAGGCTGTGCTCGTTGGGGAAGATCTGGGTGCCAGCCGAGGACTCGGCCGCTAATTTGAAGCCAAAGCTTTCGCTTATTACTTCTTGCAACATCGAATGGGTAGACGCCGGCAGAGGTGAAGATCAACAAATGTCGGTTTTGCGTTTGGATTGGCGACATAAATGCGACAGCCGAAATGCGACAGCCGAAATGCGACAGCCGAAATGCGACAGCCGAAATGCGACAACTTCTGCGACTCGGATCAACTAGAGGATTAACTTTGCGTCAGAAGCAGAGACACGCCATACAAGCCGGAGAGACGGCCCCAATTTCAGAGCTAAAAGTTACTAGTCTAAATCGCGGGGCTGTGTTGGTGCTGCCACTGGTGCGGGGCAGGTTCAAACTCTAGCGCAGGACCCCTTGTCAACGGTCTCTGGTACGGGTGCAGCCTTTAGACTAATTGCTAAATTTGGCACCAAATTGGAAAAAACGCAAAACTTTCGAGACGACAACCTTCGGACAAAGCGCATGGTTTGCCGGTCCGGAGGCGGTGTAGGCCCCAAACGCACCCCATGACCTCCGTCAGCGCTCTCAGCAACGCCTGTAAGTTAACGGCGAGCCTGCTAGCTCTGCTGGCTCTGCTGGTCTGTCCACTGAGATGTGGCCGTTCGTGTGACGTTGCATTTGGCCGCCGCTGGGGCCCGCTGGGGGTACGACCGACGGACCGGAACGCTGCATCGGATGGTTGCTGCTCGCAAGCCGCATGGGGAGAGTCGAGAAAAATAAACCCGCCCGTGAGCTTTGCGAACACGGCAACGGGGCACGGGAGAACTTTCTGCGCCGAAGAAAAGACAAGACTAAAGAGACAGAAGAGGCAATAGAGGAAAAGCGATAAAAGCGACAGAGAAAAGAGAAGAGACGAGAGGCAAAGAGACGAAGTGACCAACGGACATAAGAGACAGAGACAGAGACAGAGACCGAGACCAAAGAAGCCTGGCGATGGGCCGGCCATGGCCGATCGTGGCCACACTTTCTCCGGCCGCCCCTATTGACACAATTGAGGGTCGGGTGCGGCACCAGTGGTTCCGCATCGCTCGATGCAACCGGATGCCTGTCACACAAAGACGGGCGGGTGCGTCTTGGGCCCGTGCGTGGACCCGTTCGCCTCCACAAGGCCCATGCAGCCGCTGAGGTCAGCGGGTCCACCGCCGGCGGCGGCCACCGCTCCCTCCACCAGGGAGGAGCCGGCGATTTGTCAGCCGGCGTAAGCCCCGCGGTGTGACTCGCCGACACGCCCACCCCGGTCGTGGGCGCTGCCCCAGACGCAACAGCCCGACGGCGTGGAAAGTTCGAGCGGGTCGCCAGCGGGCCCACCAGGCAGCGCCCGTGCCAGCGGGCCAGCGTGCCCGCACGCTCCCCCACCGAGCTTCTCCGGGCGCTCGCTTCCCCAGTTCCCCCGCGCCGCGCTGGCCAATGGGCGTGGGCGCCGCTGCAGCGCAACGCACTCCTGGAACAACTTATTTTTCCGAGCGCCCAGCGTCACCCCGAAGTTGTGGAGAATCGAAGCATGCCCGGGTGGGGCTCGCCGGCACAACCGCATGCAGCGCACCGGGGCAGGCGCCCCAACAATGGCGCGCGCGGCGCGTGTGCAGGAACCCCCACCAAATTGCTTTTGCGCCTGTCGGCACAATTGTTGAAACGGCAGCGTGCATGCGGTGCGCGCACGCCCGGTCCGCCAGAGAGAAAAACCAATTGCAGATTGTGGAAAGATCAATTGATCCATTTCTGCACTTGTCATACTTTATATATTCCGGGCCCATCCCTGCTGACCGTTGCGTGCTTGACTTTTTTTCCAAACCCTCCCGACCCCCAGCGCCCTCCGCAAACCCTCCCCGCCCGACCCCCGTGTCCCAGCCATGTTCGGGACCCCCCTTTTACGAGCCAACGGCCAGGCGTCGCCGCCCTCCCACTTCAAGGAGTCCGCCCGCAGCGCCATCTACCAGCAGCTCCCGCCGTCCGCGGGCGGCGCCGGCGCGTTGGCGCCCGCGCCGTCGCCGCCGTCCAGCGCCGCGTCCGTACGATCGGTGCCCTCCAAGCACTCCCTCAGCGTGCTGGGCTACCGCTCGCTGACGTCCTCCATCTTCTCCGCCCGCCGCCTGGCCCGCTCGGCGCCCTCTGTGTACTCGAGCTACACCGCCACCATCCCGGAAAACTCGGTGCCCGTCTCCACCACGGTGGAGCAGTTGGTCAACGACATCGTGCTCCACGAGAACTACTTTCTCGACAAGACCATCCAGAAGAAGCAGGAGCAGAAGCGCCAGATCCTCCTCGAGCAGCAGCAGTTCCAGCTCCAGCAGCTCCAGCAGCAGATCCTGGAGCTGCGGGCCCCGGAGGCCCAGCACACGCAGCAGCAGCAGCAGCAGCAGCAGCAGCAGCACCTCCAGCGCCAGGAGCAACAGCACACCCGCAACCAGCTCTACAAGCAGTACGACGACCTCGACGACGAGGAGGTGTACAAGATCAGCTTGGGCTCCGACTTGCAGTACCAGAACGCCCCGGACTCGCTCATCGACTGGAACCTCAACGTGACGCGCTGCAAGCTCATCCTCGTCCAGCTCCCCATGATCACCACCACCCCGAACTTCCAGTACTCGCAGAACTCGTTGCCCCAGCTCACCGGCGACTTGGCCCAGTTGTGCCACATCGTCTTGATCCAGCCCCACATCACCGACAAGGAGCTCACCTACACGCTCTTGTCGTCCAACTTGTACCAGGAGCACAACCTCGACTACGCCTTCAAGAAGTCGGTGGCCGAGATCTCGGTCAAGCAGTCGCGCTTGCTCCAGATCAACGACGCGTCCAACCGCAACAGCGCCATCACGTCGATCGAGAACAAGACGTTCTTGCGCTTCAAGTTCAAGGAAATCGCCATCCGCAACTACTTGATCAACTTGGCCGCGGCCGCCACCACCGCCCACGAGTACAAGGTGAGATCGGACGAGTTGAAGAAGCAGCTCAAGCAGCAGCAGATGCTCCAGTATGGCGGCGACCCGTCCAAGAAGTTCAAGCTCCCCAAGGAGGAGAAGAAGGTCTTGTGGGAGCAGGTGCGCCTGGACGTGTTCAAGCGCGCTGGCCTAGAGGAGTGAGAGAGCACCGCCCACACCTATGAAAAGCTACACCAAACACCACCACCAACCGCAACACCAACCGCAACCGCAACACCAACTGCAAGACTAACCGCAGCACTAACCGCAACTATGGACCGCAACTATGCCCTCCACCACAAACCTCCAGTATGACCCCTACTACCCGCACCCCCCACCACCCCCACCACCCCGACGTTGAGCCGAGTTCCGTTGAACAGAAACCAAAAACGTACATGTATGGCACTTCAATTCTAGCACAGATTGTATCTATTTATTAAGCCACCAGCATGGCTGCTATTTGTTACTTTAAGTTTACGATCCAATATATTTATTACCTCCTTTTCGGCTCCTGCTGTGACCGCATCTTTTTCTGTAGCGTACCCTTTCGCCCGACGGCCTACGAGCGGTGGCTACCCCTCCTGAGGCACGCACCACGGCCGGGCGTAACCCGCTGGCTAAAACACCGCTGCCGCTGGCAGTAGCGATTCTCCGCTTCGGCGGGCTGCTTCGGTGCCCAAGCGATGACCAAAAAGCGTTGCCGGGGCGCGATGCCCGGCCGGATTAACTAATCCAACCGTCGCAACAAGATGCTCACGCCACCCCGCGTTCGGCGGCGCTCCCAGCCGGGCGAGTCGTCCTACATGGCTACTCGGTGCTGTGATGTTGTTTATTAACGTCCGGCGGGTCGGCCGCAACCGGCCATCTCTTTGGTTCTCCGCAAGTTCTCCAAGTCTCCGTGACCGCACAAGTTCGACTGAAAAGTTCCCCGTGACTGCACAAGTTCTCCACTTCGGCCCTGAGCTGCCGCCTAGAACTTCTTCCTTTTCTCCAAGACCCGTTTGTAGTGGCCCTTCTTGCCGCTTCTCTTGCTGTCCTGGATCTCGGCAAACTTTCTCTTGAAGTACCGGTTGGTGTCGTCGTCCTTCAACACCTCCTCCACCAACGTGTTTCCGCGCAGCTTGCGGTTCATCCGCGACGAGTAGAACTCGGCGTTGCCCTCCACGATCGTGCCCATCTGGAAAAACTTGGGCACCTCCCACTTGTCCTTCTTGTAGTGGCGCTTGGGGTCCAACGCGCTTCTCTGCTTGATGATCTGCAAGTCCTTCTTGATCTCCGGCGTCATCTCCGGCTGCTTCATGTTGAACCACTTGTCCCCGGAGTCGGTCTTGGTCTTCTTGTCGCCCTTGGCCGCCGCCGCTATCGGGTCGTTGATCCGGACAATGTCGCGGACCTTGCTGTACACCGCCTGGGCTTCTATGTCCAAGTTCTCTTCCAACAGCGACTCGATCTTCGGCAACGCCGCTATCGACTTCTGGATCCGGCTGAACTCCGACTCCTCGCTCGCGTGCTCGTCGTCGCTGGCGTTTAGGGCGGCGGCTTCGGCCACGGGCTTGGCCAGCACCTCCTTGGAAAGCTCGCCGAAAAGCTTTTCCAACGATATTTCGTCCTCCGCGTGCTTGCGGTCAGTGGAGAAAGACTCCGTTTCCGACGTCTCCACTATGGTGGGCTCTATGTGGGTGGCTTTGTGTGGAGTCATGGGGCTGGTGAAGGAATTATCTGCTCATCCGTTGGTTTTTCGGAGATGAGCTCGTGCCGCGTTTTTAGCGTTGCGGCACGGGTGTTCGCCCGCCCACTAGTGCGGACCGGGCTTTTTCGCTCCCGCGGGGTCGCCAGCTAAACCGGAGTGCTATATTTGTACTATACAAGACGAATAGACGATTTATGAGGGGTTTTCTGATATCAGTGCATGATGGAATAATGATACAAATGTTTAATGACGGGGTGCGAAAACTCTACTAGATTCCGTCACTAAAACCACTGACCACCGACTTGCTGAAGCCACCCTCCTTGGCAGCCAATTCGTAGTAGCCGTAGATGGTGGTGACGGCCAACAAGATGGAGGTGCCGGAGCCCAAGGTGCCCATCAAGTCACAGAAGACAGAAAGAGCGCCGATGGTGGCACCGCCGAAGGCAGCAGCAGTGGGGATGATTCTCTTCAATTCCTTGTAAGCGGAGGTTTCTCTGTGACCAGCAATGACCAAACCTTGTTCCTTGAATTGCTTGGCCACGTCTCTTGGAGAGGTGCCACTGATTTCGATCCAGGTGGTGGAGAAAATCGCACACGATCCCAACACAAAGGTGATGTAGATGGTGGTCTTGATTGGGTCCAACAAGGCCTCGGTGAAGGACAAGGGTGGTTGGATGTAGTAGGCGATTCCGCTCACGGCGAACAACTGGGAGTGGCCCGGTCTGGCGTCCCAGCTTCCCAAGAGCTGGACGAACAAGTTCTTTGGCCATCTGATGAACAACATTTGCGAGATGATGAAGATGTTGGAGGTCAAGGCACTCTGCAACATGATGGGGATATTGGAGGTGTAGAACAACCTGATGGGGTACAAGGCGTAGGGGCCTCTTTGTCTGGTGGATTTGATGGGCAATTCAACTCTGAAGCCCTGCAAGTAGACCACGACCAAGAAAACGAACACGGTGGCCAACAACTGGATCATGTTGGGCGAGTTGCCTCTGTAGAAGGCCTCGATCAAGGCTCTCTTCTTGTCCTTGCGCGAGCCCAACAAGTGGAACAAGGCGACGACGGCGCCCTCGAACTCGGTGCCCTTGCCGTAGTTGGCGGTGGTGGGTGCGAAAGCCTTCCAGAACACCTGTTCACACACGTTGGTGGCGGTGAACAAGGAGATACCGCTGCCCAAGCCGTAGCCCTTCTGCAACAACTCGTCCAAGAGAATGACGACAATGCCGGCAAACACCAACTGCAACACCAACAACATACAGACACCAAAGCCCAAGGTGGAGGGGGGTCCGTACATGCCGGTCAACACGTAGACGGTGGCCTGGCCGACGGCCAACAAAATGGCAAACAACTTCTGGGCGACCTGGAACTGGTCACGGTCGTCCTTGTTGGTCATGTCGACGTGGATCAACTTGGTGCCCTGCAACAACTGGAACACCATGCCGGCGGAGACAATGGGCGAGATTCCCAATTCCATCAACGTGCCTCTGTTGGAGGCCAACATCATTCTCAACCAGTACAACGGATCGGAGCCCTCGCTGGAGGCGATCCCGTACAAGGGGATTTCGGACATGACGAGGAAAATCAACAACGTGACGCCGGTCCACATGACTCTCTGCTGGAACGAGACCTTGCGTTCCGGAGCAATGACTTCGGGCAAGAAGGGCGAGAAAGGCTTAACCAAGTCCAAAACACGGAAACTCATTGTGGTGGGGGGTTGGTGAATGAGTGGGGACGGTGGTACGATCTGGCAAAGATTTCACGCTTTTGTCTGGCTGTAAAGATTGGGTTGACGTGTTCGAAAAGTTTTCGGTCACGTGACCGGGGGCCGGCGCGCGCGCGGAGGGCGGCCGGCCCAAGTGTGTGCCGGCAATGTGCAGGTTGCGGTGTGCATCTTTTTCCGGCGGGATGATTTGCAGTTTTCACCACCCACTTCATCCCTACCCGATGGCCAACGTCTGGGAGAACAAGGCGACCAAGCCGGCCAAGAAAGCGGCTCTGCCCGGCGCGAGCAGCGCGCCCGACGCGCCCTCCAGCAGTGCGCCCGCGTTCAATTCCCGCGAGGTGCTCCAGTACCTCAGCTCGTCGTACAACGAGTACCTCCAGCAGGCCAAGGACGACAAGGCCGGCGAGCAGATCAAGACGTACCGGTCGCTCGAGGCGTCGTCGCAGTGGAAGACGAAGGCGGCCGGGTCCGCGTCGCGCAACGCCAAGGACGTGATCGCCAACAAGAGCATCGACTTGATCTTTGAGTTGAACCGGTCCATGTACCAGCAGCTGAAAGAAAAGCAGTAGAGAAGAGGAGGAGGAAGAGGCTGGAGCAAGAGGCCAGCGAAGATGACGGAAGACCACTGAGAGAAGGCGCCGCTGGGCTGGCCGGCACGACGAAACACGCCGGGGGCCTGAGGGTCGCTCGGGCTCGAGGTGCTCGGGCTTAGGTGCTCGGCTTCGAGGTGGCGGGCTGTTCCAGCGGGCTTCCAGCGGGCCCCGGTGCTAGCGGGTGGGCGAGTTGGCGCGCCCGGGAGGGCGAGAGGGCGTGCCCGGAGAAACGCGCCCGCGAGGCTCGCCAATGGCGGGCGTGTTTGTCAGCCGCTCGCGGTGCTGGCGAGCGTGCTGGCCCGGGATTTTCGGTGCAGCGACGCCGGCCGCGTCCACGCCCAACCACTGAGGTTGCGATTGCCCTGCACAATCGGGGCTTGCCTCGTGACACGATAAGTAGCGCATAATAAACAATCACCAGTAGTCGTCGCCGGGGACACGGCGTGCCGTGCCACGGAGCAGCGCCAGCGCGGGGCCCGGCAGCATGGGCCCGGCAGAGTGGGCCCGGCAGAGTGGGCCCGTGAATTGTTCCGCTGGCCGCCAGGAGTTGTGTCGGGCAGCAGACTCTCGCTGGGCTGGGAGCGATTCGGCTCGGTAATTTTCGGTCGGCGGGCTGCGGTTCCAGCGAGGTCTGTTCCAGTGGGTCTCGCTGGCGCCTACCGACTTGCGCGTCCGGGTGCCCAACTGGCGGCACTACACCCGACGCAACGCTACACCCGACGCACCGCCAGGCCCGACGCACCGCCAGACCTACGCTTGCTCCGTGCCGCTGTCGCTACGGCAGCCCCATGCTTGCTCCGCTACGTCGCTATTTCTTCCTCCCGTCGCTATTTCGCACGGCCCCAGTGCCTCGTTTCATTGCCCCACACAGCCACCGATCGCTCGCCGCCGCCAGTTTTGCGTGCTGCCAGCGAGCGATTTTGTCGCCTTGCTCGCTGGCCTCGCCCCACGCCCACTATCGCCCGCACTTTTCGCCCGCAGGCTGTTCCCGCACGCTTTTCCCGCACTTTTCCCGACGCTTTTCGCCCACGCTCGCCCCACATCACGCGTATCCGGCGGCAATTGCACACGCAATTCGGGGCTCCGGACGAATGCTAAATGGAAGTTGAGTTCCGAGCACCACCCCGGCCGCAAACACCGCGCCCACCCAACTTTCGCCGGGTCTGGGGTAGCCTGCCACTATAAATATACGCCAGCCGCTCCACCCGCCTCCTCTTTTGCCCACGCTACACCCCCCCATCCCTCTTTTTACCACCTACCATGACCGACTCCCACCACTCCGTCTCCGACAGCATGAACGTCGAAACCGACATCATCACGTTGACCAGATTCATCTTGCAGGAACAACAAAAGTTTGCTCCCAACGCCACGGGCGAATTGTCGCTCCTCTTGAACTCGTTGCAGTTCGCCTTCAAATTCATCGCCCACAACATCAGAAGAGCCGAGTTGGTCAACTTGATCGGGATCTCCGGCTCCGCCAACTCCACCGGCGACGTCCAGAAGAAGTTGGACGTGATTGGAGACGAGATCTTCATCAACGCCATGAAGTCGTCCAACAACGTCAAGGTGCTTGTGTCCGAGGAACAGGAGGACTTGATTGTGTTCGAGGGCGGCGGCCGCTACGCCGTCTGCACCGACCCCATCGACGGGTCCTCCAACATCGACGCCGGTGTGTCGGTCGGCACCATTTTCGGGGTCTACAAGTTGAAGGAAGACTCCAAGGGCTCCATCAAGGACGTGTTGAGAAAGGGGACCGAGATGGTCGCCGCCGGCTACACCATGTACGGCGCCTCCGCCCACTTGATGTTGACCACCGGCTACGGGGTCAATGGCTTCACCTTGGACACCCAGTTGGGCGAGTTCATCTTGACCCAGCCCGACTTGCGCATCCCCGACAGAAGAGCCATCTACTCGGTCAACGAGGGTAACTCGTACTACTGGCCCGACTACGTCAAGAGATACGTCGAGGACTTGAAGAAGCCCCAGGACGACTTGAAGGGCAAGCCCTACAGCGCCAGATACATTGGTTCCATGGTGGCCGACATCCACAGAACATTGTTGTACGGGGGCATATTCTCGTACCCGGCCGACACCAAGTCCAAGAACGGCAAGTTGCGGATCTTGTACGAGTGTTTCCCCATGGCGTTGTTGATGGAACAGGCCGGCGGGTCCGCCGTGAACGACAAGGGTGAGAGAATCTTGGACATCTTGCCCAAGGGAATCCACGACAAGAGTGGAATCTGGTTGGGGTCCAAGGGCGAGGTTGAAAAGTTTGTCAAGTACATTGAGTAGATAATTGTTAGTTATGAGTAATGACACGACGAGATAGAAGCAAAGGATCGGCAAGAGGGGCCTGCAATTGCCGTACTGGCTCCCTGGTACGGCTGGGACGATAAGCCGTCGTGCGGAGCGCACTGCCAGGGGGACTGAACGGAAGCCGACCGAGTAACGTTCCGAGTCACGTACCAGGTCACGTGACCGCGGCCCTGGCGCAAAAAAGATTGCAGCACGAGAGTTTCGCGTATGGTCTCCCACTACACTACTCGGTCTCGCTCTTAGCAGCTTAACTACAGTTGATCGGACGGGAAACGGTGCTTTCTGCTAGATATGGCCGCAACCGAAATGTATACCAATTCGGCTCCCTATGAGGATGCTCCGAGTGGATCATGAGTCACAGAGAGGCCTCGCAGTTTTTGCTCAGCGTTCTTCGCCACTGCCGACAGCTCTCGCTACGCGCAGCGCGCTCTCCCCAGGGCCCTTCAGCCTCTCCCTGCTAATTGCGCGCCTCTCCCTACTTCCTCTCCCTACTTTTCGGCCCCTCCCTTTGTCCCGCTAATCTCTCCACACTTCGCGTTCGCCCGGCGACTTGACACTTATCCTCACGGCTCCGTCCCTAGCCCAGCCCACCCCACCACCATGAAATCGGGCTTGCACAGCGTCACGTACGCCATCCGAAGGTACTCGTACCAGCACTTCTCGCTCGCGTCGCTCAAGCTCATCGCGTTCGCCGTCAGCTTGCTCGCGTGCTTGTCGTCCGGGTCGATCATGCTCTTCTCCTTGTTCTCCACCTCGTTGCACCACGTCGTCGGCCTCTCGTACCTCCAGATCAACTTCATCGCGTCGCTCTCGGCCATCGGCATGTACTTGTGCCTCCCTGTGTTGGGGTACCTCGGCGACTGCTACGGCCCGCCCGTGCTTTCGCTCATCCTGGTGTGGTTCTTCTGCCCCAGCTACGTCTACAACAGCATTCTCGTCCGGCGCATCAGCACCCACGCGGCGCAGCTCGACCTCAGCCAGGTCTACGGCTTCGGCGTGGCCTTCTTCTTCATCGGCTTGGCCACGTCGTCGCTCTACTTTGCCAGCGTCTTGACGTGTGCCAAGATATACCCCGACCGCAAGGGCCTCGCCATCTCCTTGCCGGTGTGCTGCTACGGCTTGTCCACGTTGATCGGCTCCCAGCTCATGAAGCTGCCGTACTTCAAGCAGGACGACGGCCTCTTGGACTTGCAGCTTGTCTTCATGTTCTTCGGCGGCCTCTACTTGTTCATGGGCGTGCTCAACTTTGTGTCCAACTCCGTCGTCATGGTCGACCAGGACGTGCTCTTCGAGCCGGTGGCCGACGACGAGGCCAGCCCGCTCTTGCAGGACTCCGAGTCCAACTCGCTTCTCCCGCAGCGCTCCGTCGAGCCGCCCCACCACCGCCAGCGCTACCGGGCCTTCCTCAAAGACCGCTCGGCCTGGGTGCTCTTGGCGGCCCTCGTCCTCAACATCGGGCCCGTCGAGAGCTACATCAACAACTTGGGCTCCATGATCCAGAACACCACCCACAACGTCGAGTTGCCCGACCAGGTCAGCGTGATGGCCGTCGCGTCCACCGCCAGCAGGCTTCTTCTCGGCGCCTTCTCCGACTACATCGCCTCGCCCGTGCGCGCCTACCCCGTCTGCCGGGTCTGGCTCTTGGTGGGCGTCATCTTGGTGGGCGCAGCCAGCCAGTTCGGCAACCTCTACGTCTCCGACGCCACCTACCCGGTGATAGCCGCGTTCAACGGGATCACCAACGGCGGCTTGTTCACCGTCTACCCCTCCATCGTCGCCTCCATCTGGGGCATAGACATCATGGGCTCCACCTGGGGCTCGTTCATGGTTGCGCCGGCCATCGGGTCCGTGCTCTACTCGCTCTACTACGGCAAGCAGGTGGACTCGCACTGCACCACCGACTCGCTCGGGTGCGTCGACCCCTACTTTGTCGTCACGGGCTTCAGCATGCTCGCCAGCATCCTCTTGGTCCTCTTTGCCTGGAAGTTCATGTGGGCCAAGCGAGGGTTCACGGTGTTCTAGCGAGCCGTCCCCAGGGCCCGGCCCTTCTAGCTGCTCCAGACGCCCCGCCCATGTCGCTGCTAGCGCCCCCACCATTACATTTAGATATTCTTCATTCATATTAAGCGTACAACTAATAGTCAAAAAGGAAGTCCAACCTCTTGTTGCCCTCGTGTGGAGGGTGCTTGGTGTACTCCTCCTTCTCCTCGTCAGTCAACTTGTTCCAAGCAGTTGTCTTCTGCTTGTTTCTAAATATGTAGTAGTATCTCGCGCCCAAGGTCACGGCGATGGCGCCGATACTGACCCCGATCAAGTCCTTGTTACCACGGTGGTACAACGGAGCGTCGTCGGCCCGGTACACGTTCGAGCCAATGATCCCGGCGGTCTGCGAGAACATGTTGACCAAGGCGGCGGAGACGGCACGGGTCCGGACCGCGTTGGAGTTGGCCGAGCACCAACTGATCGAAAGCGACCACGTACTGGGATGGCCCAAGAGAACCGTCAACAACGCAAACGTTCCCCATTTGTCCACCTGGGCACCAGGCCAGTATCTCAAGGGGAACAAGCACGCCAAGATCCAGATCGGAACGGTGACCAACAAGATGGAGTGGGACTTGAAGTACACCGAGAGGTACGTCTGGCCGATCATGGTGATGATGGAGAGGATGTTGTAGGGAATGGTCAAGCCGTTGGTGGCCAAGGTGGAGAAGCCCATTTTCTTGAGCAAGATCTGCAAGTACTTGGAGACGGGGGACGGCGCCAAGTCGCTTAGCAAACGCACGAGGTAGACGGGCACCAAGTCGTAGTCGATGACGGTTTTGAAGAGCTCCTTCGGGGAGACCGGCTGTCTGTTGTGCATGTCGCCCTTGCTGGGGTCGTCTCTAAGCACCCGGTTGACGACGATCTTTTCTTCCCGCTCGGTGTACCAGCCCTTGGGTCTGAACCACTGCTTGGTGGCGACGGCCGACGACGGCATCTTGAAGTAGGCGGCGATTCCGACCAACAAGGTGGCGACGCCCTCGATGATGAACAACCACTTCCAGCCCTCGGGGACCTCGGCGGTCTTGATGCGCATGATGGCCAACGCAAGCAAACTCGACAAGACCGACGACATGGGGTTGGCGATGTAGAAGTAGGCGACTCTGATGGGGAACTCCTTGGAGGTGTAGAAGTAGCTCATCCACAAGCACACGTCGCAGATGAAGCCGCCCTGGAGCGCACCCAACAAGGCTCTGGTGATGTAGAAGCCGGCGGCGTTGTGGATGGACGCCTGGGAGATGGTGACGACGCTCCACAAGACCATCTGGATGGGGATCCAGACGTCGGCGCCCAACTTCTTGGAGATCAACTGCGACGGAAGCTCGGCCGCGAGGAAACACACCAAGTTGATGGTGTTGCCCAAGTTCAACTGGTTGGTGGAGAGGTGCAAGTCCTCCAAGAAGGAGCCGGCCAACGCCTGCGAGAGGTTGCCGCGGTCAAAGTCCAACGCGGTGAACATGACGAGCGCCCAGAAGGTGACGTACCAGTCGTTCTTGCGGACCACCTTGCGGTCTTCCTCCTCGGTCCACGTGAACTCGGGGTCGAAGTGGTTGCGGCACTCGTACTGGCTCGCTTCGTACAAGCCGCGGTAGTACTCGGCGACCAACGGGTCCTTGAAGATGTGGTGGTCGGACTTTTCCGAGCCGGTCGACTCGAGGTCGAGCAGGGTGTTCTCGACCCGGGCGGTGCTCTTCTTCAAGATGGAAGAGGCTCTGGAGGGGATGGACAGCGTCATCGGTGGAGGGGCTGCGGCGGGGGTAGAGGCGGCGGCGGGTACTGAGGCTGCTGCGGGTACTGGAGGCTGCTGGGTACTGCGGAGCTTCTAAAGATCTAGCGGGCCCTCCAAGGCCTTCGATCCAGCTTGTTTTATATCGGCGGCTACAGCCACTTCTACGATACGCAATTTCGATGGCTAGTGATTCGATCTGGTCTTATCATCGAGACTAATTGGAGATGTGGCTTCGGGCCCAGTAGCAATTTCGCAATCTATTTTCGCAATCAGCCTGCCAAAATGCACCCCCGGCCGCCAGGCCGTTTTTCGCAATCGCGGTCGATCGCCAGCGGGAGGTACGCCAGGCGAAATTGGGGGCACCCTCCGCCCCCCCAGCCTGACCGGGCGCCGGCCCCGGTGCCAAGCCCGCCGCCCGGCTCGCACGCCCAGATTCTCAAATTAGGTTTGGGCAAAACGCCCCTTTCCAGGCCCCACTCCCCCATTCCGGCGGGCCCTGCATCAACTGTGGACCAAAGCCACCGCACAATTAGCACTGGTCAAGTGATCCCACGGAATCCGCGCCGCCGGACTCCGCCAGCAGCACGCTTCCACTAATTGTCGAATCACGAACAATGCAATGGTCACTTTCAAGAGCCACTAACAGGGACACGTAGCATGGCGAATTGGGATGGCCGTGCGGTCGCGAAGTGGAAGACTCTGCCCAACGCAACAGCCTGAAGCGTCTCCGTCGTGGTGCTCGGTTGGGTGGTGAGTTCGCCGGTTCCGGTGGTGTCCTCCGCCGGAACCGGCGTGCCGTTCGTGCGCTCCGGGATTCTGGTACTCTTCCGTGGTGCTCTTCCGGCGCTCTTCCGGTCACATCCCTCTGCTTTGGCCCGAGCGCATTTTGAGGCACCAGCGCACTTGAGCTCCTGCGCACTTTGAGCTCCAGCGCAGGGCCCTTTGACAGTGCAGCCCTGGTCGGGCCCCGCACGACCCCCGACGGCTGCTTGCGCCCAAAGGCCCGTGCCGCAGTTTTGGGTGCAATTCTGCAGCAAGTCTACCCCGAGAGAGCAATCGACGGAGCTGGAGATGGCCGCTCCGAGTGTATATATTCCGGCGGGTTCCAGTACTCTCGCCCTGCCAATCACGATGCTTTCAAAAAACCTTACTGCCCGGACCGCTCGCTGGGCCAGGAGCGCCCCCGCCGTGGCGCTTCGCCTGGCCCGGCTCTACTCCGACCACCCGTTGTCGGTGCCCATCGACCTCCCCAACGGCAGCAAGTACGACCAGCCCACCGGGTTGTACATCAACAACGAGTTTGTGCGCTCGCAGGGCGGCCACTTGTTCGAGACGATCTCGCCGGCGACCGAGGACGTGATCACGTCGGTGTACGAGTCCCGCAAGGACGACGTCGCCATCGCCGTGCGGGCGGCCAAGGAGGCGTTCGAGCACTCGCCGTGGAACAAGGAGGACCCGCTGCAGCGGGCCCGCGCCTTGTACCGCATCGCCGACGCCATGGAGAGCCACCAGGACACGATCGCCGCGATCGACACCCTCGACAACGGCAAGTCCATCGGCAACGCGCAGGGCGACGTTGAGTTGGCCATCGCGTACCTCCGGCTGACGGCGGGCTACGGCGGCAAGATCGACGGCAGCGTCGTCGAGACGGGCGACACGCACTTCAACTTCACGCGCCGCGAGCCGCTCGGCGTCTGCGGCCAGATCATCCCCTGGAACTTCCCCGTGCTCATGTTTGCCTGGAAAATCGCCCCGGCGTTGATCACGGGGAACACCGTGGTGTTGAAGACGTCCGAAACCACGCCGTTGTCGGCGCTCTATGTCGCCAAGTTGGTGCAGGAGCTCGACGTGCTCCCGCCGGGCGTGTTGAACGTGCTCAGCGGGTTCGGCCAGCACACGGGCAACGCCATCACCGAGCACCCCGACGTCAAGAAGGTGGCCTTCACCGGGTCCACCGCCACGGGCAAGCTCATCATGAAGAAGTGCGCCGAGTCGAACCTCAAGAAGGTCACGTTGGAGTTGGGGGGCAAGTCGCCGCACATCATCTTCAACGACGCCGACCTCGACGTCGCCGTCGAGTCGGTCATTCTCGGCATCTACTACAACTCGGGCGAGGTGTGCTGCGCCGGCTCGCGCTTGTACGTACAGGAGGACATCTATGACAAGTTTATCGAGAAGTTTGTCGCGGCCGTCGACCAGGTCAAGGTCGGCGACCCGTTCTCGCCCGAGACGGTGCAGGGGGCGCAGAACAGCAGCAAGCAGTTGGACAAGATCTTGGACTACGTCCGGATCGGGAACAAGGAGGGCGCCACGCTCTTGACCGGGGGCGAGCGCTTGCCGCAGAAGGGCTTCTTCATCAAGCCCACGGTGTTTGGCAACGTCACCGAGGACATGCAGATTGTCAAGGAGGAGATTTTCGGCCCCGTGCTCACGGTGTCGAAGTTCAAGACCGTCGACGAGGCGGTGCGCTTGGCCAACGACTCCGAGTACGGCTTGGCCGCCGGCATCCAGTCGACCGACTTCAACAAGATTGTCGACGTGTCGAAGAGGCTCAAGTCGGGGACCATCTGGGCCAACACCTACAACGACTTCCACCCCCAGGTGCCGTTTGGCGGGTTCAACCAGTCCGGGATCGGCCGCGAGATGGGCGAGGCCGCGTTGGCCAACTACACCCAGGTCAAGGCGGTGCGGGTCAAGCTCGCCAGGCCCACTGTATAGCCAAATACGTATGCACGCTAGTCGGCAAAGCCGGGCATTTTCAACCAGTAGCGCTCGCGGGTCGAGTCGGCGCGCGCCGCCATGACGCCCTTCATGACAAGCATGTCGACGACGACGGCGGTGAACTCGTCCGCGACGACCTCCGTCCACGCGTCGCGCGGCGCGTTGAGGAGCTCGTTGATCATGGCCATGTTCAGGTAGACGGCCGTCTTCAACGCGGCGCTGTCCAACACGTCGCGGTCGGGCCACCGCTGGAGCGCCATCGTCTTGGCGAGCACGCGCTTCAAGCCGGCGTTGAGCGTCCGCGCGATGTGCTTGCACCGCACGTTGCGCTGCTTGAGCCGGGCCAACGCGTCGGCGACCATCGCCGAGTCGAGGCCGGCCGTCTTGGCCGCCAACGCCGCGAGCCGCCCGGCGTTTTCGCGGGTCGCCTGCGCCGCGTGCGCCCGGAGCGCCGTGTAGTCTTGCACGAGGGCGGCGAGCTCGGCGGCGTCGCTCTGGCGCTCGTCGCCGTCGGCCGCCAACGCCGCGACCACCCGCCGGTGCTCCGCGACCATCCGGGCCGCCAGCCGCGACGCGCCGGCCAACCCCACCACCTCGTCCTTGTCCGGGACGTACGGAAGCCGGCCGGACGCGTCGTGCAACGCCACCACCCGCCGCTGGGCGGACGAGGCCTCGTCGAGGTGGTGCATCCGGGCGATGGCGGCGTCGGCCTGGGCGACGTAGCCGCGGGTCTGCGCGATTTCCGCCGTTAGCCGCTTCAAGTAGTACTCGTCCTTGACGCTGTCGGCTGGCGCCCCGTGCTCCGCGAGCAACCGCCGCACGCTGTTGATCTTGGACATCTGGAGGAGCTACTAGCGGTGGTAAACACTAGTTGGAGGTGCTGTTGTGTGCAGGCGCGACATGCCTCTCGAGTTTCAAGCGACATGCCCCTAAAATTTTACGCGACAAGTTGGCCGGCCATCCACTACCACCACCGCTGCCTCCACCACCACCACCACCACCACCCCGCCACATGTCCAACATCTCCCAGTCTGCGTTGGCCAGTCTCGACGACTCGTCCAGAAAGGAAATCATCCAGTTCGTGGAGTCCGAAAACTCAAAGTCGAAGGTCCAGATGTCCATCCACAACTTCACCGACATGTGCTTCAAAAAGTGCAACGCCAACAGAGCCATCACCTCGGGCACGTTGGACGCCGGCGAGGAGCAGTGCTTGACCAACTGCTTGAACCGCTTCTTGGACACCAACATCAAGGTGGTCGAGGCCTTGCAAGGCGCCCAGAAGTGAGGCGGAAGGAGCGAGAGAAGAGAAACGGAGGAGCCAGAAGAGAAGCGGAAGAGAAGCGGAAGAGAAGAGCGGAATAGAGAATAGCGAGAAGCGGAAAGTGCAGGGGCAACGGCAGCGTCTCACCACGGTGAGTCACCCACTGCGACGTAGCCTCTGTCTGTATATATTGGTGGAGCTGTAAATAAAAGTCGTATCTATACCCACGCCAAATGGGGGATCTTTTGAACGACCACCCGGGTGGCCTGCTCGAAGGCAGCCCGGTGGTCCGTTTGCAGGGCGAGCGTGCGCAACGCCTCGAAGTTGCGGCGGACGGTGGCCCCCGTCACGTCCACCTCCGACTTGTGGAGCCGGCTCAGCAAGACCGACCACGCGCCCAACATGTCGAGGTAGTAGCTCGCCATCAAGTCGGCGGCCTCTGCGTCGCCCTCCTGCTGCACGGCGTCGAGGGCGGCCCTCTGGCACTCGAGGCACGCCCGCACGAGCGCTAGCCCGTGCGTGCGGTCGTCCACCACGAACGGGTTGCACATGATCTGGCTCAACGAGAAGTTGAGCGCGGAGAAGCACACCAAGACGTGCGAGCGCATGCCCCGGGTAACGTACGCCGTGCCCTGCTGCACCAACGCGGTCATGATCCGGTACCGCGACTCGGCGTCGCCCTGGTGCACCATGTACGAAAGGCTGGGGAGAATGTTGACGACTAGAACGTCGGCGAGGTCCAACTGGAGCGTCCTGCGAGGAGCGCCGACCCCGGCTGGCGTGTTCTGGTGCTTCATCTGCAACAACTCGTAGAGGCAGGGGTAGGCAGACGACAAGACCTGTAGCGACTGGGCGGCCGGCGTGGCGGGCGGGAAGTGGTGGAGCGCCTTGGTCACAGACTCGATGAACAAGTCCAAAAAGCCGGACCGGAGAAAAGCAGCGTGGGCGCCCGAGGGGGCGTCGGCGACCTTCTCCAAGTAGACCCGCAAGAGCGCCATGCTCTGCAACTTGACCAGAGGCTCGTGGTCGTCGCCCACGTTCAAGATGAACGAGCAGACGGTGTTCCAGTGGGACGGGAGCCAGCTGGAGTGGATCACGAACCACACCATGGCGAGAGACTGGACCTTGGCCGAGGCCTTCCACTTGCGTCGCGCATCCTCGTCGAGAATCTCCTTTTTGGCCCCGCCGTACCCCAAGCGTGGCCGGAGTCCACCGTGGAGGCTCTGGGCCTGGCGGCTGGGCCCCGAGGGCGCGTTGGGGAGGACGAGGAGATTCGGAACAACCGCTTGCATGTACTCGTCCGCGGCCAAGGAGTCCTGGTGGGTCTGCAAAACACCCATCGCAAGCTCGGCGTTGACCGCAGAACACCATGGAACGTTCGGGTTGGTGTGGCACGACACCACGGTCAACAATGGACGGCTGGGGGCACGGAGAGAGCCCACCGCCACGACCAACCGCAAGAGGTGGTAGTGCTCGCTGTCGGGGCGGCTGCTAGCTTTCCAGTTCCACTCCCTGGCGGGGATCTGAAGCCGCTCTTCCGCGACGGCCATGACGGCCTCGATCTGCGCGCCCAGAAGCTTTTGTCGTACCACGAATGCCTCCAATGTGAAGTGGTCTGGCGCGGCGAGCAGGCCGCTCTGGAGCAGCGACACGAGCGAGTCCGCCAGTAGCGGCAGGCCGGCCCAGCGCGCGAGCTCCGGCTCTCCGAGGCGCCGTGCTCCGATCTCTGCTGCCGAGGGCTCTGTCATTGTTGGGTGGCGGCAGAGGTCCGATTGCAGCAGCATGGAAAAGCGGGATCATCGGCGCGCGCACGACTTTGTTGCAGATATTCGTCCACCACGAGCTGGCATTCTTCCGCAACCAGACCAGGCATGAACGTGTTCAGACGGTACCTTTCGCGAGCCCGACTCCCCATTGTCGTCTCGGAGGAGGTCCAGCAGGCGTTGAGCGAGTCCAGACCGCTCGTCTCGCTCGAGTCGACCATCATCACCCACGGCTTGCCGCACCCCAGCAACTTGGCGATGGCCCAGGCCGTCGAGAAAGAGGTGCGCAACCACGGCGGCGTGCCTGCCACGTGCGCCTTCATCGGCGGCACCCCGCACGTGGGGCTCCTGCCGCAGCAGTTGGCGTTTCTCGCCGAGCAGGCCGCCGCCGGCGCCATCAACAAGGTGTCGCGCCGGGACATCGGGTACACGATGGCCAGCAAGATGCACGGCGGCACCACGATCGCGCTGACGATGATCTTGTCGCACATGGCCGGCATCCGCGTGTTTGCCACCGGCGGCTTGGGCGGCGTGCACCGCGACGGCCACACCACGTTCGACGTGTCGGCCGACTTGACCGAGTTGGGGCGCACGCCCGTGTCGGTGGTGTGCTCCGGGCCCAAGTCGATCTTGGACATCGCGCTCACCATGGAGTACTTGGAGACCCAGGGCGTGTTTGTGGGGACGTACAACGACGACGGCCGCGCGGGCGTCGAGGTGCCCGGCTTCTACTGCCGCGAGCTGGGGGTCAAGTCGCCGTACGCGTTTGGCGACTTTGCCACCGCGGCCCGCATCATCCACCAGCACAACGAGGTGATGGGCTTGAGCTCCGGGAACGTCTTCTGCATCCCGCCGCCCAAGGAGACCGCGTTGTCGTCCGCCTTCATCGGCGGCATCATCGAGACGGCCCACGCAGAGGCCCAGCGCCAGGGGGTCTCGGGCAAGGAGTTGACGCCGTTCTTGCTCGGCAAGATCGCCCGCGACACGGGCGGCAAGTCGGTCGAGTGCAACGTCGACTTCGTCATCAACAACGCCATCGCAGCGACCAAGATAGCCACCGAGCTCACCCAACAAGTACGTATGTAGAGCCGTCTAGCGAAGGACTACTAACACAAGAAGACAGTAGGAAGCCTCACCCCGGTGCTTGAGAGCAGCGCACAGGAGAAGCCGTTGCCGCCACAGGGCCTGAGAGAGCACCCCGGGCCACAAGAAGACCCGCGCGGACCCCCCGCGCCGGCGCCCGCCGTCGTGGTGGTCGGGTCCGTCGCGGTGGACACCGTCGCCACCGTGGCCAGCAAGCACACGATGAACGACTCGAACCCCGGGCGCATCCACACTTCCGTCGGGGGCGTGGGCCACAACGTCGCCACCGCGTGCGCCTACGCGCTCCAGTCGCCGTCGAGCGGCCTGGACGCCCGCTGCCAGTTGGTGTCGGTGGTGGCAGACGACTTTGCGGGGCACTCGATCCTCAGCCAGATGGCCGCGGCGGGCGCCGACACGTCGGGGATCTTGGTCGCCCCGGCGGGCGAGCACTCGACGGCGCAGTACGCCAGCACGCACTCGAGCGACGGCGAGTTGCTTGTGGCGTGTGCCGACATGGCCATCGTCGAGCAGGACTTTGCCCGCCACATCGTGCTGAAGTTGGCCGCCGCGTCCATCCGCACGGTGGTGCTCGACTGCAACTTGCTGCCCGCGACCGCCAGCAAGGTGTTGCACCACGTCCGCACCACGCTCCCCGCGGCCCGGGTGGTGGTCGAGCCGACGTCGTTCGCCAAGGCCGGCCGAATCGCCCACATCAACACGGGCGTGTTCCCGAACCACACCATCGACTTGGTCACGCCGACGGTGGCCGAGCTCGAGGCCATCTACGCCGGCTTCCACGCCAGCGGCCGGTTTGACGACTACGACCTCTGGTTCCCCGCGTTGGACGCCTTGGGCATCGACTCCGTCTTCCGCGAGCGGTTGAACGTGTTGGCTGCAAAACACCCGCCGATCCACACCTTGATGCAGACCGGCGCTTTGCAGCAGGCGTTCCTGTTGCTTCCGTTCCTCCCCAACATCCTCGTCAAGATGGGCCGCCACGGCGCCATTTTGGTCAGCGTCTCGTCGAGCGTCGAGGACTACTCGGCGATCCCCACCACGTCGGTCTACAGGCCGCGGTTCATCCACACCTCCAAGGGCGCTCCCGGCGCCAACAACACCCACACCGGCGTGGTGCTCCAGTACTTCCCCGTCCCGGACGAGAACAAGGCGCTCAGCATCCAAAACGTCACCGGCGCCGGCGACTCGATGTTGGGGTACTTGGCTGCAACTCTCGCCACCGACTGGTTGGGCGCGCTGGTGGAGTCCGTCGAGGCCGAGTGGCACAAGTGGGAGGCGGTGCACAAGGCCCAGATCGCCAGCGGCCTTTCGCTCGCCAGCCACCTGGCCATCAGCGAAGAAATACGGAGTATATAAGTGGTAGGAGGGCCCAGGCGTTTGAGCGCTCCCTCTTGTGGGGCTGCACTTTTCTGTGCTGCACTTTTTCTGGTGTGCTTCTTTAGCGTGCGCGTCCAATAGATGGTGAGGTGAAATCCACCCACGCTGATTCCTCCAGTAAGAATGTTCAGAATAGTCAGAGCAGCCGCAAAACTCCCCGTCGCGGGCGCGTTCGCCAGAAACTGCTCCACCGGCGCCGCCAGGCAGGTTCCGCGGGCCAGGCTCGCTGTTTTTGCCGGGCTCTCGTTGGGAGCCGCGGCGACGGCCCTCGGGGCCAATGCCATCCAGGCAGACGCCCTGCAAAACGACGCCCAGCACGCCGTCCAGGTCGACTCCTCGATCGACCCGTTCCCCTTGCGCATCAGCAAGACTGGCGACATCCACGGCGACTACCAGTTGCTTGGCCACGGGGTCAGATCGGTGACCTTTGTGTCGTTCAAGGTGTACGGCATCGGGCTCTACATCGCCCAGCGCGACGTGGCCAAGGCGCAGGCCATCCTTCAGGACCCGCGCTTCTTGGCCACCTTGGGCACCGAAAACCACACGTTGCCCGAGTTGCTCAACAACCCCGAGACCTCGGAGGCCTTGGTGAGCACGTTGATGGAGAGCGGCGTCAAGTTCTTGGTGCGCATCAGCCCCGTGAGAAACACCGACTTCAACCACATGAAGGACGGCTTCATCAAGTCGATCTTGGCGCACCCGTTGAGCAAGTCCGGCGAGACCAGAGAGGCCATCAGCGAGGGCTTGGGCCAGTTGCGCGAGGTCTTCCAGGGCAGAAAGGGCTCGGTTCCCAAAAACCACTTGATGTACTTGGAGGTGTTGCACGACGGCGCGTTGCAGGTGTCGTACGAGAAGCCTGGCCACGCGACCGTGGTGTTGGGCCTGGTGCGGGAGCCGTTGATCGCAAAGACGTTGGTTTTGCAGTACTTGAGCGTCAAGAAGCCGTTGAGCCCTTCGTTGAAGAAGAGCTGTGTCGACGGTCTTTTGGGATTGTAAGTTGGGCCAAAGCGGCCTTGTAAATAGTTTTTGAATGGAAAATCTTGTACAAGTCAATACGGAGGAATATTTATTACACAATTGTGTCTAATTAGGGTATTTTAGTGACCAGGCACCATGGAAAATGTACAAATAATGAGAGAATTGGGAACTGTATTATGATACTCACATAATAATGGATTCCGATTCGACATTAGAAGAAATAGACTTGTGGGGCAAGACCTTGGCACCGTTGACGTAAATTTCGTTCTTGATTTCCACATCGTCACCCAAAACAGTGACACCTTCGGTTCTGGCCCACTTGCCGATTCTGGAGTTCCAGCCGACAATGGTGGACTTGACCCAGGCGTGGTCCTTGACTTCCGAGTTGGCCAACAAGACGGATCTCTGGATTCTGGCACCCTCGCCGACAATGACGTTTGGCCCGATGGTGACGTTAGGACCGATCAAGGCGGATGGATGGATCTTTGCGGTGGGGTCGATCAAGACGTTGCCGCCGTGGACGAATGGCTCGCTGGACAACTTTTCTGGGGACTTCTTGGAGAGGGAAGTCAAGTACAAACAGGTACCCGAGAGGAAGTCCTTTGGCTGGCCAATGTCCATCCAGTAGCCTTCCAAGTCGAAGGAGTACAAGCCCTTTTGTTCAACCAAGACAGGGAAGGTTTCCTTTTCGAGGGAGGTTGGCTTCATTGGGATCAAGTCGATGACGGAGGGGTTCAAGATGTACAAACCGGCGTTGATTCTGTTGCCGACAAACTCGACGGGCTTTTCGACGAATCTGTCGATCAAGTTGGGGGTGTCTCTGTCGTGGACAATGACACCGTACTTGGAGGGCTCGTCGACCTTGGTGGCGACGATGGTACCGGCGGCGCCGTGGGCGTTGTGGAAGGCGACCAAGTCGGCGAAGGGGTAGTCGCAGATGACGTCGGAGTTGAGGACAAAGAAGGGGGAGTCGTCCTTCTTCAACACCTTTTCGGCCAACTTCAAGGGGCCGGCGGTGCCGAGGGGCTCTTCCTCGACGGAGAAGGTGATGTTGACGCCAAAGATCTCCTCGTACTTCTTCAAGGTCAGGACCATGACCTCGGGGCGGTAGTTGACGGCGAGAACAATGTCGGTGACACCGGCAGCAGCAAGGGCCTCGATCTGGTGCAAGATCATGGGGCGGTTACCGAACTCGACCAACGGCTTGGGCAAGGTCAAGGTGAGGGGTCTCAAGCGGGTACCGTAGCCGCCGACTAAAATTAAACCTTTCATGTTGTTGCTAAAATGGGGGAGGGTGAATGCAAACGAAAATTTGTGTTCAATTCAACGAGGTTGGGATTTGCAGGCGTTCCCCGAGTTTATATAGAATGGAAAATTGGGTGGGTCGCCAAAACACTGCGACTCGAACACGAACTCGTGTTATGTTTGGCTTTGTGGCCGTGTCTGCCTGCACGAACCTTAATGCAACGTCGTCAACTTGGCGGCGGCGCTGGAGCCAGCGGCGACGCCCCGCCAGCTCCACCGCCGGCTCCCACGCCCACACCCACCGCCGCCGTCGCCGCTGCCGCCGCCGCTGCCGTCTAGCCGTCGCCGTCGCCGCCCGCCTGCTCACCGCTTGCCCGTCCACCTCGCACCTCGCGCCACGTTTCTTTTTCACTGTGGATTATCCGCGATGCGATGCGACCAATCGAGTCGAGCTAACACGTATTCGCAAGTCGCATGGTGCCTGCATTCACAATGAGATGCCGCCCACGACCGTGTCCAGAGGACGCTTCTGGGCCGACACGTCTGGGCGCGCAGCACGGCCCGCTGGCGCTGCGTGCTGGGCGCGGCCGCTGCCGCTGGCCGCTGGGCTGCTGGGCTCCTATTGGCCGCGGCGCTCCTATTGGCCCGCGGGCGTGCAGCGGGCGCTCCGCTGTGCTCCTGGCACTGCCGTCCGGCGTGTCTGGCCGCGGGCCCCCGGCGCTCCTGACGGGCGCTTGTTTACGTTTGGCGCTCCCCTCCGCGTGCTGTTGCCGGGCAGCGGTTTGGCAGCGGTGTTTGTTTGGCGCGGTGTTTGTTTGTCTCTGGTTAATTATAGCCTTGACAGTCTGGGGGCTTGCCCGTGGGCCGCCACCGGTGCGTGGCCTCCGGTGCGTGGCCTCCGGTGCGTGGCCGCCGTGGTGCTCGTGGCCTCCGTGGCTCGCCGTCCTGGAATTCGTGTCAGCCCCGAGGTGCGGCTGCGTCTGTTCCGCTTCGGCGAGGCTCAACTGATCTCACCTTCCGCGATCTCCCACTTTCGCGATCGCCCACCTTCGCGATCTTCGCTCCGTCGCGATCTTCAGCTTCCCGCTATCTTCAGCTCCTTACGCACCTCCCAGCGAAGATCGCTGGCTCCGGCCCAGTCCGCTCTGCTGCGCTCTTTCTCGCTCCCTACACTTTCATTTCTCGCTCTCGCTACGCTTCCTTTCTCGCTCTCGCTACGCTTCCTTTCTCGCTCTCGCTACACTTCCCTCCCGCTCTGTCCATCACCTCCCGCTACGCTTGTGTTTTGCTACCCTTGTGTGTCACCTTTGTTCTCCAGTATCTTCATTCTCGCTACATCTTGTATACCCTCCTCTCTATCCCCCTAAACCGTCAACGAGAGAGCCTTCTCCAACACCTGGTTGATATCGGGCCGCGCCTGGCTGTCCACAACCAAACAGTCCCGAATGAGACCCATCAACTTGTCCGAGTACCCGCCGCGGTCCGCCGGCACCATGTAGTTGCCCTGCGCAATCACCACGTTCATGTTGGCGCCCTGCTCGAGCTCCATCTTCTCGAACGGCAGGAAGCCAAAGCAGCAGCAGTAGAGCAAGCACCCCACCGACCAGATGTCGGTCTTCTCGGAGATCTCGCAGCTGGTCGCCACGTCCAACAACTCGGGCGCGCGGTACGGCAACGTGCAATGCTCCTGGGCAAAGTCGGTGAGCGACAACGCCTGCTGGCGGTTGCGGACGCTCACCCGCGCCGGCGAGCACAGGCCGAGGTCCACCAACACCGGCAACCCCTCCGCCGACAACATCACGTTCGCCGGCTTGATGTCGCGGTGGGCGTACGGCACCAACTCCTGCATCTGCGTCAGGTCCGCCGCCACGCCCAAGCCGTCGTCGAGGTCCTCGTCCTCCGGGTCCTGCTCCGCGCCGCCCGCCGCCGGCAAGAGCATGTCGTCCTCGTCGCCGGCGTCGTCCCCGCCCCGCGTGCCCCGGCGCTTGTACTGGTGCATCACCTTGAGCCCGCGGCACACGCCGATGAAGATCTTGAGGATCTCCGCCTCCTCCATGCTGCGCTGCTCCAACATGTTGGTGTTGATCACGTCCTGGAGCGAGCGCTCAAAGTACGGCAACACAATGTACACGCTCTTGAAGCCCTCCGCCTCGGTGTGGACCGCCTCCTCGATCGACTGCACGATGTACGGCGTCTTGGAGTTGGCGAACCGGTGGTAGTTGCGGATCTCCTTCACCGCGTTGCGGAACGACTCGTCGCTGGCCCCGAACGGGCACCGGATCTTCTTCAAGGCGTACTGGGAGTTGTAGTTGGACCGGTGCGACACCAAGTACACGTACGAGAAGCCGCCCTCGCCGAGAAGCCGGATGATCTTGTACTTGTTGTTGTTGATGGCCACGTACGGCTGCGCCAAGTTGGGGAAACACGGCAAGCACGAGCTGAGTAGCGTGAGAATGGCGTCCATGGCGGTGGTAGCGTTGGTGAGAAATACCGGCAACAATTTCGCGCAAAAGAGGGAAGACGTGGGGAGAAGCACCGGACTTTTTGGCGCCAGCGAGCCTGTAGCGACGCAGTAGAGACGCTGTAGCGGGGCCTCGGGGTCTTCAGGGCGCGCGGGGAGCGCCCTGGGAGCACCCCGGGGGGTCCCTGGCGGCTCCCTGGCCACGACCAGCTGCCCTCGCTGGCGCCGCCCTCTCTACACTGCGCGTCCCTGTGCATCCACCGCTAGCGTGCTGCGGCGCTGCTCACTCACTACGGGCCCAATTGCGTCGGCATCATCGCCGGCATCCTCCTGGCACCCTCGCTGGGGCCCACGGCCGCGCCCGTCGCCGCTCTCTCTACAGTCTCGGCCAGCCAAGACGCGTACGCTGTTTTCTCGCTGCGGAGTCCCACCCTTCTCGGGGCCAGCGACATTCTCTCGCTACTTCTCCCCACTGTTTTTCTGCGTATCTCGCACACCAGCGCCCACCACACAGATGTCAGCGATGGAAATAGACAGCGAACGGTCGGCGGCCAAGCCGTTGGCGGCCAGTGTGTCGCCGCCCGCCGCTCCCGCCGCGGGCGCCGCCTCGCCGGGCGAGGTTTCTGGCAAACCTGGCGCAGCACCGGCCGGCGGCGACGACGACGAGCACGACGACGACGACGACGCCATCCAGCGGCTCCGCGACGTCGAGATCGTGCCGGACCTCTTCCACATTCTCCACGACTTGGAGACCGGCGTGATCCTGGCGCGGGACTTTGAAAACAACTCGGGCAGCATCCGCCTCAAGTTGGCCACGCTCAAGCAGCAGCTCCAGGAGGTGGACGGCATCAACGAGACCGTCGAGTCGCGGGAGGCCCGCATCGAGGCGTTGAAGGGCTGCAACGCCAAGAAGAGCGACTTCTTGGCCGGGTTCAAGCAGAAGGTGAATAGCGAGCTACAGGGAATATAGAGAGAAAGTTTGGAGAGAAAAGTAGACTGTAGCGAGACCAGGAGCGAGACCAGGAGACGGCAGGGGACGAAAAGAAGAAGATCAGACCAGGAGACCAGACCGAAAAAACACCACAGGCGCCTCAGGGGCTGCGTTTAGGGCCCACTGCCGTACATTCTCGCTCTGGCTGTCGCTGCTGGCTGTTTGGTGCTGCCCGTCTTCTCTTCTCTCATCCTCCGCTTCTTCTTTTCGGCCGGCCTGGCTCGCATCTTCACGCGCCGATTTTGAATCAGCGCCCGTCTCTTCTTCTTCTCCTCCACCAGCGATGTCTCTCCCCGTCACCAGTAGGTTCCAATTGCCCACGCTCTCGTCGCTCGCCAGCTACCCGGCGTTGTCGGTGGGTCTTCCGATCTTCACGTTCCTTCTTTTGGTGATTGATGGTCTTTCGAGCTCGTACCTCAGCAACAAGTTCGCCTTGTATCCCCAGGCCCCCTTCCGGTTCGATCTCAACTGCTTGTCCTTCTACTTGCTTTTCCACCAGAACATCCTCCACTGGTACTTGAACGCCATGGCGTTGTTCGTGCCCATGTCGATCTTCGAGCGCACCCACGGCACCGTGCACACCGGGATCACCTTGAACCTCTTGGCCGTCGTCGCCGCGTTGCAGTTCTGCGTCGTGGGCTCGGTGCTCTTCCCGGGGACCCGCGTCGTCGGCTTGTCGGGCGTGGCGTTCAGCTTCTTCGCCTACGTGGCCTACAAGGAGCACGTGTCGACGCCCGTGCTCTACAGCTTCACCTACCAGAACAGAGCGTACCCGCTCAAGACGCTCTACGCGCCGTTCATGATGTTGGTGGTGACGTCGGTGCTCCTTCCCAGCTCGTCCTTCTTCGGCCACTTGGCGGGGATCTCCGCCGGCTACTTGTTGGCCATGGGCTACTTGCGCGTCTTGTACCCGCCGCAGAAGGTGGTCTTGTTCATCGAAGACAAGCTCGCCGGCGGCATCGCCCGCTTGGGGTCCCTTGTCACCTACTACAGGGAGGAGGACGCCGCCAGCACCAGGGGCGTGGCGTACCGCCCCATCTGGAACCCCGACCTCGAGTCGACCCCTTCCTCGGCTTAGCACCTTCAGGACTCTGCGGAAATGGCACCCGGCACTAGCAGCGTGCTACTGCGGGCCGCCCTTCGTCGTACATAGCATATAGCCCCTAGCACAGACCGGCGGCGGCCGGACCCCGCGCCGGCTCCCCAGTTGTCTCCACAACAAGCCCACCGGCGTTTTAGATTGTCGTTTACTACACATTTATCAGCGGCCGAGACCCACCGCCAGCGGCCGAGACCCACCGCCAGCGGCCGGGCCCCACCGCCAGCGGCCGCTGCAGCGCACCGAGCGGTGGCCCCGCGGCCCGCCCCACCGTGCCGCGATCTCCCGCCGGCTGTCGCTGCGCAGGGCAGCGCTTTTCGCCGCCGGGGCACCTCGAGCTGATCTGAGGGCCCATTTCTCCAGACACCCCACAAGCCGCACCAAACAAAACAAACAATCTCTCCATACTCCTCACCACGTTTCCATGTACCCCAATGGCGAGTGTTTCTAAAGACGATCAGGCATCGCTGCAGAGGGCCGGCGGCGACCCCACCCGGCCCGAGAAGAAGCTCGTGAACGGGACGGAGTTGGAGCGGGGCGCCCGCAAGAAGAAGCGGCAGCGCAACAAGGCCAAAAAAAACCGGCCCCAGGACCCCGCCAGCGACGACGACGCCAGGAAGGCGGGCGAGCCGCCCGCGGCGGCCAACGGCGGCGCCAGAGCCAAGCACGACGCCCCGAGGGGCCCCGCGAGCCACCCGAAGGCCCGGGCGCCAGCGGCGGGCGACAACACCGACGCCGACGCCGGCGACAAAAGCACCCCCAGCACAGGCAGCCACGACAACACGCCCCAGGCCACGGCGCCCGAGAGCCCGGTGCTCGTGCAGGGCGGCGCCCCCGCTCCGCACAAGCCTGCTGCATTCATGAGCCCCCGGCGGCAGACCATCATGAGGTACAAGAACAGTGACGACATGATTAACGAAACCTCCTACATCAACGAGATCAAAGACAACTTGAAAACGAGCCAGAACGGGTCGGCCCACAAGCACAACGGCGCCGCGCTCGCCAACGGCGTCATCTTGGACCCCGTCGACTTGGACTTGGGCGAAAAAGTCACCCTCTTCAAGTACAAGTCGTCCAGGATCCTACTTTTCGACGAGCAGCTCTCTGACAGCAACTCCGACTCGTCCGGGCGGCTCTTGGGCCACGGCGACTTCGAGGTTTTCCAGCTCCACAACGGCGACGTCACCTATCTCTCGTGCGGGCCCTCGTTCATATACCCGTTGCTTCCCAAGCTCAAGATCTTGCGCGTGAGCTTCAACCAGTTCATACTACCATTGGTCAATCCCGAGCGCTACTGGAAGATCTTCTTGAACTCGGACGAGCCCAACGTGATCCAGGTCTTGGAAAACACCCTCGAAAGGGTGGTCAAGTACCGCAACTTGTACATCTCGCTGGACAGAAAACAGGACACCGCAGAAACCAACGACCCCGCACTCCAGCAAACCCCCAACCTCAGCATTAACGATCAACCCTCGGAGCTCAAGACACTCTCGATCATAGACGAAACGGAATCCCAGGTGAGAACTCCTGAGCGGCTTGGGTACTCCCCCGGCCACGGAAACGAAACCGAGCTGCAGACCAAGTTTGACGCAACTGCGATCGCAGGATTCGCCCACCTTTCAAACGAGATTCCAGAGTCCCCGCCATCAGCGCCGCTATCTCCACACCAGGACGTGATAGCTGAACCTTTGGTTCGTCTGTTGACTCCAACAAGGCACCACATCATGAAACCAGGATGGTCTCTCAACAAGAAGATCTCCGACCAGTCCATTTCCACGGCGATAGCTTGCATCGACTTGAACTCTCCCAAGCACAAGTATGGCGACCATGCTGCCGCGGCGCCCGGTCGGGCCGGGTACCTCGACTCCAAGTATGTTCACCAACCGAAACCCAAACGTGCCTACAACAGTGCTCGTGCCTACACGAAGAACCGGTCGATAGACGAAAAGTCGGACTCGTCCATGGACTCGCTTCTTGACGAGTACGACGAAAACATAACGTACTCGAAAACCAAGTCGGTGACATTCTCCAAGTCCAGACCACCTTCAAGGCAACACTCGGTAGTATCTGCCTCCTTGGCAAGGCCGACGCCCGGCCATCGTGGCCGAGATGTTGGGGCCAAGGGAACCTTTGAAAAGGTAAACCAAGCGTCCAACTACGGAGGTGATGACGAGGACTTCCCGTCCACTTCGCTCAGCGAGTACAACCGAGCGCATAGGTCGGCGCAGTACGAGGTGCGGTCCACGCGGTCGTCGAGAAGTGAGTTGTACGTGAATGAAACAAACTGGATGGAGCCCAATCTTGTTCACGGGGACCCGAACCCGAGATTGCCCAAGTCCAGGTCCACCTACAGCATGAACAGTGGAGTACAGGGAAACACCGACTTGAACAGCACGTATCGCAACATCTACCGGTCCATCACGCAGCGGAACCTCAAGCAGTACTTGGACGAAGATAGCCGGTCTACCAAGTCGTACCAGCCTCCTCGGATGATGGGGGCTCCTGTGCGGCCAGGCCACATGAGCGGTCTGGGCAGCCCCAGGCCGCCAAGGGCTCCGTCCACCAAGCAACGGGACGCAGCCAAGGACGCGGTGGACATCAAGTTGGACTCGTCGGACGTGTATCGGTTGATCAGGTCGAACCGAGCCAAGGAGAGCCCCCGGGGGTTCACGGCCAGGCTTTTCGGATGGTAGTAGTGCAGCGGATGACGCCTCCCGGCTGGAAGCTAGCTAACGACACTATATATTTATTACACGACCCCAGATTCCACGGTGTAGTCGCCAATCGGAAGGCGTTTGAGTCTAATAGGATGGCGTTCTGATCTACTTGGACGGTTAGTTTTAGGTGTATTGACTCTATTGATTTGATGAATAAGCGTAGCGCAGAAAGAGTAGAAAACATTAGTGGTGATATGTACAATAAGGATCGAGTAATATTCTTCTTTCATAAACAGATCGTACGCTTCCATGAGGTTCGTTATGAATGGCGTGCAAGGAATCATGAAACAACTCGTCATTCATGGCTCCAAAGGTTTTCTTTGTGGGATGGCTCAAAAAAGCAGTGATGGGTGCAATGGGAGGGCGGTCAGCCGGGTGTGCTCTTCAAGGACGGGGAGCGCTTAAAGTTGCGGAGCGCCGGGGACCGGGTTGCCGTTTTGGTCGACAAGGCCCTGTTGCATCATCATGATCTGTTCGTTGCCGGCCGACTCGACTTGCAAGCCCAACCCCAATCTGGAGGCGTTCTTGAAGTGGTCGATCTCGCCCGAGAACAACAAGGAGATGGTTGGCAAGACTCTCTTTTCCATGAAGGCACTGACCTTACCGGTGGTGTCCAACTGGCCTCTGAAGACGGCGGTGCGGTACTCGTACTTGGCGCCGATGGTGGTCAAGCCCTCGACGACGGACTCGTAGCCGATCGGGGTGGCGCCCATCAACGGGTCGGTCAACGGCTTGACGGAGGCGGCGATTTGGGTTTCAAGCCCGGCCTCGACCTTGTCGGAGACCTTTCTCCAGAAGGACGCGACCAAGGCGCCCTGGGCCTGTAACTGAGCAGAAGCAATCCAATTTCCAGCATTGTAGCGGGCAAAGTAGTTGACGGCGGCGTCAGGGGGCGTGGAGACCGCCTGTCTGGAGTACATGGTTTCCAAGCCGACGGCGAAGGCCGGGGTCAAGGACTGCAACAAGGAGCCGACGGCGACGCCGGTGAAGCCGCCGTTGAGGTACGACGGGTTCAAGGCCTTCAAGTTGACGGAGAAGTCGGAGGCCTGGTAGTCCTGCTCCAACTGGACCATGGAGGGCTGGCCGTTGGCCAACTGCAAGGTCAACTTGGTGATGTTGTGCTTGTCCCAGCCGTAGTTGACTCTGCCGCTGAACGAGTAGTCGTTGTCGATGTTGGCCTGGAGCATGTAGTCGTCGCTGGCGAACACGGCCGAGAAGGCGTACGCGGGCAACACCTGGGAGCCGACGCTCAAGGTGTGGGACGTCTGGAACACCGGCGCGAAGGAAAACACCTTGTTCAAGTCGGCTCTCAAGCCGGTGAAGAAGTACTGCGACAAGAACACGTCGCGCGTGACCTCCTTGCTCAAGTTTTCCACGGTGCCCGGGTTGACCAAGCCCAACGACTTGCGGTGTTCGCTGATGGTGATGTAGGCGTCGTTCAAGTACGAGAAAACGGGGTTGGACGACCACAAGCCATTGGCCTTGGGCGGTTGTGTGGAGATGGCTGGCAAGGTGGGGATGTTCAACTTGGTGACGTCGTTCAAGGCGACGGGGGACGAGGTAGCTTCCGACATTATTGGAGAGGAGATGTGAAGCAACGACGGTAGGCGATTTGGACGTCGAGGCGAAAACTGAAAATTTTTGAGGGCCGGGTCTGACAGTTACAGCGGGCGCGTAAACGGGAGCAGGCAGCACCACGTGACGGCGCACCACGTGACGCACGTCACGTGGTGCGTGTGCCGAAGCACACGGTGCGGTGCCGACGTCACCCGGAGCAGCGTGCCCCCCCCGCCACGTGACGTCCCCCCCGTGACCCGGCGCACAGCTCTCACCCGAGCCCCGGCAGCCTCACCTGATGAGATCGCTATAAGATCCACCGTCCTCCCGAGAAGCCGACTAGCGAGCAATGCCTTCTTCTATAGTTAACGGGACCGCGAGTCTCACGTTGGTGGCCTCGAGCACCACGCTCCGCGACGAGGCAATCAGCTTCTACACCAATCTCGTCGGGTTGGCGCTCCACTCGGAGTCGCCCGACGGGACGTACTTGGCCAACAAGGACCAGCGCCTCACCGTGCAGGTGGCGGCCGGCGACGGCTTGTCGAGCACGGCGATCGCCGCCAAGCGGGCGGCGTTCTTGCGCAAGTTGAACGTCAGCGACTGGCGCACGATGGACGCGGCGTACGTGTTGCGGACGCCCGACTTGAACCGCTTGATCAGCACGCTCCAGCTCGCCGAGGCGCCGGTGCAGATCAGCCCCAACGAGTTGTACCCCAGCGAGGTGTACACGCTCGACCCGCTCGGCAACCTTGTCGGCTTCACCGCGTGCGCCAACCCGTTGACGTTGGTGCCGCCCATGCAGAAGTACGACCCCATGGCCGCCGACGCCGCCAGCGCGTCGGTGTCGGCGTCGGTGCTGGAGGGGTCGCGCAGCGACCCGGGCGTCGCCGTGCGCCGCAACATCGCCATCATGACGTCGGGCGGCGACGCGCCGGGGATGAACGCCAACGTGCGTGCCGTCGTCCGCGCCGCCATCTACCGCGGGTGCAAGGCGTACGCCGTGATGGAGGGCTACGAGGGCTTGGTGCGCGGCGGCCCCGAGTACATCAAGGAGATGCTGTGGCACGACGTGCGCGGGTACCTCTCCGACGGCGGCACCAACATCGGGACCGCGCGGTGCATGGCGTTCAAGGAGCGCCGCGGGCGCCTCCAGGGGTGCAAGCACTTGATCGAGGCCGGCATCGACGCCTTGATCGTGTGCGGCGGCGACGGCTCGTTGACGGGCGCCGACTTGTTCCGCTCCGAGTGGCCGTCGTTGATCCGCGAGTTGCGCGACACCGGCGCCATTTCCGACGCCCAGTACCACCAGCACAAGCACTTGAACATCTGCGGGACCGTGGGCTCCATCGACAACGACATGGCCACCACCGACGCCACCATCGGCGCGTACTCGTCGTTGGACCGCATCTGCAAGGCCATCGACTACATCGACGCCACCGCCAACTCGCACTCGCGCGCCTTCGTCGTCGAGGTCATGGGCCGCCACTGCGGCTGGTTGGCCTTGATGGCGGGCATCGCCACCAGCGCCGACTACATCATGATCCCGGAGAAGCCGTCGTCGTCCAAGGTCTGGCAGGAGCAGATGTGCCAGATCGTGTCCCAGCACAGAAGCAAGGGCAAGAGAAAGACCATCGTCATCGTGGCCGAGGGCGCCATCACCTCCGACTTGGAGCCCATCTCCGCCGCCGCCGTCAAGGACGTCTTGGTCGCCAAGTTGGGCTTGGACACCCGCGTCACCACCTTGGGCCACGTCCAGCGCGGGGGCACCGCCGTCGCGTACGACCGTATGTTGGCCACGCTCCAGGGGGTCGAGGCGGTCAAGGCGGTCTTGGACTGCACGCCCGACACCCCGTCGCCGTTGATCGCCATCGAGGAAAACAAGTTGGTCAGAAAGCCGTTGGTCGAGGCCGTCAGGATCACCCAGTCGGTGGCCCAGGCCATCAAGGACAAGGACTTCGAGAAGGCCATGTCCTTGCGAGACTCCGAGTTCTGTGAACATTTGAGCAACTACATGGCCATCAACTCGGCCAACCACAACGAGCCGACCTTGCCCGCCGACAAGAGAAAGAAAATCGCCATTGTCAACGTGGGTGCTCCCGCCGGTGGGATGAACAGCGCCGTGTACTCGATGGCCACCTACTGCATGTCTAGAGGACACACGCCGTACGCCATCCACAACGGGTTTGGCGGCTTGTCGAGACACGAGTCGGTGAGGCTGATCGACTGGTTGAAGATCGAAGGGTACAACTCGGTGGGCGGTTCCGAGATCGGGACCAACCGCCAGACCCCGGAGGAGACCGACCTCGGCATGATTGCATACTACTTTGAAAAGTACCAGTTTGACGGGTTGATCATCGTGGGGGGGTTCGAGGCGTTCGTTTCGTTGAACCAGTTGGAGAAGGCCCGGCCCATGTACCCTGCGTTCCGCATTCCCATGGTGTTGATTCCGGCCACCATCTCGAACAACGTCCCCGGCACCGAGTACTCGTTGGGCTCCGACACCTGCTTGAACTCGCTCATGGAGTACTGTGACGTGGTCAAGCAGTCGGCGTCGGCCACCAGAGACCGTGCGTTCGTGATCGAGGTCCAGGGCGGCAACTCGGGCTACATTGCCACGTTCGCGTCCTTGATCAGCGGGGCGCACGCGTCGTACGTACCCGAGGAGGGCATAACGTTGACCCAGTTGGAGAGCGACATCAACTCGTTGAGAGACACCTTCATGAACGAAAAGGGGCTTTCCAAGGCCGGCAAGCTCATGATCAAGAGCTCCAACGCGTCGAAGGTGTTCAACACCCAGGTGTTGGCCGACATCATCAAGTACGAGATCGGCCACGGCTACGACGTCAAGACCGCCATTCCGGGGCACGTGCAGCAGGGAGGCTTGCCCTCGCCCATCGACAGAACCCGGGCGTCGCGGTTTGCCGTCAAGGCGGTGCAGTTCATCGAGGACAACTTTGACCTGTTGGCGGCGCAAAAGTACGACATCGACTTCCCCAGCGACGACAAGGCGTTACAGGCGACTGCTGCCGTGTTGGGGATCAAGTCGTCGCGGTTGACCTTCACGTCGGTGAGAAAGTTGTACGACTTCGAGACCGAGTTGGGCAAGCGCATGCCCAAGCGCATACACTGGGCCCACACCAGAGAGGTGGCCGACCACTTGGTGGGAAGAACGCGTGTGGCGTGAGCCGAGTATATAAATTTGCACCCATAAATATAAAACGACAAAGCAAGATAGGCCCTAAACGCAACCAACCGAAGGCAGGTGAAAAGCGCGCCGGGCGTAGCGACATTTTTCAGCACGCCGTTTTCGATTCCTCACCACCAACAATCACCGGGATGGATCGAGCGTTCCAAGTCCAATCGCAGGGTACGTACACCGAGACAGCCGCGGCGGCCGGGACTAACAGCGCAGCGTTTCACGAGGCCATAGTGGCGTGCACGGCGGTGGAGCAGGTGCAGCTGGTCAAGCGCAGCATGCTCGAGTGGAGCCGGGAGGTGCAGGGGGCGATGGGGGGCGCGGTGCCGTTTGCGCAGCGGCAGGTGGCCGGGGCGGTCGAGGCGTTGTTCAAGCTTGTAGAGCTCAAGGCGAACCAGGTGAGCAGCCGCAAGTTCCGGTTCGAGGGCCCGCCGGACGGCGGGCGTGGCGGGCGGCGCGGCGGGCCCAGCGAGCCCGCCGCGCGGAGCGAGCCCGCCGGCGAGCTCTTGCACGACGACACCGCGGTGTTGCGCGACATTGTCGGCACGGAGGCGGCGGTGGCCGGCGGCGGGCGCCATGTGTTGCTCCAGCGGGTGAGCCGCTCGCGGGTGCGCACGGCGGCGCCGGCGCCCGCGTCGGTCCACGTCCAGGGCGCCGACCACAGCACGCTCGAGTTGCGGGCGGCCGGGCCGGTTTTCGTGCACGACGTGAGCGATTGCGAGATCACGGTGCGGCTGCACCAGCTCCGCATGCACAACGTGCGGGACTGCGCGGTGGTGGTGGAGGCCGTGGGCAACGACCGCGTCACGATCGAGAACTGTAGGGGGCTCCGGCTCGTGGCCAGCGCGGCGGTGGAGGTGGACGACTTTGATTGGCCCACCCGGAGCGTCGCCAACCCGCACTACACCATGGCGCGGCGAGACTGCCTGGAAGCTTGACGGGCGAGAAGCAGGCGTGCCGCGAGAAGCGGGCGTGCCGCGAGAGAAAAGCGGCTTAGGTGGAAGGAAGCCGGAACGAGGCTTACGGCCATCGTGCGAAAGTTGGGCGGCCGGTGGGAAGCGCGGAGGCCAATCGGCCCGCGCGGCGAGACTGGCGCGGCAACCCGGACGGCAATCGCACGGCAACCGCGGTATCGCTAGCGGCACGGCGACGGCGCGGCACCGGCGGCGAGCGGCACGGCGAGCGGCACTAGCGGCGAGCGGCACTGGCGACGCGGCAACGCTACGGACGGCACTGGACGGGCGGCACTGGACGGGCGGCACAGGCAACCGGCGGCACTGGCGCCTGGCCGGCCCATCTGTCGGGGTGTCTGCCTCCGCGGACAGATCAAGCAGCGCGGATAGATCAAGCAGTGAGCACCCGCCTGCGCCATGTACGAGGTGCGTGGAATCAGCGGATGCGCCCTGGTGCGTGCATTGTGTCACTGGAGGAACAAACGGAGTGCGCCGACAGCCACGGCTTGCCGCCAGGAACCATAGCCGGCCTCCCATAGCCGCAGTTCATAACGGCGCACCAGGCCTGGCGGCTCCGTGCGACGTGCCAGGCCTCCTCACCGGGCGCGGAGCATATAGATTTGCCTTTTTGCTTTTCTTCGACGGCCTTCAACTCTAATACACACACTGATGACGACGTCCACCAGCGACAGAGCTCCAGGCAGCGCCGCCGGCGCCGGCGCCCGCCCCACGCCCCAGGTGCCCGCGCAGATCCCGTTGGGCGAGTACTTGTTCTTGCGGATCGCGCAGGCCAGCCCGCGGTTGCGGTCGCTCTTTGGCATCGCCGGCGACTTCAACCTCAACTTGATCGAGCACACGTACGCGGCGTCGGTGCAGGCGGCCGGGATGTCGCTCGTCGGGTTCTGCAACGAGCTCAACGCCGGGTACGCCGCCAACGGGTACGCCCGCGGCATCGCCGGGCTCGGCGTGTTGATCACCACGCTCGGCGTGGGCGAGCTCTCGGCCATCAACGCCATCGCGTCGTCGTACAGCGAGTACGTGCCCATCTTGCACATCGTGGGCACCACGTCGCGCCAGCAGCGCGCGTACGCCGCCGACCCGCGCAACCCGGTCAAGAACTTCCACCACTTGATCCAGAACAAGAACCCGTTGGCGGCGCCCGACCACGACGTGTACCTGGCGATGAGCGCCCGCGTGTCGATCGCGCTGGAGACGTTGGCGACCAGCGACGACACCGCGCTCGACCAGATCGACGCCGTGTTGACGGCGGTGCTCGAGGGCTCGCGCCCGGGGTACCTCTACGTGCCCAGCGACTTGCCCGACTGCTTGGTGAGCACGGCGCGCTTGTTCGACACCGAGCTGCGCGCCAGCCGCATGTTCGCCGGCACGCTCCGCTCGCACCACCCGTTGTTGGACGACGTCGCCGACCGCATCTTGGCGGTGTTGTACCGCTCGGCCAAGCCGTCGTTCGTGTCCGACTTGCTCGTGACGCGCCACGGCTTGCAGGCGCAGCTCGCCGCCTTGGTGCGCCAGATGGACCCGCACGCGCGCCACGTCAAGGTGTTCAGCACCAACATGGCGCGCAACTACGACGAGTCGGCGCCCAACTACGTGGGGTGCTACTACGGGCGCGCGTCGTCGTCCGACGCCGTCAAGGCGGCCATGGAGGACGACACCGACACCGTGGTCACGTTCGGGTACCTCAACTTGGAGACCAACACGTGCTCGTACACCACCGACCTCGCGCGCGTGCAGAACGTGATCGAGATCCACCTCGACTACGTGCGCATCAACGACGCGTACTACGCCGTCAAGGACGCCGCCAGCGAGGAGCGCGCCTTCTCGGTGGGCGACTTGATCGAGCGCTTGGCGCACAAGCTCGACCGCGCCCAGCTCCGCATGGCCGACAACGCCGACGCCATCGCGCGGTGCAAGTACCAGGGCGAAAACGTCGTGGCGTCGGCGGAGGTCGCCGCCAGCGAGCGCGGGCTCGCGCACGTCTCGCAGCGCAAGCTCCTCGAGTTTGTCGGCGCGTACGCCCGGGCGGGCGACATCGTCGTGATCGAGACGTGTGCGTTTGTGTTCGGGATGCCCGACGTCAAGCTCGCGCCCGGGGTGCTGGTGGTGACGCAGCAGTTCTACGGGCTGATCGGGCACGCGTTGCCGGCGGCGGTCGGCGCGACGTTCGCGGTGAACGACTTGGGCCAGTACGACCGGCGCGTGCTCTGCTTCGAGGGCGACGGGCTGGCGCAGATGGTGGTCCAGGAGCTCCTGACGCTCGTGCGGTACAGCGCGCGCCTCCGCGTGCAGCCCCAGGTGTTTTTGATGAACAACAACGGCTACACCATCGAGCGCTTCATCAAGGGGCCCGAGCGGCTGTACAACGACATCGTGGAGCAGTGGCAGTGGACAAACGTGCTCCGGGTCATGGGCGACCCCGAGCAGAAGGTCCATCGGTCCGAGACCGTGCGCACCGCCACGGAGTTGGACCGCTACGC